>JBAPLH010000014.1:4752500-5317500 GCA_037897445.1 Ceriops zippeliana | reverse complement strand
TGAGGAGCTTATATAGATAAGCAAAGAATAATACCCTTTTTGTAAGCTCGATTAAACTGAGTCGGAATTTGTAAGTCCATAGTGTAACAGGAATCACGTGTTACATAACCGCAGATGAGATAACTTTGGTCACATCAGTGACAAGTGGCTTGTGTTTTAGGTAGGATAATGACACCAGCCATTGTCTAAGAAAGGGAAGCAGATCTTTAAATGTATGGCTAGTTAATTTAGGCTGTTAATTTTTCAACGCTTATTTAGCAGCGGCAATTGCACTTGGAGATTGCTTCATTTGCAAACTGCTGTACAATGCTAAACGCTAAGGCGATCTCAATCTTCAATATGTTTGCGGTACAGCCCCCTAGCTCTGTTCTGGTTCAGATAAAGTGAGTAACAACATTACTAAAGGTGCAAAGGTTCAACAAGGATAACTTCTATACAGAATTTTCATATTGATGCTGTTCATTCCTTGGAAGCAATAATAGATGGGATGTGATATATCCTGGTAAATTTTGATCTGGGAAGTGAATGGATCCTGATTTATTGCAAACAATATGGGTCGCCCCATGAAAAGTCTACGTTTCCAGATAGGAACGTTTACAACCCCACGTTAGAATTAGAAAAGGAGAAATGATTATACGACTCTAGTTCTCAACCTCCTCATTGGCACAGCCATCTATAAGAATTCCCTTCATGTCATCAATCAACTTTTGCATTTGTTCTCTTGAATGCAATGGCGACGGATACACACAGGCACAATCCAGCTGTCCGTCTCGTATGGTATCAAACACAGCGAGGGAGGGACCCACACCATGGACTGAAGAGCAGCCCACGTAATCCTCAAGACCAAGCTCTCGATGCATCGCATTAGCTTCATCAATCAAAGGGTCCTCAAACACTGACATGAAGGCAGTTCTCATTGAGGATGATGGAGTTAAACCTGGATTTTCAATTGCTTTACACATAAGGAAGTTCAAGTCACTCATGTCTGTGAAATGCTTGTTGTTGTTCTTTGCATTTGCAAAGGCCATATAGCATCTTTTTGCCAGCTCCCACAACTTTTCACCTCCACTTATGTCATGTGTATTCAAGATAGCAGAGTGATAAAATCCTGTCAAATGCCAAGCATGATTTATTTTCTTTGTTTTTTCTGTAGTATAAATATGATTATGCTTCTAAATGAACACTAGAATCACTCGTAGACAAATAGAATGAAAAAGAAGGTGATCGTAAGGCCCTTGGCAATTATATTCTCATTTGAAGCTAAACCAAGATATTCATTGAAGTTCAAACAGATGCATAACTTGACAATGTAAAAGTAAATAAAGTAGCATAGTGCCTTACCCAGATGATTAGGACTAAGAACCGGGTCAAGAATGGAGCGGCAATTAACGAGGGTGACAACAGCATACTTCTCCCTTTGTTGACCCGGAAGGCCTTTGAAAGAATGCGCAGCAATTAAACCAGCAGCTGCCAGAGCTCCACACAGTTTGATCCCTCTAGACTTGCACCCCTAGTAAACAAGAGTTCTCAGTCCTAAGTTCAGTGATATCACGTCTCATGGGATATGAATCCATGACTGAGGACACACACACACAAATATAAGGGAGAAAAAAAAAAAAAAAAAGGCTGCACATGAGGAGTTCTAACTGCCTCTGACTTAAGGCATCTGAAAAATGAAATTGTTTCAAGTCGTGTCACCTCTATTTTCATTAATAAAAAAGGTTTCTCCTATTTTTCCATCTGCCTTTGTACCCTTCTTCTGGTAGGAATTAAATCCTTCTCATGTTGTCTTTGGTCCGTAAAACTAATATGTCCGGTATGCATGCATATTTACGCACCAACACTTAAATTTGAGCTAAAACAAATGAAAACTTATATATGCTTCATCTTGTTATAACCTCGCGCTTATCCACCACAACCATTACAATTGAACCGCTTCTATCTTATATGCCAGAACCATTTCATGACAAGTTGTGAAGAATCTCATAACTTGAAGCAATGCGAGGCGAAAATTCGAACAGGCTTAGAACAACGCCACAGGATTCAAATGTCATAAACTAAATAACAACTAGAAGAAAATCAAGGACCACACCTATGAGCATTATACACCAATTTCACTTAAGTTGTTGTGGCTCCAGAGCCCCGGGTTGAGCATACATCCCGCTTCCAAGAGACAGATGGATTGATGAGGGGAAATGGTGAGAAGAAAATGACAAAGAGGAATGGAACCCTATATTGATAATATAATTTAAATGGTGCTCATGGTCCATTCAAAATTAGACTGATCATGACCATGTGCATGGAAAGTGCAATTGGGAACTACGGTTAGTGACCGTAAAAACTCGTACCTAGGTAAATTTTGCCAACACAATTTCAATATAAACTAGGCAATTCTAGTCGCCAACATCATTGTGCAATAAAGAAAAAAAAAAAAGTGCCATGGCAACGCAGGTTGTATATAATGGGATGTGACAGCCAATAATATCCCCACGGATTTTTCATAAAACCACAAATATATAACCAATAACCACGATTTGAGATTTTGCAAACGCGCGTTACCAAAGCGTCTACGCCGACATTAGCTTTTTATGAGGATGACATTACCGCGACAAGATCATCAATTCGGTAAGATCAACAAATATTTTTTTACGGTCCAGATTTGCACTTACAGAAACAAGCCTCTCGGTGTCATCTGGGTCCATTCGAAGCCTGACGACCTGAGAGCATCTAGGCGAAGCAGCATCTGAAAAGTCCAGGTTAGTGAGCTGAAATGAATTCAAGGAATATCCAAGCAGGTCCACTCCACGTGCCCAAAAAGGCTTATTAGCCTTGCCATTGGGGATGAAATCCTCTATTCCCAAACTAACCTCTCCTTCGTTCTTATTTTCCTTCTGCGTCCCACTCTCCACGGACACCACCAGCAGTTCCCTCAACAAGGCCACCGCCGAGGTACGGTCGCAGATAGAAGTGTGCAGCCGTAGCACCACCGCCCAATTGGTTTCGCTCAGCGCGTACAAGCTAGCAAAGATCAGGTCACTGTCGGTGCCCGATGACCGGACGTCGTCAGTGTCTGTTGCTGACTGCCACGAGTTCTTGTTCAGTTCTTGCTCCAAAACAAGATGGAAAGAATCAACAGAAGGGTCGCCACTGTTGGCTATAGCGTCGGCCGTCGACGAAAGATCAAAGGGCTGGATTTGGATGTGTGGGGCAATGGGAGTGGTGAAAGAGAATGCACTTGTGGAGGCATCCAAATGAAGCCTGGAGCGGAGGATGGGGTGGGAAGCTTGGAGGCTGTGAAGGGCATTTTGGAGAAGTTGGATATCTGGGGGCTTGGAAAAGAGGAGAGCAAGGACTGTGATGCCGGTGCCAATAGGGACTGCTTTGCACCAACTGAACTCGGTGCCGCCGACAGGCCGAGCCCTTGGCTGGGGTTCTTGTGGGTTGGGGTGTTGTTGGTCAACGTTGGACATGTTGGCATGATAATGAGACGACCTTGGAGTTCAAAAATATAGAGCCAAGGGGGTGGGGGCAAGCGATGGAATGGAAAACGGGGGCCTATGATTTGGGCAGGAGAATGGCAATTGGGTCATTTTGGTCGGTGTCTTGTTAGATGCTAAGTAATTTTCAATTTGTACTTTTCATTTATTTATTTATTTTTGGTTCTGCAATGGCCGCGTAAGTCCAAGGAAATCAATGGATTACAAGTACATGTCGTGTCTGAGATCGGCAACATGATAAGGGAAATCTCGTGTGGTGCCGAAAGAAAAAAAAAAAAAAAAAGTCTCAACACCCGTTTTATCGAACAAATAATTATACGGCGACGTTTACTCCTTAAATATATAGAGGAAAACGTCGTCGTCTAAATTCAGGGCTCCTTAGTTCTAGGGTTTTAGCGAAAAGAACGAAGACGCGAAACAAAACCCCTTGGAAAAATCGACCTTCCAGCCTCCTGCTGTCTTCTCACTCGCCAGCGAACCATCGAGAGTAAATCAAAAGCTGTCCAAACATGAGCAGGTCAGGTCAGCCTCCAGATCTCAAGAAGTAAGTCTTCTTCTTCCCTTTTTCTTGTCAACAATGTCGCCGCCCTTTTTATCCTGAAGTTTTTCTTCGCGCTCTAATTTTCGTTCCTCTTTTCTTTGCGCTTGTTTTACTTCCGTACAGGTACATGGACAAGAAGCTTCAAAGTAGCCTCTCTTTCCCTGTCCTTTCCGTCAAACCTCTGTTCTTATTGTCTTCCTCTCTCTCTCTCTCTCTCTCTCTCTCTCTCTTTTTAATTAGTTGTTTTTTTAATTGATTTTATTGTTCATAGCTCTGTTTCTCTTTGTTCAATGAGAAAATTTAGCCAAAAAGTGCTCCGATTTAACATCTAAAGAAAGAATCGAAATTTGTGTTGAGGCCAACGAAGGATTTGGAAGATCGTGCTTGAATCTTTGATAGATAGCATTTGGTTGCTTCTATAAATCCTATGAACAAATTTGCTACATAACATTGCTTGAAAGGAGGTCGTGTAACTTGTGGGAAACTCCAGGTCGACGGAAACAGTTATCTTGATGGCATTCCCGAAGACATGTTATTCGATAAATTGGCTTTTCAATTCGTTATTATTGTTTTGATGGATTTGGAGTAATTTCTGTGATTATTGGATTTACTATTGTTTTTGCTTAATCTCGCGTTGCAGTCAAGCTGAATGCTAATAGATTGGTGGTTGGAACACTCCGTGGATTTGACCAGTTTATGAATCTGGTGGTTGACAATACGGTGGAGGTGAATGGTGAAGAGAAAAATGATATAGGCATGGTGGTAAGTAACTGTTGTATTTTACTTCCCTGATAGATAAATTGTTAACTATATTTAATGTCGTAATTATTATCCTCGTCTAATTGCTATTGCTTTCTTGCTTGCAGGTAATCAGAGGAAACAGTGTTGTCACGGTTGAAGCCCTGGAGCCTGTGAACAAGTCATAGTTATGATGGTTTCGTTTGTATTCATGCTCATCTTATGTAATATTCTTAAGCTATATAGCTTCTTGGAGAAGATTTTCAATTTATTGGATGCATTGAAACTTAACTGGATCTCTGTTTGGGTAGGATATTAACCAAGATTATTAGTATCAGCATCAGCCTTTTATTGATCACAGTGGAATCCGAATGCTTTTCTGGGCTGGTTGAAAATTTAGAAACTGGAGGTTTGCTTGCGTTGACTGATTGCAGTGCTTGAATATGAACCTCAATAAAGTTTGCTTGGTTATAAACATGAATGAGCTAGTGTTGAATAGGCATCAAAACAAGCCTGATGCTTCTCTCGACTCCTTCACTTGATGCTTTTAAACTGGAATAATATTAGTTTTTTTTTTTTTTTAACTTTGTTTTGACAGCAGACTGGCATTCAGCCACCTTTGCAGTGAGTTTAGTGGATTAGCAAACAGTTATTTTTTGTACTGTCCTCTATCATTGGTTAATGACTTGTAGATTGGAACGATGGTTTGTATGATCTTGCTGAAAATTTTTCTTGATTTTACATATTTGCATGGCATTCTGGTATCCTTACTAATCTCACGATAAGAAGTGCATAACTGTTAGAAGTGTAGTTGTCTCCAAGTAATTTGGTGTTGAGTGTAAAATTACATTTAGCTGGTGACTGTTAAATGCCTGATCAAAAGTGGCATGTGTTGATTGTGGTCCCTTCGTGCGCTCTGTATAGATTCAAGGGATCGATTTATTCGGTAGTTCCAATTGTACTTAGGTCCTCCGCCTGATGATAATTACTCCAGTGTCAATTGCTGTGGTAAGTTCCTATAATTATTTGGGTTCGTTATTTTTCTAAATGGTTTTCTTGCCACTCTCTATTGCCTAAATGTAGACCAAATTTTGTAAGCTTTATTTGCTGTTTATTATTTGCAAGTAATTGTGTTGTTAGCTGCAAATAGACCTCTAATTTAAATTAGCCAAATGGCTTCTCAAATTCAAGCATCCAACGTACATCTTGCAGTTCGACTTTAGCAAAAGAATTCAGCTCTGCCATTTCAAGCACTCTCCTTTGGTGGCTTTCGATTGTGTCCCTGTGTTTGCTTTTATCCAAAACTTGCCGAACATAAGAGCCACGGGTGGGGTAAGTTAGAGATAAATAGAAGGCAGCATCTAAAAGTTGGACAGATAGACCACAGTGAGCTGAAGTAAAAAATTCCTCTGCAAAGAAAATTTTCTAGTTAGTATGATACTGCAAAAGTACTCAGCATGCCATCTTACGGCTTCTTATATTTTCAAAAATTTTATTGGAGTCCTCGTATTTGTAGTTCAAATCACTAAAGACACTAAGTTTGTACTATTATGCATGTGGGAACACAAGCTTCGAGATTGACAATTTTTCAGAAGTGCTCCTGATTTCTTTCTTTCTTTCTTTCTTATTTATTTTGGAAGTGCAGCCATTCAATTTTTAGCTCTTTCCCAGGCTTACACTTGTAACTATTAAAAACTCATCGATATTCGATGCACTATGTTTCCGACAATTTATAAAGAACTTTTACTTTGTAACACTAGATCGGATGTCACTGGAAAAAAATTTTAAATTATGAATTTTAACTTTACTTATTAATTAATAGATAATATTTACTTTTCTTCGCCTAAGAAAACATAAGGAGCTTAATATATCCCCTACCCATTTGCTGTGCAACTCCCGGTTTAAAATGTCAAAAATTTTTGATTTTACTAGTTTGATGTGTATCTAAGAATATTTACGAGAATATTAATAAATTTAATATGACAAGAATATATTACTTAATTTTTATATTATAAAAAAAATATAGATGTTAATGTACAGTGACAATAAGCAGTTATTCGTTCTCAGAAAAATTGGGACGAATCATAGCGGAGTGGATACACTTTAGTACAACGATCGATGTGCGACCTCAAGCGAATCGATTCAAGGTTAAATATCCCAGGCAAAAAAAAAAAAAAAAAAAAGCTGCTTCCCATTTCTTTACCTTGTATTTTCTGGCCTCCTGGCATGTAGTACGATCGAGGGAGAGTCCTCTCAAGTTGCCCGGGATATTGGGTTTGAATTTCAAACAGTGGCCATTTCTTTTAGTAACCGTCACACAACGGTACAATGTAAAGCCTCCTCGTGTTTTTTTCGGTCAATCATGGGGCATAATAACAAGCACAGCCACTTTCTGTGCCTTACTCTTTTGCTTTTGGACTCACAGCTGCATATTCGCACAAATTAGCTATGCTCTAAAATATTAACGGCATCATTGAAACCTCTGTATTTCGAAATTGGGTATAACGACTGCAAAACTTGTGCTTTACTGCTCGGTCCTATCCCCACAAGAATAGAATCTCTCACTCTTTCTTACCAATAATGAACTGTTGTGTGGAAATTTTAAGAATGAGGCTATGATGACGGTGATGGGTTAAGTTTTGCGAGGGTATACTTTGCTTAAGCAACACCTTTTCGACTTTGAGTTCAGTTCCATTACGCTATAAAGTTTTTCTATTCCTTTCTTGCTCTTCATCATCATAGGGTATACTTGCCAAAAAAAAAAAAAAAGATGATAATTATTGTGTATATTAGCTATTAACTTGGCAATTGTCATTCCTAATGAATTGAACTGTTCTTCATACTGTAATTAAGATATGCTTAATCTACTTGCAGATGATACCTGCTGATTGCAGTAGAATACATAATTCTTATTGAAAGCAAAGACTTCATGATTGCAATAGTAATGCATGATACTGTAGTCTCTCGTTACCTTAATCCGAATATCGTAAAACTATGATTAGGGGAAGATTACATGTAAACTCGTGCGCAGAAAAAAAAAAAAAAAAGATATTGGTGGTCTTTTTAACTTGTTCGGCAAATAATAAGCTTAACCAAAACGGGAAATACAATAATTATAGCATAGGGAAATACCCACTTACTTAATTGTGCCTACATCACATGAAAAACCGGACGTACGCGAACACTGGATAAGGAGAGGACGTCTGTTAAAGTGAGAATAGGTAACTCGATCTAATTCATATGATAATTAGCGTATCACTATACACATTATTCGGTTGTTTTCAGGCTCTTACACAATAGCACAAACAAAAATCACCGACAAGCCAACGTTTTTTGCACTTTATAAGATGTGCTGACTGCTGCCATATGTGACGGGGTTAGCCACATTTTATTTCATAAGTAATTTCTGTCCACTTAGTGCATCGTAGATTGAAGACAATTTAAAATTCCAAGTGCTTATTATTATTGGACTGTGATCACACAGATAAGTCCATAAACTGAATGCATGTTGGGGTTGTTACAAAGTCAGTAACTTACTATTATCCTGGATTACTTTCCCTGCCAGTGCTATTTTTATTTTCAATTCACGAGATCCGATCTGACAGAGTTTCGTGCAGCAATGTGCTTATGTTTCATCACTAAATCAACCTATAGGATATAGAATTCGGAGTTGGTAGAGCCTCGCGCCTTTGAGTCCGTGACTACTTGATGATATGACTAAGCGGTCCTTTCTGACATCGCTTCCATTTCCGTCTTGTCTAGTTGGCTTTGCGTGAGGCAAGCTTTCCTTATTGGAATGACCTGGTAAGTTTGCCTGTCATTCCATGTTATGCCAATGGATAGGACTTTATTTTTCTCTTCCCGCACTTCCCCCTCCCCCCTCCCCCAAAACTGAATTGACTGGAAATTTAATGTTGCCAAATTGCCAATATACCTTTAAAAACAAAGGGCAGTGGGGGGTGGGGGGGGGGCGCGAAGCAAGGGATCCAACATTTGGAAGTTGTTTTCTTTCTTTCTTTTACATGGTAACCACCAGGTTAGGGACCATCCAAAGGCTTAACAGATTGTTGACACAGACCGATCCCAGAACGCTGTTGCAATTTATCGGGTGAAATGTACCTTAACCTATTCATGGATCCATCTTAGTGGTTCGGTTTGACCTGTCAATAATTTATTGGTGGGTGGGAAATCTTGGAGAAATGGCGATGCACGTAACAACAATTAACAATAAAAGTTGCTAATACAAGAGGACTAAAACAAAGATCATAAAGTGGTGGCCTACTTTTCTCTCTCCACGCCCCCACATTTTGTTCTCTATCTCTCCTCTCTATGCTGCCTCTCAAAAATACACTCCAAATCCTGTATCTGTATTTCTTTCTATACTCTTCCTGTTGCTTCTTCAAACCTCAAAGTATCAAAGCCAGCCAAGATAGAAAGAAGGGAAGGAAAGAAAAAAGAAATCAAGAAAGAAAGAGAGTGATGATAGTCACGCCCTACCATACAAGACGAAGCCTTTCCTTCAATCCAACTCTACATACCCACAAAAATCTTAGGCCTTTCTCATTGCCCCCAATATAGAACTCGAGAGACCACCTCAAACCAAGATTTACTGAGCCCAACCTAAAAAAAGAACATTTCTTGGATACAAATTCACTCTTTTTTCCGAGAAATAGGGAAAAAGATAAACAATGACTGAAGTAATCCTGTCGTCCCCATCTCATTTCCCTTCTCCTTCAAGTTCCTCCTCATCTACACCATGTGTACTCGATGATATCCCACACCAACAACAACGCCCACATAAGCTTAGCCCCACTAATAGACCCCAAGAAATAAACCGAGAACAAGTACAAGAGCAAGAACTGGAAGATGGGTACGTAACGAGTAAAGAAAGGGAGAGGCAGGGAGATCAACTGTCAATTGTGGAACTTTTGGTGGCTGCTTGTAGGAGGTCTATTGTTGGGTGTAGTATCATTAGTGCTGCTGGAAGTAGAGAACTTTGTGCCATGGAGATTGGGTTGCCAACTGATGTTAGGCATGTTGCCCATGTCACCTTTGATAGGTTCAATGGGTTTCTTGGCTTACCTGTTGAGTTTGAGCCTGAGATTCCCAGGAGAGCACCGAGTGCCAGGTCATTTTTTTCAAAGTCAACTTCTTTAGTTTCCATTTGGGAATTAGTTGTTAATTGGGTTTTAGAGGTGGATTATTACATTTTCAGTTAATGTGTTTAAGAGATGATGAGGTTGATTTTTCCTTGGTGAAATTGATAAATAATTGCAGCTGACTGCTTACGTGAAATTAAATGTTCCTAATTCATTTATTTGGTTAGCGTTGCCACAGATGGGTTTTTTGTTGTTATACCTGTCATCTTCATTCAAATTTACGTTTTTCCTTTTCCTTTTGATGGTCATTACAAACTCTGCAATTTACCAAAAAATAAAAGGAAAACCTAAAAAGAAATTGAGGTTTGAAGATCCTTATCCTCTATCATTCTCCAGGCTGTTTTATTCTGTCATTGACTAAGAATTGTTCCGTTTGTAGTGCGACTGTTTTCGGGGTTTCAACAGAATCCATGCAGCTTTCATTTGATTCTAGAGGGAATAGCGTGCCCACAATACTCTTGATGATGCAGAAGCAATTGTATACCCAGGGAGGTCTGCAGGTATTTGTTATTCTGATCCATGTGGACCAAGCAAATTGTAATTGAAAATAACTATTTTCCGGGAGCCCCAGTACAATTTGTTTTTTCTTGAAGCAGCTGGTTAGAAGTTTATTCTGGTGTATAAATGTCGTAGAGAAAATGAACTAAGTTCAATGGAAATTAAGCTCTCATTCTCTGTCATGCAGGCAGAAGGAATTTTCCGAATTAATGCAGAGAACAGCCAGGAGGAGTATGTTAGGGATCGATTAAATAATGGAGTTGTTCCAGAAGGCATTGATGTGCATTGCTTGGCAGGCCTTATGAAGGTAAATTTCGGGTCTTTGATACTAATCTTTCATTTTGTTACTTAATCTTTGAAACTTATTTGTTTCCTGGTACGCACATACATCTGTTCCTGTGATCTTCATGTTTACTGACATTGTATCATCTTTCAATTATACATGTGATTCTATAGGCTTGGTTTAGGGAACTCCCAACTGGCGTCCTGGACTCTCTTTCACCAGGGCAAGTCATGCAATCTCAATCAGAAGAGGAATGTACTCAGCTTGCAAGGCTCCTTCCCCCAACAGAAGCTGCTCTGCTGGACTGGGCTATAAACCTTATGGCTGATGTTGCACAACTGGAACGTCTGAACAAGATGAATGCACGCAACATTGCCATGGTTTTTGCACCAAACATGACTCAAGTGAGTAAAATAATTTTAAAAAGTGTGTTGTTGAAATTGTCGTTGGCTAGTGTCTCTGCCAAGTATGCTATATGTCTTTCCAATCTGATTGTCAAGCCATCACTATAAAATTAGCTTTGGGCAAAACTTGCATGGCATTGATGGCCTTGTAATGCCATTGATTGCAGATGTCAGATCCCTTGACTGCGTTGATGTATGCAGTCCAAGTGATGAATTTTCTCAAGATGCTTATTATCAGGACGCTTAGAGAAAGAGAAGACTCTGTGGCAGATGCAACTCCTGTTCCCCGCCTTGAGCCTTCAGATGAGAATGGATCCCAGAGATCTTCTCAACAACATTTTGAGGAGGACGAAGAGTCTGGCAAGGCAAGTGATGGAGAGAAAGAAGTTGTCTCTGAAGAACCTGCTTTGGAGAGCCCACCTCAACCTACTCAAGATGATTTTACAGCTGAAAGTGATTCTCAAAATTTCCTAAGTTCTATTGAGAACATTCCTGGGGGAAACCGAGCCCTTGTCAATAGCTGTACTTGTGAAGTGGTATCTCAAGTAAAAGCTCTGGCAAACGAACACCAAGACATTGGCTCTGAATGTAGAAGCACTGTAATTCCAATGAAAACTCGCAAGAATAGAACTAGTCAATCGAGTAATCCTAGTCGGAAAAAGGGATGTAAAAAGGCAAACGATCAGTTAGTGGCTCGCACAGCAGGATTCACGGAGAGGAGCAAGGGAACGGGTATTGGAGGCCGTATAAATCGGAGGACAGAGCTGTTTCAAGCTTGGCGGTGAAGGGGTCTGATGCTCGAGGTGCTGGGGTTGGCGTTGGATGTTGGGGGGATTTGCCAACTTATGAAATTAGTCAGCAGTGTGTTCGTCATTGGTTTTATTTTCCTTCTCTCTCTCTCTTTTTTATTTCCTTTGCTTTGGTGCTCAGCCGTGTGATTCTGAGTGGTGTGCATTAACTTGTAACTGCTGCATGTTTAAAATTTCCTCAATACATCTTTTAGCATCTTAATCTTTCATAGGCAGCTTCGGCGCCTCGGTTTCTAATTAGCTGATTCAGATTACTTATATTAACGCATACACTGATTCATTTATTGAAAGATTCTTGAAGGGTAAAATATTCATTTTCTATGCTCCGTGAGACTGAAATATGAGCCAAAAATAGCCGTATATGATGCCTTTTGGGACACCTTCTGTTCGGGTAGGTCCCTTCATATCAGCAATTCCCCAATGCACTTTTTTTTTTTTTGTTTTCTTTTAAGTTTTGTCAAGGGCTGTTATTTGGTTAACACACCCACAGAATAAAAGAGAGGAAGAAACTAAAAACTACGAAGTCCAATTAGACTTGAAATCGGACCAAAACAATCCAAAATTCAAAATTGACTTGAACCGTCCGATTGGTCGCAGTTCCGTTCAACCATTTTAGAACCGCTGGAAGTGGCAAACAAAAAAAAACATAAAGGAAATGGTCATTTGAAATTTTAAAAATAAAATAAATTAAAAATGTTCTATACTATAATAACAGGTTTGAAAATTTAATTTTTTATTTTTTTAAACAGACCGTATAGGATTGAACTGAACCAGACCGAAGTCAGAACAAAACCGGCTGTTGAACTGAAACTAGACTTAGAATCAAAAACCGCTGGTTTACCGAACCATTTGAGGGTAGTTTTTGTTCTTCTAACCAGAAACGGGCCTTTTAAGACCTAGTCCAACCTGTGTGCAAAAAAGGCCTGAGCTTCAATTTGGGTCAAGCAAAGAAATGAAATTGGTGGCGATTATCCCCCCCAATGTCTAGCTTGACATCAACGACTCTCTCTCTCTCTCGCTCTCGCTCGTGTGATTTTCTTGTTCTTTTTTCTCTTTTGGGTTGTTCTTGTCTCCCTTGTTTGTTGAATTTTTCATGTTGCTTAGATTGATATACCAGCATGGTGTAGGACACATGTACAAGCAGGTGCACAGAGCCAATTTCATGTACCCCATGAACATCCAATGCTTCTTCCAGCGGAATTTGTATTCTTCATCTTCGCTTTCCACTCTTCAGCTTCCATCCAGGATGTGCGTATTGTGATCGTGTTGAATCAAATTGAAATTGATGACATTGTCACTGTTATTTGTCAAATTTTTATGCTTTTCTTTATAGGGAAACGCATATTTGGTACGTTTTGCCAGATGAAATAAAAGGTGCGGCTCTTTTGAACCAGTACATGGAAATTCTACCCCAATCTGAGAAAGATAATGTTCTAACCATGAGCGGCGATCACCTCCAGAAAAGGGCACTGCTGGCGCGTACTTTGGTCCGCACCACCATTGCAAGATGTGGGTTTTCTTCTTCTTCTTCTTTCCTTTGTGTCATCTGGGGTATATGTTATTTTCCCTTTCTTATAGTGTTTATGCCCACTTGGATGATTTCGTCGATATTTACGGTTACTTGAAAGAAAGTAATATGATTCCTGAAATCATATAGCTCCCCTGTTTATGGATGGGTCCGTGAGGACTATGGTAGCCTGTTAGTGAACCTTTTTTCAGTGTATATACTATAACGCAAACATAATGAAGAAAAACAGCTGCTCTCAGGGTTAATTAATGTAGATGAAAAGAGCAAAAAGTTTACTTTGGTTTTCTGCTGAAACTTTCACGCTACTTCATTTTATTTAATTTGCTCACAACTGTATATATATCCTGTAGGCAAGAATCATGATTTTTGAACCATATAATCTTTCTTATTACTAGATCAGATGAATCGTCATGTCAATCCTAGAACCTTGAAGTTCAGGAAGAACAATTATGGGAAGCCTGAGGTTTGTTTGCATGACACTTCTTGATGTCTAATTGATAATAAACCTTGAATTACTCTTTAGCAGAATCTTCTGCTTTAGTTTGTAAATTTTGAAGCTCAGTGATATTTCTTGTGCACCTTCTGTGGTCTTCTATAGCATAGGTGGAGTGGCAAAGTGATGATGGGAGGTACCAACCGCCATTACATTTTAATATCTCACACACATCTTCTCTGATAGCTTGTGGATTGACTACAAATTCACCAGTATGTATTCTGATTACTTTTTTTGTTTATCAATAACTTATAACTTAACCTTATCTCTGTAAATTACTTTTTTGGCTTGTTGTTATCCAATTTAATTGCATCTGTGATGTTCTTGGGGACAATCAAACTCATTTCATTTGCAAACAAAGATTGGTATTGATGTGGAGGGAAAGCATAGAAAGACAAAGAATAACATCTTAGCTTTTGCACGGCGTTACTTCTCACACCATGAACTGGAACACTTAAGTGCTATTTCAGACTCAGAGGCTCAACGCCAAGAGTTCATTAAATTATGGACTCTCAAGGTGAGCATGATGCCAAAATTTTATGCACTTCAGTTACAATTTTGGAGATCTTGGTTTGGGAAAATGAGAGTGCATGTTGCTTTGTCACCAATGTTGGGAGCTTATTTTTGTGATGTTTTGTAGAATTTGAATAGGAAAGATGTGAAAGGCTTTTTCTAATGTGAGGTACTGGTTTGATTTGACATTTTTCCATTCAATTTTAGTGTCTCCAAACTTTCTTTCCGGTTGACATACTGTTTCCAATTTTGATGCTCTGGTTCTGGATCTTATTATGAGGTGTAATGCATTCTTCTTACGCTGTTACAAATTCAAATGAATAAAAAAAAAACAAACTGATGCATATCATTCCATAAGAGTTCCAAATGGATTAGAAACCTAATTATGGATCAGAAACAAGAGATGTAATGTTTGTTTTCAGTTGAAGAATAATTGCTATCAGATAACCTCTATAGTTGTTTCATTTGAAAATTAACCTCTATAGTTTACGTGTGGAGATGCAAAGAGATAAACAATTAAGGTAGCACTGTTTTGACCTGTTTAAAGTTTTAATTCATAAGTCAAGCTTAGAGAATTAAAGTTTACCTGCAGGAAGCCTATGTGAAAGCTCTGGGGAGAGGTTTCTCTGCTGCACCTTTCAATACATTTACCATACATGTAAAAGGTGTTACCAAGGGACGTTTTGATATCACTGGAGATTTAGTTTCTGAGGTATGATCATAATTCAGATACAAAATGAGGAAAGATGTATGACAGATAGCATGTTTCAAGCATGTTGTCCTGCATCTGCTTATGTCCATGACAAAATATTCACTTTTTCCTTGCTGTGCATTATTTCACACAGAACAAGGTGTTATGTCTCCCTTTGGAAATTTACTTATCTTTGGTTATGCAGACAAAATAGAATCATGCATTCTTATCATCAAGTATTCTGCTTTTTCTTGCAGCCTGTTGAGCATTTGCTGGTATACATTATTATATCTTTTAAACCACCGGGTATAGTCTATTGGCTACCAAACATAAAGATTGGGGGTGAGATATGGGGTTTCAACCTCAGTCCTCACTCATAAAAAAATTGTTCCCCATCTCCACATTCCAACTAGTCCAAAAAAAAAAGTTATTAATCTTTCAGCTTGGTTATCTTTGACATTTTTCCTTTAAAAATGCATTGGATATCAAGGGGGGTTTTGTCAACTTTGTTAATAGTACTTTCATATTATGCAATCAGGGTTCTGAAATAACAGTGGAATCTCTTGATGACCCCAAGAATGTCAGAAGCAATTGGCAGTTTGCACTCTTGGAATTAGCTGGCTCTCATTATGTTGCAATTTGCATAGAAAGAGATAACACCAATGAATTTGACATGAATGTGCCACTGAGAATAACTGCATGGAAAACCATTCCATTTGTTGAAGATGAATGTGTTTCTGGAACAGATGCCCTTGTACCCATTTGAGGCATGGCCAAGCAAACTCTGATGTTATGATTCCATAATTGGTTCATCGTACGAGGAATTCTATGTCTTCATTGTTTCGTCACAAATTGAAACCTGGACTAGAATATTTTGCCAGCAACTCTTTCATGTTTAGTTATATAGCCGAATTTTCTTTTTATCTTTTAACTTTGGGTTTTGACACATTACACTTGTTTTAGGATTATAGCCAGTTGATATTTGATTGATGATTGATATTGTCTTGCCTGTGCATTTCAATATTTTTAAGATTGTAGCCTTGTGAATACAACGGCCAATACTGGAATGTGAGAACAGAAAAGGCCACTTTTCAGTATCCTGTTATGGTGTACAAAAACCTGAAGCCGATTGTCAGAATATTTGATCAAAATATCACGAGCGACAAGACCTATGGATTCCAATTTTAAAGTTTACAATATCACAAATTCTGAAGCTCTGACAATCTTGATTTTCCTGGTTGCGTCGAGTTTAGGACTTGTCAATGTTGGAATATGAAGAGCTGCATAAAGTGCTTTTGCAGTAACAAAATTCATTACTAAAATGGTGGGAGCAGGTTAAATCTCCAAACAATGAACTGACCATGCACAATGATCTTGCTAACCAAGGTGATAAACATGCGACGATCTACGCAACTCCCAAGGTTTTTCATTGACAAGCCCTGCTAGTTGAAGAGGGATTTGCCTGCTAGTTCCCTGGGTACCCTGCTGTTCCATGACGGGGGGTTGTTTGTCTCAACGACAGCGGTCCGAGGTTGACATTTTTCATTTTTTATTTTCTATACGGTTTACAATAACCTGAACCACAACGTTGCGTTTAGACTTTTGAAAACAACGGAAGAACATCGGTAAACTCCAACGCACCCACGCACCGCAGGATTAATTTGGACGGTTTATGATCACACAGATGAAACCAACGCAACAGTCCGCGTGGCATCTGATCCCAAGCGACCCGATAAGAAGAGATATTAACAGAGTGCATTTTGCGGATAATAGAAGTGGAAAGAAGACCCGGAGAGAATTGCGGAGCTCCGAAAAAGCCATGGAGGTCGTACAGTTGTCGGCCGTTACTTCCCGCGGTTTCTTCTCTTCGGCGTCCCTTTCCGGAAGCTTCTGCCGCTCCAAATGTGCGCCGAATTCCAGTAGAATTCTTTCTTCCCCGTGGACTGGTTCCATCAATCTCACGTCGCTTTCCTCGAGGAGCTTGCTCACTGTGAGTGCACTTCCACTGGACTCATTGTACGGTAAGATCCTGAGTCCTGGTGGTTTTGATCGTAAATTTGACTTTCAATGCAGAGAGAGATATGGAATTGGCTTAATTCCAAGAGTGTTTCGAGCAGAAGAGACACGCTTGGTGTGGTAAAAGCGGAAATGTTCGGGCAGTTAACAAGCGGCCTCGAAGCCGCTTGGAGCAAGCTTAAAGGAGAAGGTTTTTTTTTTTTTTTGCTTTATTAATATTAGTTTTTATGTAAATTCTCTTTTTGTTGTTAATGTGTTAGAGTCGTGTAAGACTGCCTTGAGATTGATTTCTGGTTAATGGAATCGTTGGAATTATTGGCATTTCTATTGTTTCAGAGATCTTGACCAAGGAGAATATTGCGGAGCCTATGAGGGACATTAGGAGATCACTTCTGGAAGCGGATGTGAGTGAAAGTTGTAAAATGGATGTACGGTTTTGATGTATTGAAATGTAAGAAATAATAAGGTTGTACTGACAGGTGAGCCTTCCGGTTGTTAGAAGATTTGTTCAGTCAGTCAGTGACCAAGCTATTGGTGTCGGTCTGATACGTGGAGTGAGACCTGATCAGCAACTGGTGAAGGTATGATATTTGCACCTGCTAAATGCACTTACTAGAGTAGAATATTTGAGTTTGTTTGCAAAGTTGGGCAATGAAGCATTTTACTGGGAGACTAGGTATGCCATGTTGTTTTGAGTTGGTTAAAATTCCTTTTTTAGCACTTAGAAATAATTTGCACTCATGTCAATACTGGCCTTAGATTATTTTTAATTTTTATTCTCTATTTTTTCTTGCCAACTACCTTTTTTTATTTTCATTCCATGGACTAGACTGTATTTTGTGCATAAAAGTCTCTTTTAGGCATCAGGCATTGCAGACGATAACTGGAGCTTGTATTATTATTGAAGTTACCACTGATAAGGATATAGCTTTAACTTGAAAGTCAAGAAAACCTTGTAGTCTTCATATTATGTTGCTGATGGTTTTGAGTTTTTGTTTGTTGCAGATTGTACATGATGAGCTTGTGAAATTGATGGGTGGAGAGGTGTCCGAACTTGTTTTTGCAAAATTTGGACCTACTGTGATACTACTTGCTGGACTACAGGGAGTTGGAAAGACAACTGTTTGTGCAAAGTTAGCTAATTATCTTAAGAAACAGGTGGATGTTCAAAGGGACATTGTGCATTATTCTCATTGAATGTTTGTCTGCATCTGGGTGTTATGGTGTGTTATATTGCCCATATTGATCACTTTAACAGCTCTTTTAGCCTTATTGACAACTATATGTTACTTTTGACCACAGGGAAAGACTTGCATGCTTGTTGCTGGGGATGTCTACAGGCCTGCTGCCATTGACCAACTTGTTATTTGTGAACAGGTATTGGATTCTCATCCTCAATGCCTTACTAGCAAATTTGAAGAATGCTTTATGCATCTATCTTCTTCTACACATTCCCTAATCCTTTAGAATTATCCTTGGGGTTATAGTAAATTGTTCAATTAGGCATATTCTGAATAAAAAAAATGTGGGCAGTGATTGACATCCTTGCCAACTGCAGATGTGATACATGAGATGATAGGCAGATGCAAATCCTAACTTGTTTCATTTTTACGTGTCTTCTTTCTTATCAGCTTGTTGTGGATTGACATTCCTTATCTGGAATACATCAAAATGGTTGGAGCAAGTTTCTTCTGACTTGTGCTGGCCTATTAATCTTCTAAAAGATAGACAGTGAACTTAAATCTGCTAATAAAAGCAGTTATTGCTCTTCTACTTAACTACTTTGGTTATGAGTTATCATTATAATAATAGTTTATCAATATGGTTAGTTGGCTATAAGGTAGTATTCCTCATTTTCAATTATAGCCTGTAAGTCTGTGACAGGTGGGTGTGCCAGTTTATACAGAGGGAACTGATGTTAGACCCTCAGAAATAGCTAGGAAAGGACTAGAAGAGGCCAAAAAGAAGAGCATGGATGTGGTCATAGTAGACACAGCTGGAAGGCTTCAGGTAATGTTGCCCATATACATAAATGATTATCCTCTATGCTGTTATAAATTTATGCTTTGACAATTGCTTCCAGATTAAAAGTTCTTGTTACTGGTTTATGTTTTATTTCTCTTTGTTTTAACATAGATACCTATATTTATAACAGATAGATAAAGCTATGATGGAGGAGCTAAAAGAAGTGAAGCGTGTGTTAAACTCCACTGAGGTTTTGCTTGTTGTGGATGCAATGACTGGGCAAGAAGCTGCAGGTATCTAGCCTTCTCTGCTTTGCTCTATGATGTTCAGTTTAACTTGATGTGATGGTTTGTTATATTTTGCCCTACTGTATGGAAGCTGCATCAGTGCTTAAGGGATCTGCCATCCTCAGGTGGTAAACTTCTGTGGAAACATGCAAGTTAAACAAATAACTTTTTTTTTTTTTAATATTTGGAAAGTGTTTATGCCCATTTAATCTGCAGCTTGGATTGGAAACATCCATTTCTTTTATAGGTCCTTTTTTCTTCTATCCATTCACTAATTAATTTTGTTCATTAGTTTTGCATAGCAAATGTGATCATACTAACTTCAGAGTTTCACTTTGCACTTCCTATCAAATGCTTACATTGATAACTTGTCCATTCAATAACTGAAGTTCTTCTTGATTTCATGTTATTTGTATTGTAATTTTAAATGTATCTTCTCTATTGGAATGCCAATCACATGAAAAATTGGGATGTGGAGTGAACTCCATTTCTTCGTGTGTCTTCTGGAATAATGTCTATGCAGGACATTTGAATTCCAGAATCCTTTATTTATGACTACTTCAACATGTACCTGCTCATCACATCCTCTTGTGAAATTGCAGCCTTGGTTACAACATTTAATCTTGAAATTGGGATTACGGGTGCCATTTTGACAAAACTAGACGGTGATTCTAGAGGGGGTGCAGCATTAAGTGTTAAAGAGGTTTGCCTCAGCTTCTTTTAACGCATACCAATGTTGAATGCTCTGTTTGGCCTCTTATCTATCTGTCTATTTATTTTCCTTTGTGGTCCATCAAGCAACCTGCTGGGCCCTCACTAGCCAATAATCCTTGTGGTTTTCCAAGCCTCTGGTCTTCAGTGCAGAAACACAACTGTTTCATTTACCTGCAATGTAGTGATTAATAAATTGTAGGTGTCAATGTGATGCTTTACATGCAATGGGACTACTATCTTGAAGAGACAGCTAAATTCATTGAACAGGGTACTGATAAACCTTGAAGAATTTTGAGCGGGCAATACTACTGACAACAGTTATTATGTGTTTCTTAGGGCTAGTCTTTGCAGTTTTAAATTCTCCTGATGTTTACTGATGAAAAGGCATATTCAACTGTATTTTTTTTAATCGTTTCTGTTTTCTACTTTATATTTGAATACTGATAGGTATCGGGGAAGCCAATTAAGCTTGTAGGACGGGGAGAGCGGATGGAGGATCTAGAACCTTTCTACCCCGACCGTATGGCTGGACGGATCTTAGGAATGGGTGATGTTCTCTCATTTGTGGAGAAAGCTCAAGAAGTAGTAAGTTCCAGAAAATTCCCCTTCTTGTTTCCTTGAAATGAACAATTATTATTCGATGCTTTATGGATTTATTTTTGCAGATGCGCCAAGAAGATGCTGAAGAGTTGCAAAAGAAGATAATGAGTGCCAAGTTTGACTTTAATGATTTCCTAAAGCAAACACGTGCTGTTGCACGTATGGGTTCCATGACTCGAGTCATAGGGATGATCCCCGGAATGGGAAAGGTATGAATGCTTCTCTTCCATTTTTCACTTGTCATTGTGTCTGCAGAGATAAGATAGCATAATTTTTGGGTTGGGAGAAGAGTGATGGTTTCTAGCAACTATTTTTCTGTTGTCATCCCACAGTTGGGAATCTGCCCAGCTTCTTCTCTAAAACCTCTACAGCATCAGAAGAAGCTTCAAATGACTATATTAATAAATGCAAACAGGTCACTCCAGCTCAGGTCAGAGAATCAGAGAAGAGTTTGAAGATAATGGAAGTAATGATTGAGGCAATGACACCTGGTATCTTCTTCTTTCTGCCTTTAAAGCAACTTTAAATGAAATTTACCTAAGATGGGTTTGAATTATGTGGAATGGTACAGTGTGACAATGACATATTGTAGGGATATTGAATATATTACGTCATTTTCTGTACTGTATTTAGCATTCTCTGTTAGCTATCTTTTTCTGTACTGTATTTAGCATCTTCTGTTAGCAGTTCTTTCCTTATGTAACAAAAGCTTTCACATCATCTCATGGTTTTAAACTCTCCATTTAAAGGATTTGTGCAGTACATTCTTCTTATATTTTTATTGTTATATTTGACCCCTGAAAAGATTTACCATTTTCTGATATGCCTTGTTCTTGCAGAGGAAAGAGAAAAGCCAGAATTGTTGGCAGAATCTCCTGCCAGGAGGAAAAGAGTTGCTCAAGATTCTGGGAAAACAGAGCAACAGGTACCATGATTTCTATTGGATATGGAGATTTTAAAAAGTGTGGGAGCCATATGCACCAAGTTCCCTTTTAGAGACTTGAAACAGAGTTTTGCATTTGCTGTCTGAGAAGGTGGCGGATTTCCACCATTTGGTCTTTACCAATTTTGGCTCAATAAATGTGTGATATCAATATTAGGTGAGTCAACTTGTTGCTCAACTCTATCAAATGCGTGTCCGTATGAAGAATTTGATGGGTGTAATGGAGGGTGGATCCGTTCCTGCTCTGAGCAATCTTGAGGATGCACTTAAAGCTGAACAGAAGGTATTTGAGCTTCTGCACAAATTAAGATGCATTATATATTTTGCCGTATATATCTCAAACTGCTCCTAGACAATGATTGTTGAGTCACGCTCCATGTGCAGATTGTGCTAAGTGATTCCAAAATAGGATGTATTTTAGCATGCCATTATGTTCTAGTTACCTTCTTGATTATTTCTCCAGTTTGACACTGCTTAATTTTTCTCCTTAAATGGTAGAAACGTTCTATCCTGCACTTGCGGCAGTAATAACTTCTATAGTTGTTTCTAAGTGCAGTGTGTTATTATCTTGCTATATCCACATACCATAATCTAACCGTTCTATGTTTTGGAATTTCATTCATCGCAAGGCTCCTCCTGGTACTGCAAGGAGGAGGAGAAAATCAGAATCAAGAAGGAAATTTGTGGAGTCGACGTCGGCAAGACCAAGCCCTCGTGGTTTTGGGTCAACAAATTAGGAGCTTAAAGTCAGTGGTTACAACAACCATTGGCTTGACCCGATCATGTGCCTCAACTTTGTACCCGGCTACTCCTTACTTCCCCAGAAGGTGTCCATGCCGGCTCGTGTCACAAGAATTCAATCTTCGCATCCTCGTTACAACTTTACGCTTCGAATTTAGGGCAATTATATTCCTGCCCGAAACAACATGTAACCATGCAGTGTATAAATGGTTGTGAGCTGCTTTTAGGTACACGTTAAGGAACAATGTACCAACTATGATCTTCCCATTTGCAGAACCGTGTGGTTCCGCGTGGGTGTGTTTATAACCACAAAAAAAAAAAAAAACAGTTCTCTAACCCATTATTTTATTGGGAGAGGCATTCGTATGAAGCCTCAGGCCTCAGATATTGCTTGATGCCTATAATCATCTGGATAAAACAACGACCAAAACTGCAGAGGGTAATGGAGTCATTTAGACACGCTGAGGCATTAGTTGAATAAATCCGACAAAATTCCCGGGCAGTTGGGGGAACGAGAAGAGAAGGTCATTCACTCCCGTAAAACAATAACAACCGTATTGCGTGGCAGCTGACACTTGTCACATGGCATTTAAGCTAGTATTCTACTGTCCTTTTCTCGCATTTTCATCTTTGGCAGAGAAGGAAGGTTAATGAAAAAATGGCGACAGACGATGGTTCTACATTTCCAGCAGCTGATGTGGACGGCGAAATGAATCCCGGCCAGAACAAGAAGGTTGGAGTTGATCCGGTGTCTTCTGACATTGTTGTCTCCAAGGTATTTTTGCCAATCAATGCTACCAATTTCTCCTTTACAGTTCTAATAATTGTTTTTTTTTTTTAAATATTCCCTTGAATTATTAGCTAGGGAAATTTAAATAAACTCTTAAGTATCACAACATCAACTCTTTTTTTTTTTCTTTTTCTCAAGAAAGAAGTTACGGATTCGGATGACAGAAACAAAAGATTGAGAAACTTCCCTCCCTGTTTCTTTCCCGCTAAATCACTCGAATTCAATTTCTCCTCGAATATCTAAATTTCTAGGATATTAGAATCTAAATTACACCACTGCCAAGGCAACCCCTAATCCGTACAGAAAAAATGCAGATAAATGTTTATTAAGGAATACTTTTGAAAACTAAGTTGACGCTCTTAATCTACCGCCGTTTGCAAGTATCGGTACTTATTTTATGCCAATGCTATTTTGCCTTGTTAACATTACCACTTTGCAGGAACAAGATGAGGCTGCAAGAAAGAAAATGGAGAAAGAAAAGAAAAATTGCATGCAGACGCTCAAAACAACCATCCTCGTTTCATGCGTAATTGTTGCTGTGGCTGGGGCTGCTATTGCCATAACCAAAAAATTGAAGAAGAAATAAGAGTATTTGCATGGATGCATAGATGTTAATGGTATTTTCCTTTCCTTTCTTTTTTTTTTTTTTTTACACCCATGTCTCGTTCGAAGCTGTCGTGTGATCGTCGGCATTTGCAGCTTCCACCTTATTGGTTGCCTTTGTTTTGTCAAATGATATACAATAAATGGAAAGTGCTTCGGCTTTGCCGCCATTTTGCACATGTAATATTGGGTTAGGCAGCAAATTTTCCGTTTTGATATTTGACAGGAACATTCCTGCAATTTGCTTGTACGATACGTGTAGAATAACTTCGCATCCAAATTCTTTAAACAACTATATAATAAAAAACCGTAGGCCCCTTGCCCAATAAACCACTTAGGATTGGTGATTATTGAAGCCATCCTGGTGTTGTGGGTTAAACATTGTAAAAACCCCTTCTCACCCAATACACCAGTTTAGATCGTAATTCTCGAACCTAAAATGTTGCATGGCAGTTAGCGGAACATGGCACGTATATATTGCCGTCATACTGCTAAACAACGTTGTTTAAAGGGCAGTTGATGGTAGGTCTGGTTTTTAGTTTCGGTTTATAAATGAAGAAACAAACACTAGCGATGTAACGGGCCAACAGCGTTCATGATCATGCCATTTTGTCAGGGAACTCTTCTTCCTCTTTCATCTCTCTGCGATTAGCCTATAAAATACCCTGGAAAATTGCTAAAAATGGCAAAAGCGTCCAAAATTGATCTGCTCTCTAGATCCATCTAAAGACCAACAATTCAAACAAACCCAATGTCATTTCAGTTGCAGCTGAAAACCTCTTTTTCTCTGATTCCTCCTCTCTGCCACTTCAAATTTAAGCCACTAAATTCACATTTATTTCCCTCTTTTCCCCAACAAAACCAAACTCTGAGACTCCCCTGTAAACCCCTGCTTAGCCCCCTCAATTCCATCAAGCTCCAATCTTTCATTCCTTCAAACCCACAAAACCCCAAATCCCAATTACCCCCAAACAACCCATTTTCTCACACGATCCAATCCCTCTCCATAGTCCAGCCCTATATCATCTCCCAGTGCCGACCCATCCTCCTTGGCTGGCTCTGCAGCCTCGTCTCTGTCGTCTCCCTGTCCCACCTCGTCCCGAGGATCGGGAAATTCTCCGGTAACATTGCGAAGATCGATGCCGTTGCGCTCAGAAGCCAGGGCCTGGTGGTTGGTGCTTTGTTGTTGACCAAGTTGATTGTCACTTACTGGCAGCAGGCATTCTTGTGGGAGGCAGCATTGAATGCGGTTTATGGGATCAGGGTTCATGTTTTTGAGAGGGTTTTGGAGAGAGAATTGGGGTTTTTCGAGGGAGGCAGTGGAGTTTCTGCTGGGGATATTGCATACAGGATCACTGCTGAGGCCGCCGATGTTGCTGATACTCTCTATGCTCTTCTTAACGTGGGTAAACTTTAAGTTTCTGTCTTTTTTATTATTATTATTTTTTGGACTAGATATTTATAATATTATAGGATTTTGCATGAGGCTTTAATCATGCTTTAAATTTTGTATTGTAGACAATCGTACCTAGTGCTTTGCAGTTATCAGCAATGGCAACCCAGATGTTGGTTATCAGTCCTGTCCTTTCTTTGATTTCAGCCTTGGTAAGGAAACAAAAATACAGCCAAGAATATGTGTATTACATTTATGAAGATTTGAGTTACACTTGCTTACATGCAGGATCTTGGGTCTTGAATATTGTCGTGTGTGTTATAGGTGATTCCATGTATGGCTCTTGCTGTTGGTTGTCTTGGTGGAAGGCTTCGGAAGATATCAAAGGATGCCCATCTTAGCATTGCAACTCTTTCGGCCTACCTTAATGAGGTATATTGTGCAGTCTGTTTCATCAATCAATACATCACATTGTTACTCGACTTATCTTTTAGTATGATATTTCTGGTTATCTATCAGAATTGTTGGTTACTGTGGGTTCTCTTTCTGTCTGAATTCACATAGACATGACGACCACAGATGCAGATACAGGCACAGATAGGTGATTGGGGTTACAATGGCTTACATGCAAGGACTCATGCACTCATTGTCTACTTTACAACTTATTTTTGTCAAAGGGTTTGCATGTTAAAATTCAATGCCCTTACTAATTAATTGTATGTGAGCTAATATGCTTTCTTTATGTATTAGGTCCTCCCAGGCATCCTTTTTGTGAAAGCAAACAATGCAGAGCAGTGTGAGAGTGTCAGATTCCAAAAGCTTGCACATGCTGACCTAACTGAACTGCTGAAAAAGAAGAAAATGAAAGCACTTGTCCCACAGATCATACAAATAGTATACTTTGGAGCATTATTTGCCCTTTGTATGGGATCACTGGTGGTTTCATGCGGCTGTATCAATGGCTGTAGCTTGGTTTCTTTTGTGACATCATTGGTTTTCCTTGCTGAGCCAGTCCGGGTAATTTCATCTACTCAGACGGCCTTTTCAATGATGTAGGAAAGTAAATGTTGAGGACATTTGGCCCCTTTACATCATTGGCTTTTTGGTTGTTTTCTTTTCTCTTGCTTTTCTGATAATTTTGTCACATGCACCACCAATTGAGATGCTAGAATCAAAGAGACTCATTGTGCCATAGATTTGCCCTTATCTTGAAACCTAATACCATTTTCCCCTAGTTATGTGCTACTACTTGCTGCACAAAAGTTTAAGTGGCATTTCCTTTTTTGAATTTCTGTAACCTTTGTGGGATATTTGCTACTTTAATTGCTAATTGCGTTTCATGGTGCTTTGGGCATTAATACCTGTCTGAAGTAATAAGTCTGAATGAAAAAATTGTGCAGGTTATTGGACAAGCGTACAACGAATGGAAGCAAGGAGAGCCAGCCATTGAACGTCTATTTGATATGACAAGGTTAAAATCTAAGGTAAGTGGTTGTCATGTTGGGCTTCACATAATTTTTGAATGCTTTAATTTATCTATTTTGATTTCTGAGGTAAAAACTCTTCTGCTGCAAACTTGTTAGCATCGGAAATTGTCCTGGTAGTTGCTTTCTAGTTTTCGTTTCCCTTATTGTTGATGGGAATGGATGCTCAGGTGGGGCGTTGGGCTTGAGATTAATGAGTGTTTTATGCTTGCTAGTCTCTTTTTAAATTTTGCCTGAGATTACCATGTTGATCTTGACCAATGCATTTTCATGTCAATTTGATGAGCTATAAGGGTCTCGATTGCAACTTAAAAAACAGGAGTAAAGAAGGTGTTAAATCATCTAAATGTTAGCTCTGGCCTATATCAAGAAAATATTAAGCCCCATTTCATCTTTTTGGACTGATATCTCACTGAAAAATTAATGTTATGTCAAGGTTAAAATTTTCAAGGATTGGTTTTGAAGCCTTATGTTTTGGATTTTTCAGAATCCATTAATTGAAGAATTCATTTTATTCTTATCTGGATTGAATAAGCTTGCATTCACGATTCCTTGGCCATGCATGTGAGCATGTGCATGTTTGTGGATGGATGTTTCAATTGCTGTAATGCATTGCTTCCTTTACTACATTGGCAGGTGACATGAATTGCCAAGTGATGTAATTCAAATACCTTTCTAGGCATTTTTCCTTCCCTAGAAGCCATAGTCTGGGAGTCCCACTAGGATGCCTTTTTTCCATTTGAGATTTTGATAAAATTTGAGCCATGCTTTTGGCATCTCATATAAATTTCTGAATTTTTCATCAAATTTTGTTGCTATATATTTATGCACTGATACTCCACATTTTACTTTCTCAGATATATGTTCTATTCATTCTGTTAAAAGGCTAAAAGAATTGATCCAGAATCTCTATATAAAGGATAAATGCTGGAATATCTTTAGCATAAGGTCTCTCTGTTGCTCAAGTATTTATGTATGCTGTGTAGTTATTAATTCATTGCTGAAATGTAGGTGATTGATAAGCCAGATGCTGTTAATTTGGATGGAGTCACAGGAGATGTCAAATTTTGTGACATCTCATTTGGTTATGGGGATAATCGGCCTCTTGTTTTGGATGGACTGAACCTTCATATTGAAGCTGGTGAGACAGTTGCACTTGTTGGGCCATCTGGAGGCGGAAAGACAACTCTCATGAAGTTGCTTCTTCGGCTTTATGATCCTTTATCTGGTGAGCCTCTAGAATTATGTTCTTGTGTTGTTCCTCAACAATGACTAGTTACATTGGGTGTAGGATGTTTATCTGGTATGTTTCTTGGTAACAGGTTGTGTACTTGTTGACAATCAGAACGTTACAGGTATCCGACTGAAGAGTTTAAGGAGGCATGTTGGTCTGGTTTCTCAGGATATAGTGAGTTGGCTCTAAACTATTCTTTGAGCTGCTTTTATTTATTTCCCTTTTTTTTCGCGCGGGGGGGGGGGGGGGGGGGGGGGGGGGGGGGGCAGGGGGGTTGTAACTGGGTATTTTCTTCATGGCAGTTGCCTTGCCCATCTGTGGTTGATATATTTCCAGCTTAAATTTCCTTATGTGTATGAGTTTTCTGGATGCTTTGTTATCAAAGTGTTTTCAGGGAATGCAGTGATTGGAGACATGTTTCTGCTTGGAAATGTCTTCAATTGGCCATTAAACTAACTCTTTGCATTTTTACTAGACACTTTTTTCAGGAACAGTGGCTGAAAATATTGGATATAGGGATCTCATGACCAAAATAGACATGGAAAAGGTTCAGCGGGCAGCAATAACTGCCCATGCTGATGAATTTATCAGAAAGCTTCCTAAAGGGTACAACACAAATATTGGACCAAGAGGCTCAAGTTTAAGTGGAGGACAGAAGCAAAGGTGATACTCTCAATGCGAAGTCTTGGTACTATTTTGACATTCAGTGCATGCTGATTGACTCATCAATAAATCACATCTAATTTTCTGCTATTATACTCCCTCTCTCCTGGGTGTTGCTTAAAGTCTTAAACTTGCAGGCTAGCCATTGCCAGGGCTCTCTATCAGGATTCCTCTATATTGATTTTGGACGAAGCAACTTCTGCTCTAGATAGCAGGTCTGAGTTACTGGTCAGACATGCTGTGGAACACTTAATGGGAAATCATACTGTAAGGATAACTGTTCATTCTTTTTGTACATGATATGTTGAATGTTACAAAGAATATGTTTTTTGTTTCAGTTATAAGTACAAAAGAGTGTGATGAATGTGGTTTGTCACACAATAATGAGCTTGTGATCACTAAGCTAAATCAAATTTTATGCATTGTCACTGCATGTTTGTGTGAATGGTGATTCCAAAAAAAGTGACTGGTTATCCACAATCACCCCTGTTTTCAGAGCCTATTCGAAGATCTGCTTGCCAACAGACACACTTCTTTATGCTTCACACTGTTTTTTATTGCAAACTAGTGTGCTGTGCAAAGCTGCTAATAGTTGAACTCTGCGTGGCTAGCTTAATCTCAAATTTCTCCCTCTATATCGTTGATTGCTATACTTGCAGCAGAAATTCAACAATCTCAAGGCATCTTGACACAGTTGAATCTGATTCTTGAATTTGGATTCTAATTGGTCACTATCCAAGCTAGAATAATGGGAAATTTTTAACTCCCATCTTAGCAACCCAATAGATTCCTTATTTACCGTGGGGCTGCAAGTGCTCCAGTCACCTTAATTAGCTTGTACTTGGTCGCCTCATTCATGAATGTTCGTGCAGTGAAGAATTGTGTTGCCATTTTGATCTTTTCTAAAAAATTATCCCTTCTTTTTCATTGCCTAGATTTACTTTCTAACCAAGGGAAAAGTGCTGCAGATACTAGTTATTGCACATCGGCTGGAGACAATATCAATGGCAAACCGAGTATTAATGCTAGAAGATGGCAAACTCAAGGAGCTGACCCCACTCGACCATTTTCGATGATCATTACAAATCATTGGTGCCGACTGGTCTTGTGATCTGAGGCTGAGGGCATTGCCAGAGTTTGGCGGGCGGGTGCACGTGTGTGCAGAGCCATGGGAATTATATAAAGAACCACGTTGATTTTTCCATGCTTCAGCTCCCCTATGTGGCCAGCATAAGTTGAGCCATCACCTGCAGAAAAACAATCCAAATCTATAGCAATAGAGCAATGATTCATCATACGCGATATATTTCTTGTTCCACGGACGCAAGATCGATCTCTCTCTTTGTAGTTCTTAGAGGTCGTATTTGCTTGGACTGCTTTTATACCGTTGTAATGGTAATTTAATTTGTGCTCTAATTCTTTAGCAAAATTGTTTTGATATAGCTCTGCTTGCTATATTATCTCACATTGTGTGTTTAGCAAGCAAGCGTCCATGTTTTGCCAAAATTCCAATCCCAAATATATATATATGAGATAGGATTTTTTTAATTTAAATAAATATCAAATAATAAAATATAAAATTGTGTGTGCCTAGTGTCACTTTATTCAACTCTCGTGTTATCGAAAAAAAATGAGTGGAATCCTTAATTTGGTGGCAAGTCTTTGAGGGGTAATATCGTTCTAGATGCATATTATTCAACCAAAAAGGGTGCATTGGTACACACTACATAAATTTTACATTGTTTAAAAAGAGAGATATTGAGTTATATAAATGTTAATACTGTAAATTTTAATAAGTTGTCTTTTAAAAGAAAAAATGATCTCATAACTCTTAAAAAATAATGAGTAAATATAATAAATATTTATAATGACTGTCCAACTTTAAATCTAATAAAAACTAATTAGGTGAATTTTATTTGAAAACAAAGATGCAACTATTCATTTCAAAATTTAAAATGAATATGATTTTTAGTTTATAAATTGTCTTGACAAGAGCTAAAAACGGGAATTTTTTTTTTAGTATTTCACGACTGTTTCGTTCTAATTTCATATGTAATTGAAACTAAAGTTTATACACAGTTAATATTTTACAGCCAATTTCGAGAGACCCTAAAGCTAAAAAAAAAAAAAAAAGTTAAAAAGGTGCCGTTATTTATTTATTTTAAACTATTCAATTATTGAAACGATGGCATTTGGAATATATATATATATATAATAAGGCAAATGAAGTTCACAAAAAGGCGGGAAATATATCGAAAGCCTAGAGAATCTGGCGCTCAAAAACCAAAAGCCCTAATTTCAGAACACCCCCCTCCAAAATAACAAAAAAAAAAAAAGACAAAAAACAAAAAGAAAAGAAAAACCCGAAAGTCCCCATTCTCTCATCATCAGCAGCATCTCTCGCGCTCTTTCATCGCTGGAACTGTGTTGACGACATTACCATCACTTGCAATCTCCTGGAGGTTACCTGTTAATTCAAGTGAAAGATTACGGTTTTAGGCACTTTATTGCTAATCATTTAGGGTTTAGTGTGTTTATAGAAACTAAAATTCTGGTTTCTGTTCGTTTATACATGTGTATTTTTCGTTATTCGATCGCAATAAATTCGTGAATCATACTTTCATCATCCGGCCTCCCCCACAACCGTTAGATTCTTTAGTGATCAGATGTACGCTGTATGCTGTATGTCGTCTGTCTTCCCGCGCTTCTTTGAAATGTTTCGTTTCTCTGTGATGAGTGAAATTGAAATTGATGGCATTAGGGTTTTCTGAGCCCAATTTTTGTTAATTGTGTATTTTATTTTTGGATTAGATGAGCAAATTTAAAGCTATATACAACATAACTGATGATATATAGAGGAGAATAGGAAATTGAATATCAATTTATTTTGACATTTGGGTTAGAACTCGGTGTTATGTATTTCTTGCAAGTGGGGAACTTGCAGTGATATGTGGGTGTCGTGTGTGATTCAGTCCCCTGTTCTGTTGTTTTTCAGACATGGATGCGTCAAAACCTGCAATCTTTGTCAACGGAGCCCTGCTGCCCATGCATGTGCGAAAGAGGGTGCGCACAGTGCTTCAAGTTGTGGGATCTGATCGTGGTTCTGTTGTTGGAAAGTCCACGGATGATATTCAGATAATAGTTAAAGGCTCTCCACCGGCTGTTCCTCTTACAACTTTTGTTGAGGTTATTGGCATTGCCGACACTGAAAAATCCATCCAAGCTGAAATATGGACCAACTTTGGGGACTCGTTTGGTATGCTATTTTGAGCCTATATTGAACTTTCTTTCTGATGCCACCCAAAGTTTGATTTGCTTCTGCTACTATATTTTCTTTTTAAGTGTTCTAAATGGCCTTTGGACTGACTGTCATTTTACATAAGTTTTTATGATGCTCATAATATACTTTTTACTATATTATCTCATGAATGCTGATTGGAGACTAATGGCTCTGAGATCATTTATAACTCTGACATCTTAGCCAGCATATGAGGATTTTTATCTTTTAAGTTGATGAAAAGCACTTGATATCGGTTTGCTGATATATTTTTGAAAAGAATAAATGGCTTAGCTTTTTCTTAAGCGGCGATGTTACACAAGTCAATTTTGACTCAAATGTCAATTCATCTTCTTACTCAGTCTTGATGGATGAAGAGGTCTTTCCATTATTTCAACATCAATTTTTACCACTCATATGCTGCCTAAACTTGAATATTTTGTCCGGATAATATTCCTGTAAAACTTTTCTCATTGTTGTGGCAGATGCTTTCTCCTACAATCAGCTTTGCAAGCTCGCAAATGGGGAATATCAACATTTGTTCCTCTGAGGTACAGCGGCCGTTAATTGTGTTGAAGCTGGAAGATTATTTGAACTCTTGATGTAACTAGGTGGGACACGCCGATTGATTCAGTCATGCCCCACTTGATACTGTCTTCAAAACTTATTTAAATATGAGTTTTACCCTTTAGTAAGCCATCTGTGAATTAGGCGGTAGTTCGAGCGTGTTTTTTGCTATGCCTGTAATTTTCTGGACCATATTCTTTAATTTTCTTGGCTGAACATGGACTCTGGATTAGCTTGTAAAATTTGAAGTGTCGAAATTTATCATACAACCTTTTGGCTTCACCGAAATATTGTAAACCTAGTAGGCAAATTGGCTGATGTTGTTAAACTCATTCTCATCGGCAAGGAGGTTCAGGACCAGAAAAGGGTGAACTTCACCACAAAAGCAATGATTAAATGGTGATTGTTGACACATGCCAATGTTGGCATCTGCGGCTGAGCCCACTGGGGAGCTTGAATGCATGCCCTGCTACTATTACTACTAGGAGATAAGTGTCAGTCGTGGCACGTAGCATCTCGGTTGGTTGAATCAGCAGGGGTGGCCGCCCCGTTCAATCAATTTCGGAGTCTCGAGGGGGAGAAAAACTTTACATTGGAAGTGCAGAACAGAGTGATGTGAGGACTGAGAATATATGCAATGTCAGGGCCATCCACAGGTATTTGAAAACAACGAGAACAAGCGGGGATTTTCAATAAAAAAGGACCTCCATGGTAGTTGGGCTAATACGAAATTATTAGATAAGGCCAATTCTTATTTTCCCCTTCTGCTTATTGGCCGGTAAAATAAAATTACATCCCAAGTAGCTACATATAGGGGAAACAAAAGGTAGAGGAAAAGCCTTGCTTTTTGGTTTTTACCAAAGTTTTTTTTTTTTAATGGGAAGTACTAACAAAATTTTTTAAAATTAAAAAAAAAAAGGAATGGAAACAATCTACGTAAAAAAATGGGTTAAATGCATATAATTTCCTCGTAGTTAACATTTTTTTGTGTTTTATTTTTTTGAGATTTTTATTTATATTATAATAGTTATTTTTGTCGATTGAAACTTTTCATCATGATTTCATTAATTCTAAAATTCTTAATGAATTCTAAAAAATTTTGTTGAGTCAAAATGATTTATTTTTGTCCATAATTTTTAAAGTTAATTTTTAAAAAAATTTGTTAGAATTACAAAAATTAAAGCTATTTAAATTTTAAAAATTATAAACTCTCAAAAAAAAAGTTTAAAAAAATGGACGATGACTCAGAAAATTTAAATTCATAATATTTCAATTTTATATAATTTTTATAAGTCAAAATAAATTTTAGAATAAATATTTTTTTAAAAAAATTAATTATCAAAATTAAATATTACAAGAGTCTTATAGTATAAGTTAAAATCACAAGAAAAAAACGAAAGTGATAAATCACACTGAATTAAATGCATTTAATTAAAGAAATAAATGAATAAAAACGATCAAGCCCAAAGGATTTTTTTTAAAGAAAATGCAGAGACTGTGTGTGTATATATATAATTTTTTAATGAAGTTTTTAATTTGGATTTATAAAATAAAACGACTCCTGCAGTTTAGGGCAAGTGGTCCCACGTGCCATTTTACTTTCCTGGGGTCGTTGCTCTTTCTCCAAAGCCCCCAACTGTGAAGAGGACCGAGGAGAGATAAAAACTGCTTTTGCAACAGAAATTAGGGTTTTGCTAGGAGGTAATCAGATTTTCCTTTTACTCATCAAACCAGTATTGAATTAAGCCGAGCACAGGTACTCTCTCTCTCTCTCTCTCTCTAAATGGGGCGTGCGCATTAGTGTATCTAAGCAATTGACGGGGATTTAGTTTATTTTGTTCATTAATCTTTGTCTTAACATTGTAACTGGTCGAATTGTGGGCAAAGTTCGTGGTTTTTGTGCTTTTTTCACAGTTTAATTTGATTGCTACTTGGGGCTTGAATTTTAGCCCTTTAAAGCGAGAAGTTAAGGATTCTTTTTTGTTTTGAAAAAAAAAAAATATTTTGTAAAGTGCCACTTCTTTTTTTAAGGAGATGGGTAAATGCGGAAATGTGGATTGTGTCAACAGTTAGTGTCAGTTCTTTTGAGTTTTAAGATAGTGTGGATCAGGTTCTGTTATTTAGGAACATTCAAGAAAGATGGTAGGAAATCATTTCAAGTTCGATGAAAATGCCTGGTGGCCGACGGAGATGGTTTGTGAAAAGAGGCCTAAATCATGTTATTGCTATGCTATGAAAAGGTTATAACAGCAAACAAGAATTTGTAACTTGAATTCCACGCACAGTTTTTGAAGGTGTAGCTTGGCAGAAAGATTATTTCGGTGGAACAGGTCAAATGAATTGTTTGCGAATTAAAGTGAACCTCCTTATTTATCAGATCTATATATCATTTATTCAGTCTTTCATTTGATTTGTTGTAAAATTCCTTAGCAGGGGCCTTTTCTGTATCATGCATTTTCTCTTAATTTGGCAGTCATTTGTTTTATTATATTTACGAGTGTTGATGTTAGTCGCATTAGTTCATTTTCTCTTTTTTTTTGTCTTTTCCTTCCTTTTTCCTGTTTCTTTTTTGTGGAAACAATGTTCCAGATAGATAAACAAGTAATCTTCCTGTTGATTTTCAGCTGCTGCGACTATCTATTTTGGAGAAATATGACTGCTTCATTGTATACATGTTTTTATTTTCACCTGATGAGCATCATCGTCCATTCATCCTCTTGGTTATGATTCTTAATTCTTTCTTTTCCTGAGCCTTTAAATACTGTTACTTTTTCATTATCCATTAATTGAATATCATTCACATTGCAACTCCTTGTATCCAAATCTTATGGCACAAATTCAGTCAAGAATCTCGCTCTGCAACTCCATTCGGCCTCTCATTCTTTTTCCACCTTTCCCTTGTGCTCTTCCTTCTGTGAACGCTTCTGGCTACTGTGCTTCTTCCACAGTTTCCTTGCAAGCGTTTTTGTTAGATACATAAGACGCTGAGGACAAGGGCGAGTACAAGAAGGGCTGATATGTCAAATGTAACTGAAAGCCCTGCTGAGCCTGAAAAGACTTTGGAATCTGAAGAGCAGGTGGACCTTGATGGCAAAAATGAACCAGAAGAAACTATTGAGGAGGAGGTTGAGTATGAAGAGCTAGAGGAAGAAGAAGAATTTGAAGAGATAGAGGAAGTAGTAGAAGAGGAGGTGGAAGAAGATGTTGATAGAAGAAGCAAATGAGGATGCTGCTACTGAGGCTTATGCACAAAAGTTATATGATTGTGAAGATGTGGAAGTTGAAAGGAATAAACATGCTGAGCTTCTTGCGCTTCCTCCACATGGATCAGAGGTGTATCTTGGTGGCATTACTCATGATACCTCTGAAGAGGATTTGAGGGGCTTTTGTGAATCCATAGGAGAAGTTGCAGAGGTTATTGTTATTTTCATTACAAATGCACAGTGTGCCATTTATGTTGAGAAAGACTAACTCAGGATTTATGTGGACAACAGGTAAGGATGATGAAGGGAAAAGATTCAAGTGAAGCCAAAGGTTATGCTTTCGTAAGCTTCAGAACAAAGGAACTGGCTTCCAAGGCTATCAAAGAACTGAATAATACTGAGCTTAAGGTATCACACTGCTGTTTTACCTCCCCAACAGAAAATCTGGGCCATGAAGATCATTTTAAGTTTATGCTTGCAATGTTCCATGTGAAGATCATTTTTTTTTTTCAGGGTAAAAGGGTAATCTGGGCTGTTCTGTATTTTACTTTGGAAAACCTTCTGAGAGAATGCTAGAGTCTTGGAGTTCTGGTAGTCTACCTTTATTTAAAATCTGGCTTCCTGTTTCAGGGTAAAAGGGTAAGATGTTCGACATCTCAAGTCAATCACCGGTTGTTTATTGGTAACATTCCAAGAAATTGGAGAGAGGAAGACATGAAGAAGGTTGTGAATAATATTGGTCCAGGAGTTATTTCCATAGAATTACTAAAGGTGTGTGCTTTAATCCTTTCCACAGACAGGCATGAAAAGAGATATTATGTTGCTTCTGTTAGATTTTTCAGTATGAAACACTGCCATAGGGGTAGCTTAAGTTATTCCAAGAAATGCATTTGTTCATTGCAATTGTTAAGTTGTTACAGGATCCACAGAATTCCAGTCGAAATCGAGGGTTTGCTTTCATCGAGTACTATAATCATGCATGTGCAGAATATTCAAGAAAAAAGATGTCAAGTTCAAATTTTAAACTTGATGATAACTCTCCAACAGTGAGCTGGGCGGATCCTAGAAATGCAGGATCTTCTGCAGTTTCTCAGGTGTTTCTATGCTATAATATCTTAATAAGATTGATTCCCTTTTCCTTTGAATCATATTATACTTTCTTCCTTGCTATTGATAAAGTCTTGATGCTTGTATTGTCTGATTAATATTTATGTAAAATAGCTTGTTTGCACATAAGTACTGTTTTCTTTGAATCTTAGTTTCTTGAAGGTCAATCGTATAACTTTACCAACAAATGCTTTTGCATGTTTGTGACCTTTATTTTCATGGCCATGGTTATGAGTTTTGTAATAAAGTAGATTTGTCCTAACTTTTATAATAGGCAGTTATTACTTGCAATTGGAATTTTTGGTTGTCCTAGGCCTTCCTGGTGACCACCTCACATGCAAGATTGTTGCTTTTATGTGTGACATACTACAGCCATTATCTCTTGTACAGTTCATTTTCAACTTTGAAAGGTTCTTGAATTATGTCTTGTGCTTCACCACAGGTTAAGGCTGTGTATGTTAAGAATCTACCAAAAGATATTACTCAGGAGCGTTTAAGGCATCTGTTCGAACACCATGGAAAAGTTACAAAAGTGGTTCTTCCACCTGCAAAAGCAGGACATGAAGAGAGCAGATATGGTTTTGTGCATTTTGCTGAGAGGTCAAGTACTATGAAGGCGTTGAAGAATACAGAGAAATATGAAATTGATGGTAAATTTCTTGCTTATATTTAAGATCTCTTATGTTTTTGTCTGTTGGAACCAGTATTGGTTATTTTTAACTGGTACTTTGCTGTTTGGCAGGTCAAGTATTGGATTGCTCTCTTGCAAAGCCTCATGCTGAGCAGAAGTCCTCCATTGGAGGGCCGAGTTCACAGAAGCCAATCTTGCCTCCAGAATATCCACCTCACATTGGTTATGGTTTGGGTGGGAGTCTTTATGGTGCTGCTGGCATTGCTCAAGTAAGATGCTTACCACCCTTCCTCCCCTTTCATGTCCCTGATACACAAGTATGCACGCACACACTCACACGCACACACATGCACACACACACACACACAAATACATGCTCATGCAATGTATTTTTGTTAGTGCATATTAGGATTTGATGCCTGTCCACCATTCCATTTCTATCACTAAATTGCTCATCCTTATATTTCTGGCATACCTATTTATCAAATGACCATCTTGTTTGCTAGAGCTATATGTAGTTTAGGAAGAAAACTCATGGAAATATTGTTAGCCTAAAAGTTTGAGCTATTCAATTATTTTCAATTCTTACCATGAGCTATTTAAAGATTTATTTTTGCAATTTCTTATTCAAGGACAGATGATTGGGTTGTTTGGTTGCTCTCAGGATTTGTCTTAGTAATCTCACTTGCATGAACACATCTTATTTTATTATTTATGGCTTTGTTTCATGTCACTCAAGCACATTGATAAAGAAAAAAATGATTTGGTCTTTGATTTTGGTTAGTTGACCAAGAATCTAGAATAATGGCTTCATGGGGTTAGTTTGAAATGGCATCATATTAATTTTATAAAACCTGGCCCGAGCATTGACCTGGCAGGGGATTGAGTCACTGGGTCCCTAGTTGAATTGGTGGGTCAAAGATATTTAATATCTTTATAGTATTTATGTTTATATTCTATATTTTTTTTTTTGCATCTAACATGATTTTATGAACTCAAAGTGAGTGCAAACATTATTCTTATAATTATTTGAATAAAATTACACTTATTTATTTGATATTATATGATAAATTGATCATTTTAACTTATATATATGGTGAGATAACACCAATAAAATAATTCTTTATTGAATTATAATCTGAATTTGACGTATTAAATATTTTAACTTTAGATTTAAGTATTCTTAGTGATAAAATATTTTGGTTTAAAATTTCAAATAAAAATTAAAAAAAAAAAGGTTCCTGGTGAATGCTGGGTTGACTTATTTGATCCAGGTCAAAGGTCCATCTGGGTTTTTAAGGATCTGGACCTGTTTGGGATCTGGTTCACATGTCCGACCAGCCAGTGTAGGTTGCGTTTAATAACACTGCATGATGCACAATTCCTTACTTTTATTATATTTTCTTTTTTATTGGAATAAATTTTTTAGTTTAATGAGCAATAAATTTGTGAAAATAGTGAATGCCAGCAGTACTTAAACTCTCTGTGTTTGGTGACTTTCATTTTTCTTTTGAAACTGAGTTGATAAATCCAGGAAGTAGACTACTGACTTTTTTATATAACAATCGACCGTATTCAGCATGTTGGCACTCCAGCAAGTTGTTGAGTTAGTTGCATGAGAAAGATAAAATGATTATTTTCCCTGGCTTGGAAAAGCACATGAAGATTTTACTTTAGCATTTCTTCAAGTGCAATCAATAATGGCTTAATTTCTCCTTTTTGGAATGAAGATTTGTGCATATAGATATGCTTGCAAATTTTCTGGTTGAGTTAATTTAATAATAAAGATGCAAAATTCTGCAGCCAGTGATCTATGGAGGTGGACCAACTCCCGCTGGCATGGCAATGATGCCAATGCTTTTGCCTGATGGAAGGATTGGATATATACTGTAAGTGTCATTTTGTCACAATTGACACCAATTCCAATGGCAATTTAGAGGCACAAAAATAGGGCATCAGACGGGCACATATTTTTGTTAGTGCATATTAGGATTTGCATGCCTGTCCACCATTCCATTTCTATCACTAAATTGCTTGTCCTTACATTTATTTCATTCCTATTTGTCAAGTGACCACCCTCCATTACTTGAATTGCTTGACGTGGTGTATAGTTCAGAATATGTATTTGTTATTGCTTGTTGCACTTATCTCCCATGTTCCCTAGATTTTTCTTCTGATAAAATGAAAAAAAAAAAAAGAAGGAAAAATTCGGACTGTAAAATGTTGAAGATTCCTTTGTTACTTATCATTCATCCATGCACAACAAACACGATGTGTATTCTCTTTTGCCGGTAAAAATACGGTCAATGACACCCCATTTCTCTGATGGTGGATGCTGTATATGTCAGCCGAGAATATAATGGCTCTGAGATGCAGTAAATTTCTCTTAGGTTTATCTGCTTGCATGCATAAGGTTGTTTCCCATTTTATCAGTTTAAAATGGACTAACTTTTATCGTGATTTGTTGTTGTATTGTGTTGACTATGGCTATTTATTATCCTAATTTGTAGGCAACAGCCTGGAATGCAATCACAATCAGCTCCACCACACCCTCATGGTGGCAGGGGCATTGGCCAGGGTAGTGTGTCGGGTAGCTTGAGTGGTAGAAGACGAGGCAATAATGGTGCTAGCCGTGGCCACAGCCGATACAACCCATACTGACTGCTTGAAAAGCCAAGACTACGACAAACATGTTCTCGTTGACACATTATTTGGACAATTGCAGAAACCCTTGCAAAAGCAAGAGAAAGCTCAGAAAACTAAATGCTTGCATGTGCATTTGCAAGCAAGACAAGGGATGCACTAAAAAGCAAATAAGCTGTAATTTATTGGGATAGTCTTTTATGGTCAATTTGCTTCAACCGAAATGTCTCTAGGCGGTAATGGCAACCATTTTCTCTGATGAATTGAAATTTCTATTGAATTCAATTCTAAATTATTCATTGTCTTACCTGGCGGTACCATAGGAGCTTTTAGCCCTCTCCTCTCTTGTGTTTGTTATTTGGATGTGTCACGTAATTGGTTTTATCTCATGCCTGTTGCATAAACAGAATTGAAACCGGAAAAGATATGGGGAAGAATAATGTTATTGAACATTTAGTTGGGCTCGGGGTGCTCGTTTCCAACTCAACGGTAAGAACTATGTGTACGCCCAAGCTGTAATAATCCAGATAATCTTTAACTAATCTAGTTAATATTTATTTCTAACATATTTGCTACATCTAATGCCTGAGGATGCACTAAATATCAGAAACATAGTTCGAGTGAGTTCAGATCAAAGGTACAATGTGCAGTGCCAAGCCAGGCTATTACTTTCCTTAGGTTGCAAATGCTCAGTCCTCCGTATCCTAAAAACTGTACCATACGCTTGGCATGCACCAAGATGGTGCTTTAGGCCGCAAGCTCGTGTACATCTTGAACGATCAACTCCTCCATTAAGAAGCACAGCATTGAGCACTTTAAACCTACCCAACAAAGTACTGAAAGTCAAACAAACCATTGCCTAAGAAAAGTTGATGCTCTAGACGAAAAAATCTAACCATGCCAAACGGTAACATGTGGCAAAATATTCGAACACTTAAATGCATTACATAGAACTTTTTGGCAATGCTGGAAAAAATTTCAGTGAGGTTCACATGAACACTGTCTTTCAACCAATAGAAATATATGACAATCCAAAAGGCTTGCGATTCCCTAAGCTTTTAGTTCTACAAATTGAGTAATCCCTGTGGTTCCTAACATCATATGTTTGCCCAAAAAAAAAAACAGAGTAAAAAACAAAGCAATTGGCCTACAGGGAGATGAGAGAATCAATTTTACATTTAGAACTCCTACAATTTCTGTACCAACCAGGAATTTTTCATCCAAATCCAAAAGAAATTTTGGACATTGATGTCCAAGCGGGCAGGGGTTATCCAATCACATGTGAAATGGTTTATGCAGAGAATATCAAATGGCAAACTTAATTATGTGCAGAGAAAGCAGTTAAGAGAAGAGAACATACTTGCTTAACTCAAACACACTGAACAGTGCTGCTAGTGTTCTTTAAGTGAAGATTGCAAGGTCATCAGGTGGTTTGATCCATATATTCTCGAAAGGATCTTGCTCTCCCCAGTCATGACACTGTTTACGAGGGTAGTATCTACAATCATCAAGAGAGTACGATATGCAACGTTTTCCAAAGAAACGAACTTTAGAGAAGTAGACACTGTTTCTCATAATTCCTGGGAGGTCAATTCTTGAATGGGTTGACAAGAAACTGGCAAAAAGTGTCACACCGTCGAGGGTTTTCAACTCATCCCATACCATGTTTAACTGGTCCAACTTAAATATAATTGGATTTTCACTGCAGCATGTATAGATAACCAAGATATCTCCATTATGCTCTGACATGAATTTTCCCTTCCACCAATTTTTAGTAAAGAAATTGTCGGGGCATTTAGGTGGAGGCACTGCAAGAACATTCCATGTACGTTCCCTTGGGTTGAAAACACCTAACCAACCGGTGAGACTTAGACAGTAAAAGAGCCCATTGCAGAAAACAATCTTATTCCAAATACTACTAACAAAAGGCAAGCGATTTTGATAGTTAACAGTAACCCACTCAGTGGCCCCAGGATAACAAGTGCTGATAGCAACAACTGTGGGACTGATGTGCTTAACAGTAAAAACTACGCAGCTGGCACATGTTGGGGCACAAGAGAAAGCAACAATCTGGTAAGTCAATTCAAATCTAGGCAGTTTGATCACTTGCCGAGTAAATGGATCAAAGAAGAATACACGGTGGGTTCTTGGTCTGTATTGCAACAACCAGCCATCTTGGGTGTAACAAACTCTGGATCCATACAACTGAGGTAACTCAAGTGAGTAGGTCTTCCGCTTTGCTGGGTCATAGAACTCATACAGGTTACCAACTTTGGGAAAATACATCAGCCAAGGTGACTGGTTGACTACCCTGACAGAATTGGCAGCTGTATGCCATCTTTTGCAAACAACAGAAGCTCGAATGTTATCATGTAGTGTTAAATGGCAAAATATCAGTTCCAGAAGTTCTATGGGGAGGTCTGACCATGTATGCAGTTCCAACCTCTCCTTCCTATTCCTTGCTGATATTCGTTTATCATCTGTGACTGTTGAAATTAATCTATAAAGATAGAAAAATGATTAAAAAAGGTTCCAAAAGCATTAGAGATGTTCCAGATGAAAAACATCGAATCAAATATTTCTACTGAAACTCCAGAAATTATTTGATTGCAGGCATCTTGATGCTGGAAAAACAAAGAGACAGCGGAGGGAGATTAAAGCAAAATGAGGCTGTCTGCTAGATTTAACCAGGGAATTTCAAAGAGAGATTACTAATTTATTAGACTTTTGGTGAGCCATATGAAATCCACAACCATTTGCATAAATTCAAGCATCACAAATGGACAGTAATTTTTGAATCTAAAGCTTAAAAAGCCTGAAAGAGATGAAAAAACAGCAGCAACATACTCTTTAGCTGTCTAAGGTCTTGCTATTTTGACCAAACAAGATGCCCATTTCGATACTAGTTCCATTACATAACCCACAAACCACCGACCATAACACCCAGATCTGTTCAAAAAATCAATCATACAAGGTACATACATGTCAAAAATCATAAGTTCCACCCCTCAAACCTACAATTAAAAGTGCTGCTTGCATTGCTGAATCAAAATTAGCCACATAAGTCAGCAGATTGACGACCAAAATCTAAAGGGGCTAAAAACACTTACATAATTAGAATTCCTACAAAACCCACATAAGCCCAAACAATCAAATTGAACTCCAGATTGGAGCCTACTCTCTCTATCACTATCAAACAACAATTCTGAACAAGACCCAGCCATTTAACCATTAGATTAATATCCACTAATAATAGCTCCTTTTTTATCCCAATTTCCAACAATTTGACCTCTTCCCTGATCACATCCCACGCAAGCACAGAACCAAAACAATAAACCCCCCTAGGCATCAACCCACTAAACCCTAGTCTCTAATATCAAATTATGAAAAACCCTAACTCCATGGAACTAAATTACAGTTTCTTTCTTTCTTTCTTTTCAATCAAGTAAAAGAGACTTACTTTTTTAATTTCCTTCTCTTTCTCCCAGCCATTAATGGGTAGCCAATGAAGCGATTCGGAGCAAACTTCACACAGAAACGCAGATAGAGAGAGAGAGAGAGGTCGAAGAAGAGAGGTGAAGTTTAGTGCACGGCAACTAATTATGTGGAAGCGCGGTAATGATGAATACACGTGTCGGTCTGGCTTTTTATCTCGTGTGACATTTCTCATTTTAGTACATCCTAGGCTGGTCAATGATGTTCTGCGACGTCAGTAACACGTGGGACTTGTCTTCTCTCACATGACAAATTTTCTAAATCCATGCACCCAAGTAATTAAGGCAGGTATTAATTTCATATAAATTTTAGATTTGGAGAATCGGATTCATTTCGAAGCACTCATGAATCATATGCCTCTCCATTACAAATATATGAAAAACTCACGGATGCAAATTACAAAAATAGAAACATATCCTCCTAAAGAGTTCTCTCTCCTTTAATTACTTTTACACTTTCTTTGTTTGATGAGAATATAGTGAATGACCCAAAAAAAAAAAAAAAAAAAGTGGAAAATGAGAATGAAAGTTAATAAAAATTAAAACTTTCATGTGTTTGGAGAATCTATTGAAAAGAAAGTTTGTTTTTTTTTTTAAATAAAAAAAAAAAAACACATGCACTATTTTTCTTCCTAAAGCACTGTTCCTGGTCCCACCAATTCAGTGAAAAAAAAAAAGAGATCATTTTTTGTCATTAAATTATTTAAATAATTTTTTCTCAAAAAAAAAAAAAAAAGAAAAATCATTCTTCCTCGTAACTAAGGCTCTATGGGCATAAAAGTAATTTCATAATACCAATTTTTATCCTTTCACTTTTCTATTACACGTCAACAAAAAAAACGTATACTTTTCATTCATTTTCTTTTCCATTTATTTTAAATTCATCCAAACAATTAACAAAAAAAAATTATTTTCTTTCTCTTTCTCTTTTTTTGCATAACTTTTTTTTTTTTCAACAAATCTAAATAGAACGTTAAAGATTAAGAAAAAAAAAAAATTATTCAGATGTGTGTTGATATATTGATATAATGTATATGTTACATACTTTTTAATTTTTTAAAAATATGTGATCTACAATGAACATTATATAATATATGCTTGAGAACTTTTGTACGATTATTTACATATTTTATCATTTTGTTGTATATTTTACGTTATTTGTTACGCTTTTTTTTAAGAAAAATAACAAAATAAAAAGGATACAGAAGACGCATAGAAATCTACACTAATCATATCGGTTATGTCCGCAGCGCTCTTAACTTTTCCGTCGAAAAAAGAAAACCAGAGGGAGGGAGAGAGAGAGAGAGAGAGAGAGAGAGAGCAAATGCAAGACGATGCGGAGAATTGCAGCGATCGACAAAATAGAAATCTAATATTCAACCGAATCTCAACGCGTTTTGACACAAATGGCCATCAATTAATTGCTTGCCAATTATGGTAGGGAAGGGAACAGCCTAATAAAGGTAGGACTCTTATTAACTTCTCAATTAATAATTTTGGTAAATGAAGTAACCATCCATCTATACGAAGATATATAGCTTCTAATGTCTTCACTTTTCCTTTATTGTTCGCTGCCTTAACTTTTTGTATTATTATAATAATTATTATGTTATTTATTAAATTATATTCAATTATGCATATCACTTCTCATAATAATAATAATAATAATAATAAATCAAACGAAAAGAAGAAAAATCGATAACCCTTCTTTCTTTCTTTCTTTCTTGTCTTTGTTTTTGTTTTTTTTTCTTCCTTTCTCTTCTTTTTTTTTTTTTTTGAATTTCTGCTTTATATTTTTCAAATTTTCCAACTCACACGGTACGTTGATCCAAAACAACAAATTTATAGCTCCAATCGGCTGAGTTATGCGTGAGGTTATCATTCTCTGTCGAAAAGAAACTCCAAAAAGGATAGATTTAAATAGACATAAATTTTTTTAAAGTTATTTGATATAATATTAAAGTTCAATTTATGTCTTTGCGTGCACTCCCTTTTACGGGGTTGAGAGCATTCGGTTGTCATGGCTGCATGCCGTCCGATGGTTGGGTGACCCCCCTAGTCCTAGTAACAAGACAGATGGCTCGAGAGCAGCAAATCGAGACTCCTGGTGAACACCTTGGGTTCACGCGAGGTTAGAAGACGAGCATGGACTGCAGAAGAGCTACTAGTTGTTCTTAAAAGGAAGTGAACTCTCCGATGTTGTAGTGATACTCAAGAGTACTCGGTCTATTGAATGGGGAGCCGCTTCCACTGTATTGGGTTCAATACAATTCGAGAAAATTCACGCGTGAAGGAGAGAACGGCCACACCGTCATACGGAGATCTGCCCTCGTTCTATTTCTTCCGCTGAAGTCTTAAGAAAATTTAATTTGAAAATCTGTATGTACATTTAGCCACGGGCATATTCCTGATCCTCTGCACTCCCATCTTCCCTTTTCGTAACTTGTGAAACTCTTGCAGTTTTGGGCTATGATTTTTGTTTTTTGTAGCAAGGCTCGAACCGACTCAGAATTGGGTTTGGGCCCATTACGGAGTTTATATATATATATATATATATATATATATATATATATATATATATATATATATCTAAATTTTATGTATTATAAGTATTTTTGTTAAACCCACGGGTTTAGAATAGGTCAGCACTTCTGCCGAGTAAACGACTTGAACCATTGCAGTCTGGCTCCCAGTTAAAAGACCAAAACGCCTAAATTAGACAAACAAGCGAAAGAACAAAATGCCAAAAAAAAAAAAAAAGCAAAATGCAAAAGATGACAAGGTCCCATGGTCACTTCTCCTCGATAATCAATCATTCAACAATCACCGATTCGTCCCTTCTGAAAGCGCAGAAGCAAACTTGATTTTGAACTTGAACTTCTAGATTACCTTTTTGTTTTTTTTTTTTTTTTTTGACCACTACTTGTTTTACATCTCTTAAAGCATAAACAAAAGCTTCTAGAAAGGAAAGGAGATGATTAACACCCAAAAAAAAAAAAAAAACAAAGGCTTCCAGATAAGAGATTTCATTATTGTTATTATCATAAAAGTAGTCAGCAACTCCTTTCTTAGCAAATTCCGAAACATTTCAACGGTGGGCAGTCCAGGATTCAACTCCTTGCCACTCGTCGTCTACATTATTCTTTCTTCATTTGAAAAGTCAGTGTACTGGTTTACACATTACTATAAATAAAATATTCCATGTATAATTCGCCTTTATTTAACTGAAAAAATGAAATTGTCCAAAAAAAATTTTGAGGTGGACGGAGCATTTTGTGTAAATAATCAATTTGAATTCACTCAATGGGATTGGTTTTTTAAATTTGTCATTAACAAATATGTCGTCATTTTTCATCCTCAAAAAAAAAAAAAATTATTCGTTGCAATTGAAAAATTTTCAGTTGATTATTTGTCTTCTAATAATATGGAGTTGCTTTGGGGGGACTGTTCTCCCACTCTCGCGCATGCTCGCTCCTTGAATCGGAAACTTTAACTTTGTGTTCCAGAAGGATCGCTTTTTTGTAGAAGAAATTCGATAAGCTTTTTAATTGTCGTCGCCTGCGTCCGCACCGTTTACTTGCCCCGACTTCGTACATGTATTTTAGCTTCGGTGGGACAGGGTCATTTTTGGACTATAATTTTTAAAATAATAATTTTTATTGTTATGTAAAATAATTATAATTTAATTATATAAAAACCTTTTTTTTCTATCATTTTGTATTTTATTATAATTGTAACATTTTTTAATATTAAAAATAATTAATTATGTTAACCAATTTTGTTATCGTCTATTTATTAATTATAGTAATAAAATTTAACTGTAATTTTAAACAAGATTTTGTGTAGTTTTCGTATGCTTTTGTTCATTTATTTTTTGAGTTACGACACCGATAGCACTCATATATAAAATCTCAGGAATATGATATTCATTTTTCATTTTAAAAAATAACAGAAAATAAAAAATTTGTAAATAACGTTTTAATTCGTTCATAAAATTGTCGCTATATTTTAGACAAATCCATGGTAAAACGCGGAACATTCTCCTGACCAGGTCACTGGCAACAAAACCCATATCAAATCAAAGTAGCATTTTTCCCAAATGGCACTTAATATGCGAACTAGTCCAACTAAAATATGTACTGGCCTTTAACGTGAGACTGAATTTTCCATAAATTTAGAACATGTGTGTCGACTAAATTTAATTAATCAATTTTACTCTCACTAAGATGGCCGACCGAAATTAACACTTTGACAAACAAGATTTCTTAAAATTGTATATGGGCCATGGAGATCCATTCTTACTTTATGACCGTATTATTATTATTATTATGTTCCAGTTGACCAATTTCTAATTTCCTACAACACTGCTTATATATATATATAAACACTAATGAACTATTATTAGATCACCAATTTCCAAAGAGATTCATTGGAAATTTCCATTTCATTTGTACAGTATAGAGATGTTCAGATGTAAAATTAATCATTGCGCTGCATAACGTGGTCTAATCTAAAAAAAAAAAAAATTATCGTTCACGTTCAGCTCTCCTAACTTTTTATAATTGCCTTCAAGGATTCCTCGCACCACCACCAACTGCTAGATACCTAACCTAACCAAGTCACTAGCAATTGTACGTACTTAATAATATTGCCGATGCCTTCTTGTTTTTTTTTTTTTTTTTTTTTTGGACACGAACGAAAGGAATCTAATGGAAAGCACCCAAATCCAGAAAAGTTGGCGATGATTGCCATAAATTACAGCCACCAGCACCACCATCCAAATTGACTTGCATAAAATAATAATTATAATAATAACAATAACAAAGAGCTTACGAAGGAATGGATTGGTTGTATCTTAAGCATATGAATTAGAGTTCTAATCTGAAAAATGATTGACAAAAAAAAAAAAAAAAAAAAAAAGAACCCACTTGGTTTTTCAACTGGACTGATATATAAAGAAGTTTTATTATACTTCCGACCTATAAATAATAATTACAATAATAATAATAAAAAAAAACAAAACAAAAGAAGAAGAAGAAAGCCGATTATAAGCTACGAGATGAACAGTTATCGTAGTTTCAGCGAATCAGATGCCAATTATATATATATACAGAGAGAGTATGAAGTGTTAGGGGTTACCAAGTCCGGAAAATGCTGTACTGGACTTTAATTGGACCAATTCTACGGCGGGAGGTGTAATGGGCCATTAATTATGAGGAAAGTTATGTTAGCCTTGAACCAATGTGGGGTCCAGGTAAATAAAACGACATTTGTTGTCCCCGTGATTGTGGAATGGCAGTCCCTTCCTTGTCCCATTCCTTGATTTTTCAATTGTAGCACTCAAAATGATTAGGCTCAATAATCAAATATTGCTGCACTTAACCCTATTTCAACGTTTTTTAGTCGTCTTGACAAAAAGTTTCCCTTCTTTTTTTTTTTTTTGTTTTGTTTTTTGACGAAGATGATGATGTAATATTATAATTTTTGGACAAAAAAATTTAAAAAACAGATAATATTTTAAAATTTGGTTTAAAAAATGTGTTTTTTTTTAAGTTAAATTTTATAAGTATAATTTTAATTAAAAAATTAAAATTATAATTTTTAACATGACAAGAACGCGCTTTCTTGTTATATTACACACAACTTTTGATGGTAATTTGCGCTTCTTTTTTTTTTTTTTTTACAACAAATAAAATTTAAAACAAGAGTTCATTTTTTAAGGTAGCCACTTAGATTAGAACCTCCCCGGCCCCAGCCCAGCCAGCAGGGGCCACCAGAACCGCTCCCGCTCAACAAGTCGGCAAGTTGAAAATGCAGCCCCCTCCCACCACCACCGCCCCCACCCCCCAAAAAACAAAAAAAATAACAATCTCTTGAAAATTTCCAAAAATTATCTTATAAAATCCCTATCGTTTTAATCGCTTTTCCACTACTCAAAACATTGCTCTCTCTCTCTCTCTCTCTCTCGCTAGAAAATTTCTAATTTGTCTCTTTTGGCGTCACGGAGTATGCCACAGGTGGATCTGGAGACCCTAGTCTCAGCCTGCGCCGGCGCTTCATGCGACCGCAAAATCGCTTGCGAAACCCTAGCCCCCGCCGTCGATGCCGCCCCCGACAGCAACCACAAACCAATCGAATCCGGATCCGAATCCGACCCGCCGGAGTCATTCTGGCTCTCCAAGGACGCCGAGCTCGACTGGTTCGACCGTAACGCCTTTATTGAACGCAAAGACTCCACTAAAGGCAACTCCACGAACTTGAACCCGAACATTAACCCGAACTCCCACCCGTCCAATTCCCAGCGGTTCTCGAACTTGAAGACTAAAGCGTCCATTATTGGCTTACCTTTGCCACAGAAGTCGTGCTTCGTTGACGTTAAGAACCGGCGGAACTGTAAACCGGGAACGCGGTTGTTTACGAAACGATCGGGTTCTTCTGGCAAATCGGATTCGTCTCTGTTCGAGCCGTCTTCGCCTAAGGTTTCTTGTATTGGAAGAGTGAGATCGAAGAGAGATCGGAATCGCAGGCTAAAGAATCGGCAACGATCCATTGGAAGGGATTGCAGGAAGGAGAAGCCGGAAGCGGAGCCAAAAACGGGCTTCTTCGCAGGTTTACGGGCGATTTTCAAGTCAGGCGCCAAAAAGACGCATAATAAGAATAAAAACGACACGTCGCAAGGACAACGCCCGCCTGTTAAGAGTTCGACGTGGAAAACGAGTGATATCACGGATCGGCTTCCAGCTGCTGATAGAGACGCCGTAGCCCCGGCGAGGAAGAGCGTGGGGCTCGATGGTTCTGATGGTGTTGAAACCGCCGGCTTGGGTGGAATGAAGCGGTTCGCTTCTGGCAGGAAATCGGAATCTTGGGCCGCATCTGTTGACGTGGCGTAGTCTGATTCGCCTAGTTCGGCAATCTGGCGCAGCCAGTGGGCCCGGCTAAAAACCAGGCGAAAGGAAATGAGCAGGTTGAAGACGTTCTGGTGGCGTACGGCATGGGGTAATCCTGTGGGCCCTGTTCTCTTGAAAACCTGCCGTTGCCTAATCGCTCAAGCGCGGTAACTGCGGTTAAATTCCGCGTTTTGGCATCTTTTTCTGTTTTTCCTCTTTTTTTTTTTTTTTGGACCTTTGATATTCGAGTTTCCTTTTTTATCCTTTTCAGCTGGTTTTTTTTTTAATCCAAATTCCTACAATCAGAGTTTGTAAATATAGGTGAGTGTAAATTTTCTTATGTATGATTAATAACAGCAAGGTGGGTTAATCAAGGTTACATGCAATGAATTTGTCTTGCTGCATTAACTTTGTGGTTTCAGAAAATTGCAATATAAAAACAACCTGCTTATTTGAATGACAGAGTGGTGTTAGTCAAGATTTTTCCTTGGCCTTTTTAACTGTTATGGATTGGATTCCAAAAAGTCTATTACAGATTGCTGTTTAATGGCCTACTCTTGCTTTAATTTCTTTGTTAAGTGACGTACCATGTATACTTTTTTTTTGAACGTTCTTACCCCTTTTCTTTTGGCGTGGCGGGGCATACATTGACTGACAGCTTGGCGTCCAGTTGGCTTTACATCAGACTCAGACGCTATTGTTTTAAGTAATTCGCTTGAAATCATGTATTATAGTTGGTCATCAAGATAAGAATAGGAGAAAGTACAAACTACTGTTAAATTTGTAAAATGTTGAATTTGTTGTATGCTTCGTGGAAACTTGCTGCCTCAAGCTTACAATCGTGTGACGAAATCATTTGTTGATATAATAATTTTGGTCGAGATAATCCCACTATTTGGTTTCTCTCTCTCTCACTCTGACTAATTAGAGTGGAGATTGAACTATTAATGAAGTCAAATTTGAACTTTAAATTTTAAACTTAGTAATCACTTGATTATACTTAGTGTCATTAATCCCTCTTTACAATTTAAAGAAATGCCAATTTTGATGCAGGATAACTGTAGATTACGAATATAAGGCAGAAGAAGCCGATGAAATTTTTGGCTCGTAGCTTTGATATCCATTCTATTGAATTGGCTTTTTCCTGGTTTATCAAACTTCCGCTTGAATTAATGGAAAACCTGTGGATGTTATCTTGCTACGTTCTTATTATGAGGAATGCGGAGGAGAATGTACATGTGGCCTCGGATGAACAGCTTTAGTGATCAGATGAGATAGAATCGTGATCAGTAGTCGGTTCACGTTGATAAAAACGTAGAGCTTGTAAAACAAACCACATTTTCATTGCCACATTTCAGCAATATCTAATAGAAAATGGCAGCTTGCATGACGGTAGAGGCTATAATTTAGTCGAGCTCGCTATAGAGTTCAATTTTTCTCCCATTGAGTTCCTGCACTGGCCTGGCGTTCTTCTTGTTCACATCAGCCAATGGAGCTGTCAGAGCTGCTACTTGCTCCTTTGACATCTTTCTAACCTGCATATTTATGAGCAATTGTCAAAAACTTGCTTGAAAATGCATTTTCTTAAAATGTCAGACTCATTAAAGCCGGGCGTACTTTGCCAAGTATGTTCCAGATGACTTTCTCGGTGCATGGAGGAGTAGTGAGAGAACCAATGTATCTGTAGTACTTGCGGGTATTTTTCCTCAAGAGCTTGTTGTCCACTGTTCCCAAGGGAATCTGAGCTTGTTCGTCCGCTCCACACGTTTCCTTGGCGAGCTTATCCAATTCATCCTCAAGCTGACATCAATCAAGAACCATCATAAAGAGCTCCCGTTTGTCGTTAATTTGAATGTCACAGGAATTTACGCAGTTTCAACTGTTGAAGATCACGGGTATGAAGTTTCTTGGAGCACGGCAAGACATACCTTTTGGCTATGTCGTATCGTGGTACAATAAAATGTGATGTGAAGTTTACCTTGGCAACAAATGGATCAGAATCGCCATATTCATAGAGGATTGACACTACGGATTGGCTTTTGTCACTGAGAGCCTGGTGTACTAGATGCAGCTCGGCGTCATATCTGCTCACTTACAGAATTTAGCTTCTGAATAGTTAGTTAATATGTTACAATAGAAAAGAATATACAGTGCCTCTCAGGACCGGCCGACCACACTTAGTGGATGGCACAAGCCCAATGTCCTTAGGCCTTAGCCCAACCAATACCCACCAACACTTGGGGCCCATAAATGCACCATTGCGCATAAATAGCTAAAAAAATTATGGTTTCCCCTTCGAAATTAGAGATTTTTGTGTTCTAGATTAGGAGACCTACACAATGGGGACTATTCTTTCTATTTCCATAAATTTCGTATCCTTCTCGTGATTACAATTTGAGACTACAGTTTAAATTCTTGGCCACTAAAATATGTCTATAGCTGAAATTAATAAGTATTCTAATGAATGACAGAGAGAAAGAGAGAGAGCATACTGGACTCCATCAATCTGGTGCTCAGAAGGCATGTGCCAATGAACTCCGGTCAAGGTGTAGTTCTTCCCATCTAAAGTCAAAACCCCAGCGTCACTCTCGTAATGCACCTGCATACAGAAAATCCTACAGTATCACCAGATTGATGGACACCTTTTGACATGTTTCAGTTGGTGCTCCATGAACATGCTGCCATGGTCAAACATATCATAATCGAAGTAAGCTTCTCAGCAAAGACTTTTCCAAGATCCTCAAGCGGACCTTTTTCTCTCCTCTATGTATAGATTCAGGTGGTATCACAAGTCAAGTCTTGTCTCCTATTAAATTCGGCTTCTCGATTTGATTAAAGATCAGTCATCTTATTTTGGGACCGGAGAATTTACATAGATTTGTCTACTCACGAAACTTAAACCGTGATGGTGATGATGTGAATTTGACACTAAATTTATGTGGAACTTTCCTTTGTATTAAAGATTAATTCGCTAACAGGGTGTGTGCAGTGATTGCGTGATACTGTTCAAAAAAGGAAGGTCTCAGTAAAGCAACCAACCGCAACATTGAAGCCATTGTTGATGAGGGTAGCATTTGCACGTTCGTAATTCCTGATCAATGGTTTCCGGTCTTTGATTTTGACGATTTCATCCTTCTTGATGTTAATAGGAGACTGAGATTTTCCAGAAGAACACGCGGAAAAACTTGGGCTTAAGCTGCCCCAGTGATCAGGGCCTTGTGCACCGGAGTAAGTGAAAGGGGTTGATCCGTGCACTGTTAAAACAGGAGAATCCAAAGAAGCAACTTCGATCAACATATATGATCATACCATAAACAGAAAGGGCTCTGATCTATTTCCATACTTTATAAAATCAATGAGAAAATGAATTTTGTGTTCCAGAGTGACCATTGGATTCTTTTCGTGCCAAAAAATGCAACGTGATTGGAAGTGAAACAATTCCTGGTTCTGTTTACTTGTTTATAAGGAAACTCACACAATGGGGAGTTTGGACAAGGATTAGATGTACGTCCCCATGTTCTTGTTTTTACAACAAGAGGGCGTTTATAATTGATGAAAACCGATTAAAAATATTAATCAAATTGAAGCATTGTGCCCGTCCATGAAAAAAAAGTATGATCTATAAGATGTGTAAAGGCCTTGGTACACTCGCTGTTCCATCAATATAGGAAAAAACACAACATAAATGCTTCCTGAAAGATCTACTTGATGTTTCACAAGGGCGAAAAAGAAGAAACAAAACACATCGTGAAAACATAATTCATCAACCTAATGGCAGGGCCAGGAAGAAAGGGAAAACGTTTGGCAGTGAGACGGGGCGAGAAAGAGAGGGACAAAGATCATACCGTCCGCAGAAACAACAGCAAACAACAAGACAACAGAGAAAACAGAGAAGGAGACTTGAGGAACCATTTTCTTTTCCGAAACAGGGCCTTCCCTTTGAAAGAAATGACGATGATAAATGGCTTCCTTCTTGTTATTTCACTAGCCGGTTCACCCTATGGATGTCGCTAAATACAGGAGAACCAAAATGCGGCTTGCAAGATTTAGCCCTTCCTGCAAAAACATTAGAAAACATCGTGTGTCAGTTTCTATTTATACATCTAGTTGCTGGCCATTGATCCTTTTGGGAGCCTCATTTTGGGCGTTTTCTGTTGTAGATGAACTAGTGGTTCAAGATTAAGTGTGTGGACTCGTCTGTCTGTTTTCCTCATGTCCTGTCCTTTCTTGGTGTTTTTTTTTTTTTAAAGGGTATTACGGTTATGTTAGTTTTTGGACACCATGCTAGATTCACCGTAAAGTTAGGCAGAAACCTAACTTCAGTCTGCATCATCAGTGAACTGATGCTTTGGACCACAAAAGATTTCATCCATAATTCAACCTTTTCATAGGCATGTCAATAATACGGGTTAGAATTAGTTTATTTTAAGGCGGATGAATTTGGGTGCATATTATCACAGCCCGTCCAATTAATGCACGCCTAATTAGTACCTTTAAAGTAAGTCCAGCCTAACTTCATGACAGTATTTTTTTAAAATAATTAATTTATAATTTATTAAAATTTATTATAAATTTCTTAAATTAAAATAATTAATTCATAATTTATTAAAATAATAAAATTTAAAATAATTAATTAATTCATAAAAAAAATATGTTGATTATATCAAGAAGAGGAGGCAATGATAATTTAAATTTATTATGGGTAAGGACACCATTGCTGACATAATAACCTATATACGAAATACAGACGTGGATCGAAAAGGAACTCTTCGAGTAACATCCGTTGTGAAATGTGGCCAAGAAGTGAAGGTGTTATTTTTGTTTTTCTGGCAATGTGACCGTCGTATGAGTTGTTCATTATTGTTGTTATAAGGGTTCTTGTCCACAGATGGAATAAATTTCCATTTTCAGCTTAGAGAGGTCCCCGCGTGTATAGTTTTCACGCCAAGGTTTGCGTTAAAAAAAAAAAAAAAGAAAAAGAAAAAAGAAAAGAGCAAAGAAGAGCACCATCCTGCCGTGCAAGGACAGCCGATTTCTAGCGAGAAATCTAATGCTTCTCCAAGCAATGTGACGTCGCGATCAGTTGCCACGCTCTGTACGACTTCCCAACCCCAACCACTTTGATGCTGCCAAGGGGTCCTCTTTAGGAGCAGTCACATTTAGAAGCACCTCTCGTGGCTTCCACATGCTCCGAAGCTTTACTTGGTTAAATTAAATTAAGAGACAAGAAAATCACCATCGGCTATGATTCAAATGAACAGGTTTATTCTTTGAACGTTTCACGGTGGGGCCCCTAAAGATCCGGTCAAGACAGAATTTTGTTCTTGCCTTTAGCATTAAACATCCACTAGCATTATGCAACAAAACATCCACATATATAATGGCACTATCATCATCCGGGGGGGGGGGGGTTCGAGTGGTGGTAGGGCCAGCAACCATATTTTCAAGCGTGTGATTGCAATCGACATACAAAAGGTAACATAAAGAAAACAGATTCTGGAAGGGTGCCGCACAAGCATGGGTCACTTCAGTTCATAATAAAAGTGCCATAATGAGATGCTCATCCTAGAATCGAAGCGCGCTATGGTAAGTTGTTCCTTTATGAAAGATAAGAAGAATGTGGTGGTAAGAGCATCAATGACAATGAGAAACTCCGCCTGCCATAGAAAATGGCCAGCGCAGAAGCTGTATCTGTTGACAACTCTTTTAGTCTGAACGTCAAAACATACAGAAGATTCTACGTTAAAGAGGAATATGGCATCTTGAATACGCTAGTCCCCGCACTAGGAGGACCACAGAACACTAATCTAAAGTAGTAACCCGATTTTTCTCAGCAGACTGAATAACCCCCTACGCTAATTTAATGTTTGTACTAAAATCAGCCTCCGATTGCTTCGACAACTTTTCGACACAAATTTTCACGCTGTTCAATGACACCTGGGGGGCCATTCTCGTGGCCACCAGAATGCCTATTGATCAGCTCTATCTTCCTTTTACATTTGTCCCGTCCACTTTAAACAAGGACCTTTGTACCAAAATCTTCCAGTGTTATTCCATGATGAGATTCTTATCATCCTACACTGACCCACTTCTTGCAAAGACATGATTATCAATGAGTTCTCACAACGTATAGACTTGCGCGGATAAAAGGTGTCGCAGCAAGCAACTCAAAGTCAAAAATTGAAGTGTTACAGACACATTCTTCTTTCACCTCTTGTATGAACTGTTCCGGGAAGAACTCTTATGTGTTGACTGTACCTTTACCATCCAAAAATGCTTGAAAAATCACTTGCATAGAGGTATGCATTCTTATACGAGGTCAATTGACAGATAAGCTAATAGGAAAGAGGAGATTTATACAAAAATAAGTGCACCAACAAAATACCACGTAATGCACTACATTTTCCAGTCAACTTGAACCTTCCAGTCAGCTTGATTTTATTAGATAAGAAAAACATACATGAAATGCATCTGGATAATTATTTAATCCCAATTTCTACAGGAAATATATGTATGATAATTCATTTGTTCGTTATTCTTCTTTTACAATCTTTTCCCCCAAAGATAAGCAAAAAAATAATGAATGATGTATTTGTAAACAGAAACTATTTAGAAGAACATCCAAAATGTGAGTTGAACAGCTTATTGAACGGCATAAGTTGCTCTCAGATACTCCACAATTTCTGCACTTTCAAACATCTGCACTCCAGTATTTGGATCTTCCAAATAAGGTACCTGTCAAGTGTCAACCATTTGGCAGAAATATTTACTACCACTGAACACTTTTGAGTGCAGCATGTATGGTTTGCTGCTATACTTATTGATATGATTAGCATGACATAGATGTAGGAACACTGGCTGACAAAAAATGGACAGTACCTGAAAATGTCCAGTCTTATCGTATAATATCTGTCGCTTTGGGCTGCCACGAGCACAGCTGTAAATGGAAGAAACATCGTTTGAAAGTTTAGTGTCGAATATTTTTATTCATTTGTACAAGTTATTGTATAGTGAAAGAGACATATTTAATGCTATGCTAATTAATTCACAAAATTACAGCACCTTCCATGTACAGAAATAACACGAGCTCAAGGTACATGTAACGGGCAGGCTGACACGAAACTTTTTGCCAATGAGACCAATTCAAGGTCTCCCAAGAAGTTTTAACATGAAAACAGTTTCTTTTATTAAATTTATGTCTGTATGTTTACAATTTACAACAATCAAAGGAATGCTGAATTTTGGTTTGTGCATACACAATAAACCAATGGATAGAATTTCTCTCGAATACAACCACCAAAAAAACAGCAATAGTATATTAGTTTTTTCATTGACTGCCAAAAGAGGAACAAATAAAGTTACATGATGAAAAGCATTTATGTAACAAACCTGATAAACACATCCCTGGCCAATTACCAGGACAAAGAAAAGGAACAAACAAAATGGGTCCATTTCCACAACGAAATGAAAATCTTTACTCTGGACCAAACAAAAGAAGACAACATATAAAATTTACCTGTGATAGATATGTGGTAGTTCCAACTCTACAAGTACTTCTCGAACAATCTTGCAGAATGGGGAGACCTGAAGCAGAAACAACAATTTAAATATGTATGGGTTAAAATGTGCTGAAAGCAAAGGAGAAAATGTGATGCCTGCTGTTTTGTTTTTTAAAATACAAATTAATGAGTTATCAATTTTGGCATTTACATCTACTGTCACAGAAAAAATAAATAATGAGTTTAAAACCCCAAACACATTGCAGCACAACATAGGTCAAAGCAACATGTTAGAAAATAAATATAGATAGTCCACATCTTTTAAATTACATTGCATAAAAAAGTATAGAAAAGAAGAAAAAAATAAAAGAAAGAGCTTCAAACAATAAATTTTAGAATGGTACGTGCCTCGTATGCCCATATTTCAAGCGGTTTTGGTGGCAGCCGAGATGGAGTGTAAGACGACCCCTGCATAAAACCCAAAAGATGGGTGACAACAATCTTGCATTAGTATACTATATATAGCAAAATGTAAAATCATGGCGACCTAATATGCATCATAGTCATAGACAAGACATAAAACATAGTTGAATGGTTCTAACTTCTAGCTCTTTCACAGATAAAATTCAAAAATGGAAAGAAAATGATCATAAAAGATTCGTACAACTCAAACTTCCAATCAGTATTACCTTTCCCATACGACCAATCATAGCTAAACCTGCAGTCAGAGTCTGCAAGAACAGAATTTGCCAAGCATCAAACAATGCACATTTAAGACTTGCAGATTACATAAAAGAATAACAGAGAAGTCTATTTCTGACCGTTAAAATACCAAGTGACAGCATTAAAGGAACCTGTTCATCACCTTAACAAAATGCATCAAAAGTAAAAAATGCATCAGATAAATGTGGCAAATGACAGCAATAAATGATGCCTAAAAAATCAAATCATATTTCCAAAAATGAAACTCTGTTGTAGACAAACAACTCTGATTGGTATCTCAGATTGTTTAAAGCAAAGTTAAAGTATAATGCTAGGCATGCAAAAGGGTTAGTTCAACCAAAAGCATGAAATGCATGGAATTAAATTTCTATAAACTGCACTGGGCTAGAACCCCATCTATTAGCCATAATGTCAAGAAAAAGCAAAGTAATCAAGTTTGCTGATCTATAAATGCACTATTGGTCTCAATATTTGGCTTCAGCAGTGTCCAGTATTTTATTAATGACAGAATAATAAGTATCAAAGATTAAAGAAAACAATAAAAAGCAATTGAATCACTAGAAACACACCATATTTCTCAACCAGGTACTTAATTATATCATCTGATTCATACATTGCAACTCCAGTGTTTGGATCCACCTGCAATCAAATAACTTAAGTTTGAAGCTTAGTTGTCACTACTTCAAAGGCATAAATAATGGTTATGTCGTCCAAACAGTAATTTCACTGTTGAAATGAACAATAGAACACTAACAAGAGGAGTAATGGCAAACCATGTAAGGGAACTGCTGTTTTCCACCCATTTGAGCGACCTTGGGACGGAAGGTGGGACCTCTTTTGGGGCAAGGATAAAACAGAACATCAAGGTCCAATACTGAAACAATTTCTCTAACCTGCAATTTGTACAGTTACAAGCCAACACAAAATGCAGCTTAAAAGACCTTTGCTGATAGATAATCGACTATCAAAAAGACATATGAGGCTTTTGAAATGACATTACCTTTCTACAAAATGGGCAGCTGAAGATTGGAGGTTGCCCATCAAATTTTACATATGCAGGAAAGAAGCACAGACATTCAGTTTTTATTCACTAAAATTTTCAAAACAATTATAGATGGAGGAAAAGAATCATAGAATTTTTAATTCTTGAAGGAAAATTCACCATTTGGATTCTTTTTGCCAACATAAATAGCATAACAGATAAAAAAAGAATTCTACATATACCTTTCAAAATCATAGATCTCAATGGGCTTTTCCGGGCGAGGACCCAATTTTGAGCTCTCTTTTACTTTTCTACCTATAAATTAGAAATACCACATTGACATTTGTTAGATGAATTATACTAATCTCACGATTTATCAAAAAGCCCATAGGACATGTTTGTGAACTGAGGGATTCAAACTCCTATTTGGTTGCCCTTCCAACCAAAATGCAAATTTTAATCATTCCAAGAAGCACACTGGTGTTATCTTCTCTAATATCACAGGGCAGTAATTCCAAAAAATTTCCTCCTACCAGATACTTCTAAAGAATATTGATTAGGTGGAATCTGGTCCTCGGTGACAAAAGATGCAGAATACCTGCCACAACACAATTCAAATACAAGAAACGTGGCAAATGAGCAACTAACAGCCACAGTATTCAAGATTGGACTTAAGAGAAAGACATATTGAATTGAACTTTAGCCACGTCAGTTATACCATTAAACTGGATATTGCTATCACCTGATTATGAATCACGAGTTCAATACAATGATCAATTCGATAAGAAAAGAGCCATATGGCAACCTTCTGGTAACCAGGAGGATCAAAGCATTACTGTTACATATATATGTGCTATATAATTTATGGAGTCCAACATGTCATGCTCCCATTATCCCATATTTCAATAAGACACCTTGAATTGAGAGATAACATCAACTCAAAACCCCCCGATTGACTTCGAGGATGGAAAAGGTATCCACATATTGATTCAAGGTGAGCTCCGTAAAAATTTTAAAGCCATAGACAAATTGCATAACTACAGTGCATTCGGGTCCAAACTCACCAAAGAAATTCTTAAAATACATTATCCCTTATAGCATAAAAGCTCACAAATATTCAACTCAATTTTCTCAAAATATGGCTAATCCAAAGTCCAAAACTACTGAAAACAGAGACAAAGTAAAGCAAGCAAGAGAAATGTCAAGAGGGTACCCAGAAACAAAAACGCCAGTCCCCAACCGAAAGAGCAAACCTATAGAAGCTCCAACGATATCCCAAGCCTTGTCCGGTCTCACCGCGAAACGCTTGGGCTCCGGTGGCATGAACCCAGGAGGAGCAGTGAAGGAAGCCTCTGGCTTTTGATTCTCTTGGGTGGCGGTGCTGCTGCTGCTGCTGCTTCCAGTAGAAGAAGAAGAGATGGGCGACGTCTCGGAGGTGGCCCTGACGATGGAAATTGGCCTTCTAGGCATTCCCCGGCTGCTGGAAATTGATGGGAGAAGGGGAGGCCGAGGGAGGCTTAGGACTGCGGCCATGAGTCTTTTGCGACGGAGGGGAGTGCTGGTGTTGGCAAGAAAGGTGCAAGAAGAGTCCTGGAGGAGCGTATAAACGCGGCTGGCAATTTCATTTTATAGTATTTTGAATTAAATGTTATGTAAGCTAAAATTAGATACCTTCAATCCTATGGTCAAATGCCAAAATTTGGGGAGTAAAGAGTTATGCCATGGGTCCCGAAGTGAAGCCTATTTTTCGTTAAAATGGTTTTTATCTTTGGACCTAAAAACTTGGCACACATTGTGTGGTGTTGCCGTCATATGTTGGGCTCTCTCTCTCTCTCTCTCTCTCTCTCTCTCTCTCTCTCTCTCTCTCTTCTCTCCCTCGGCGAGAGACTAAACTAAGCGCGACGTTTGGAACCAAGTTCATCATTGTCCGTTCCGAAGACAACGAATCATTGCAAAAGGATTGTGGATCCCATCCCTATAATAATAATAATAATAATCATCATCATCATAATAATAAATGAGATCTTATCATCAATTTTTTTATTTATTATTTAGTGACTATTAAACTTGTTTAGGAGTTGGTTAATTTTTTCTTTTTTTTGAAGTAGTGATTTTTTCTTCGAATTAACACCACTCTTCTTTGTCTCTATACTCAACTTACACCTATTAAGTGCATTTAATATAAAATCTTATTATTTTGCTACCTTTTTTTTTTTACTCCAATATGAACTAAGTATTTTCAATTCAAAGATAACAAATGTTTTTTTTAATATACATCTGAGAAATAATTAATTAATTTCTTTTTTTTTGATAGAAAATGATATATCTTGTATTGGAAAATTCCTTTTTTTTTTCTCATATTATATATATATATATATATATATATATATATATATTAATTATGATTAACATCAACAAATGCTTGAAACATCAGGTGTGAAGCTAATCTCTCCTTTTTTTTTTTTTTTCTAATTTTATAAAATCATCAAGATGAGTTTGGGAGATGCCCCGGGAAGGGTGGGGGTGATTGCAAAACCAATTTTCCAGTGGGTGCATGCCCCCACCGAAGCAAACCAAACAAGACCACCCAGTAACCGGCAGTTCTAATTCGCGGTGCCGGCTACCCAGCGAGAGGCAAGTGCCATTGCGCCATGTCAGCCGACCAAAAGTTCACTGTTTTGACCGAATCTAGAAGCAACAAGAGTGATGGAAAAAGCAAGGCCGTGTTGGAGAAAATTTTGGAGACACTCCCCGGTTCCCTCTCGCGGCACGAGGAAGGAGAAACCCATCAAAGATGAGCAAACCTTGTCAGGTTTTTCTGGTCATGCAATATCTGATTCCCTTTGGAGTTCCCAGTGTCTGCTGCCAGACGCCAAACTGCGTGGCGGCCACTTCTGCAATCTTGTACCTCTTCAGTTATCATCCTCTAAAATTAGAAAGAAAGTGAGATTTTCAATTCCAGAGAAGGAAGATGATCATGGGAATGGTGTAGTCAGAATTAAGTTGGCTATCACTAAGCAAGAACTACAGGAGATGCTGCAAAAGGGAGGAGTTTCAGTTGATCTTGTTTCTCAACTTCAGGGTCAAAAGAGGGTGCACAAGGTTGATACATCCATCCAAAATGAATGTTGGAAACATGAACTAGAAAGCATTCCTGAAATAGACTAGCAAACAATAGCCCAAGCGAAACAACAGCTTTAAGTGACTCTGTTTAGTTAAACATACTCAATAGATAGTGTACCCCTGAAAGATACTGACATAGTTACAGGTTCTCAACTTACTGTCTCTTTTTGCTTTCTAATCACACAAAATGAATCTGCAATTGACATGTTTCTCAAGTTTGTTTATAAACTTCACATCAGCACGCTTACCAAAAGATGTCTGCAGTCTGATGTTACGTGTTCGAATAACCTTTGATAAATGGGTGCATTATTTTAGAAGCTCGAATTAGGCTTATTGTCGCTTGAAAGAGTGATCAATCAACGTGAAAACAGTAGAAGATGGTCTAGCGACAGCCAAATTTCAAAAGAAATTTTTTTAGTACAACCAGTGAAAATAAATGTCCACGTCTTTTTGTTAAACGGCCATCAAACAGAATGTTCTCGAATTCCACACTTTGATGTTTAAGATAGTGCTTTTCCTGTTCCAGTCACGATGGCCATCAAGCCATTTACTCAAAATTTAATCACTTAATTGGAAAGCAATGCTGACAAACATAAATATTCAATTTCTACCATAAGTAATTACTATGTCTGGTATTATGAATGTGAAAAACAGGGTATAAGCAGGGCAATACACAATCAAATGCCAATCGAGTTTCCTACTAAGAACACCCACATATGAAAGAAAATTAAAAAATGATTATTCCAAGTAACTTTATCTTATTGGGGGCGGGCAGGGGGTAAAAACACCTGTACATTTAACATGATGAGATTCTATCACATGATATACATCGGTACCTTTTGCTTACTTTACAGGAAAAAGTGGAATTGATATACGGTATACTGCAGCCATCTATAGTCATTTAAAGCAGTTATTCATCCTTCCTTTCTACTTCCAATGCAATCTCGTTACGGCGAGTAAATGGAAGCGTAAAAGGTGGATTATACTGCAACAGAATCAGTAGAGGGTTAAATGTTTCAAGCAGTTGCTATAGGAGAAAGTGTCAAAGAAAAAGCAAACCAGAACCTTCCAAATCACTAGCCCAGGATCTCACCTGTGCAACTTCCACTGAAGCGTCCTCTTTGACTCTAAACTCTCTATCCTTTTCTACCTCACTACTTAACTTCAATTCCCATTGTTTAACTTCTACATCAGAAACAAAACCTGATCCAGATAAAGAGTCATGCATGTCATGAAGCTTAGGACTCAAGAAATTTTAATTTGTGCCATCAATATTTCTTTGTTCATTAAGCTGAAATGTTTGTTACTCATCCAATCCAAGCAATATATTGATCCACTGATTCTAAAATCACAGGTCATCAAATACCATTATGTGACCAATAATGACTTATATGTGGAAGGCACTACCGCATTATACTTTCAAGATTCATTTTGTGTTGTCGATAACAAGTACCATAAGCACTACTCAGATTCAATGCATAGTGAGTATATAAGTGAGTAAGTGGTACTACCAAAGACAGCAGAAACAGCTCTTAGATAAGCTACCATCCAATCAAGGCATTGTAGTAAATACAGACTTCACTTAATTGGAGTATTGAATACATAACATATAACTGGCTGATGTCTGACAGGATCATCTTTCTTTCTAGACCAAATGACCGGTACCTATAGCATAAAGCACTTGAGCATCCAAACTGTAAGATCAAAATGGAAATTTGGATGCAATATAACAACATATACAAGCAAGGATAGGAAGTTCAAGAGTTTGTAGTAAATGGAAAATAGTAAACCTGAGAAGGCAACCACTGCAACAACCTTTCTTGGGACCTCTTTGATCCTCACCATTGGATCCTTAGGTGATGGCAAATTGGCACCATACTTTGAGGGCATGACAAAAGACATCTGCCACTTATCCTGACTTTCCATCTAAGCAGAGTGATGGCACATCAAATCACAATAATGGTTAGCAGGAATCTTGAAAACTTAGAAGAACATAACACAATTATTCATCCAAATCCAAAATCACATATACTGGACATGTCAGCATTGAGACACCAAATAGAGACCTCTATCCCAAAGTCAGCATTGACTTCTTAAAAAGAAAAGGGCCTCCCAGTGCACTAACCTGTGACCTCTAGGCCAAAATGGAGTAACCTTACCATGTGAAGGCTCACCCTTCAGTAGCACTGATTTCTTAACCTTTTTTTTTTTTCATCAAACTCTTCCTTGGTTAGTTTAGGATTCTTACTTCCAGAAAAATCCATTGCATGAGGCACGGATACAAGTGATGATACCTTTTGACCTGGTTGGGCAGAGGCAATATCCCAAAACAGAAACAATTGCATAGGTCCAAAGCACAGTATAATTTGACATGGTTGAAATCAGTCTCCAACACTATCCAATTGGAACTATACATAGACAACACATAAAGATGCCTGGACTGCATTTAGTTCAATCAACAGAGAACCCATTCTCATAAGCTCACCTTCTTTGTTATCACAGGAGTTGTCATTTCCATTTTCTCTCCATCAGATTTGGTCTTGCGTGTAATAACAGGTGTAGTCATTTCCATCCTTTCCTTCATTGTATTCTAAGAATAAATCCGATAAAACAGGAAAATTAAACTAAAGGAACAAATATACGCAAAAAGGTCAGAACTAAGCAAATTGTCTCACAATATGCACGTTTAACTACCTTACCAAACAAGTACTCAGCCAAGACATTAAAAGACTGGGAAGCTCCATCAAAATCAAATCCATTCTTTCCCGGCATTACTGTCTCCGCTATAAAATAAGGCTGCTTTTTGAACAACAATAAGGCAAAACTAAGCACAACGCTAAATTTGAAAAATTATAATTAATAAATAAATAAATAAGCATAGCCAATAACAACATAAGATCAGAGTAACTAGATGGGCCGGATGTTACCTCAACTTCTCTAATCTCGTACCGCTCTCTTCTCCTCAGTACCTTATACTTCACCGTTTCAAGATCCGGAACTAAAATAAATAATAATAATAATAATAATAATAATAGAGAGAGATTATTCACTTTGGCGGTCCAATGAAATTAAAAGATATACACCTGCCATCAAAGCTTCCTCCAGATTCCGGCTCTCGAACCTCTTCGGGAACACGTACTTCGCAGTCTCATTCGCCAAATCGAACAGAACTGCGACAGGCAGCACCGGAAGTTTCTGAGAATCAATTGAAAAACAGAGAAAATTGCATTCAAATCAAACGGCGTTGCACTGAGATTTCGCAACATTTACGTCGCTGGGTGACGGAGGAAGCCTGAGAGGCGAGAGCGAAGACGAGAGAAACTCGAGCTTCGAAAGCCGACATAGCTCTTCTCGGCCGAGGAGCTGCCACACTGGTTCTGTCGGCGGCCATGGAAACGACGATGGTCGGTGACGGTCGTTTAGTGTTTCGAAGAGAGGCTACAAGGGCTCTGGGCCGAGAGTTGAGCATTGGCGAGGGTTCGTACAGAAGCATCTCGAATTCTTGATTCTCTCGGGTATTCTTTTTCCCGCAGCGTTTGTTGTATATACTTAAACGTCCATTATCATTTTAATTTCAATTTATGCACAAAACCTGTGGCGGCTAGCGTCTTTGTTCAAGTAACTGGACTCCCTTAAATAGTTTTGAGATTTTCTTCCCCACTTAACCCCTCAGTCTAATTACGAAAAAGCCCTTACGAATATAAGTTGGACAACCAGACTGCATGGTTGGATAAATAAATAATAGCATTGCTTCTTTTCCTCTGAATTTGCCAGGATAAGATCAAAGTAATTTTTAGTCTAATTTTGTTGGGCCACATAAAATTGATTGCGCGAGAAGCAGCCAACAAATTCTTTCGTATGTGACGAAGATGGGAAAATGAGGAACTTAGGCTATCTTTTGAGAAAATAGAAACGACGCGTCGGCCGAATCCAATTTTGAAGTCTGCCGCCAAGCCGGACTTGTGGCCAACATTACACTTATCTGGGCAAATGCCAAGCAACAACATCTTTGTACGGCAGGTTTCCCCAAAAGACGTCAGGAGCGCTGCCCGCTGTAACATCTACCAGTCCCCTCCCTGCGGCATTTATCCTCTCCAAATCATTCATTACCATCACACCCCGCCAGCAGCGTATGTCACGGGAATCTGGCACCGACACCACAAGGCATCAAAAAGTCAATGTAGATCACCATGTGAATGAAAGCCGGACCAACAACCAAAGAGCTGTTGATCAGGTTTTATGACTTATCACTCATGAGTAGGAGCAATGGCTCACAACCATGTGAACAGCTCAAACTCACCTTCAAGTGACATTTATGTGACAAATGCAAACGATGACAATTGTGGGTTAGGAATGCCTTTAGAAATCCTTCCCTTCTAGTAACTGTCAAATCGGCACCCAAAATGCATTGATAATGCATTTGCATGGTGACACAGAGACAAGCCACAATATGATGCTAAAACAAAGTGTCTTTGATATTACGATATAAGAATTTCAAATACTTAGAACTATAGGTAAAAAAATATTAATGAGGGATTGTGTACTAGTAACAAAATTCTTTTTCAGTAATATAGTTTGGTCGAATCATGCTAAAACTAACTTTTGTCAAAATTTAGTTGCAGTCTGTAAAAGAAGGCGGATTAATCCCAGCGATTTGACTTCCATTAACAGTTAGGGACCAGAGAAAACCCATAAAAGCAATGCTGATCACAACAGATTAATTAAACTAATTCAGTTAGCTCAATTTTCAAATTGAAAGGAGAACAAAGCCCTATGTTTAAAGTATAAAACAGAGTTCCAGATTGGACATCAAACAACGTTTTCAAAGAGTAAAATTTAGAGGCCAACACAAGCCTACCAGGATAGGCATGCAATGCTTCAATGGCAGCAGCTTGGCTTGAAGGATCAGCTCCGAGCATGGTTACATGACCGCCCAGGAGCCTATCTTCCCTGAACAAATTTGCAAACTCTGCAACTGACTTGTCTGATTCAAAGTTTGTTACTCATCATCCTTTGAACCCTGCAAGATGGAACCTTATGTATATCGATACAGGGTCGAAATCGATCAGTACATTCTGCAGATAAGAGAGAAGATTCTGCAGGAAAACCAGGCCCAGGCGAGGGAAAAAAATGAGAAAAAAAAAAGGTCAAGAGATTCGACATGAATAAGAACAGCCCTGAAACAAGACATACAATAGACAGGGGAAATCAATGAAGTGAAGAACTTGTTGTACTTTGAAGAGCCATTGGCTGAAAAAGACTTAGAACTTGGCAGCGATCAAAGTAAGGCGTTGAAGCAAGCAAGCTTACGTGGCACGCGAGAACCAAAAAGAAAAAGGGCAGTTTTAATTTTTATAGGTCCGGCGTTAATTGACTTATAAGCCCCTGCGTGTCACATACAACCCGATCCTTGTCTTGTCTCGATGCCCCCACAAAAATGTCGTTCAAGAAGAAGTTACCACTGCCGATCCTCAAAGCACTGGATCAACCACCGGCAAAGCCAAAACCACCACCGCTACCTCCGCTCCCGAACCCACCAGCAACCCCTCCGGCGACGATCCCCACCCTCACTCTCACGCCTACTTCTGAATACAAAAACCTACTCAACTTTCTCAACACCCACCTCGCCGGAAAGCATCTGACTCCTCCTACCCTCCTCCATTTCCTCAAATCCAAGCTCCGCCACCACCCGCTCTTCTCCCACTACGACCTCCATGTCTTCAATTGGGCATCCACGGTTGATACCTTCCGCCATGACCACTCAACTTTTGAGTGGATGGCCCGCACACTCGCCATTACGAACAGGCTGCCGGGACTGACTTCGCTTCTCGCTTTTATGGCATCTAGTCCGTGCCCATGTTCTCAGGGTATATTCTCTTGTCCTAGAATTGAGCCTATTTTCCAGTTTGCTATCAATGCTTACTGCAATGCTGGGAAAATGGACGACGGGTTGGCTGCTTTTGAGAATATGAGGAAGTTGATTGATGGGAAGCCTAATGTTGTTAATTATAATGTTTTGATTCATGGGTATGTGAAAAGTTGGCAGCATGCTAAAGCTGTGGGGGTTTATGATAGAATGTTGAAAGATAAAGTCAAGCCCGATGTGTTCACTTTTAACGTTTTGATTAGTAGTTATTGTAGGAATAAGATGTTTGAGTCAGCATTGGAGTTGTTTAGGGAGATGAGAAAGAAAGGGTGTAGTCCCAATGTGGTTAGTTTCAATACCTTGATTAAGGGATTCTCTAGAGATGGGAAGATTGATGAAGGGATCAATATGGCGTATGAGATGATTGATTTTGGGTGTGAGTTTTCTAGTGTCACTTGTGAGATATTGGTTGATGGGCTTTGCAAAGTGGGGAGGGTTCTGGATGCTTGTGAATTGTTAATGGATTTTTCAAGGAAAGGAGTTTTGCCAAGTGGTTTTGATCTTTTTGTCCTTGCGGAGATGCTTTGTGAGAAAAGAAATGTGAGGAGAGCATTGGAGTTGTTGGATGGGCTGTGGAAGAATGGAAATGTTCCTAGCTTGATTTCCTGTACGACTTTGATAGAAGGTTTGCGGAAGTCGGGAAGAATAAATGAGGCATTTGGGTTGCTGAAAAGGATGCTGGATGAGAGTATTGTCCCAGATATTGTGACCTTCAATTGTCTTCTTGTAGACCTTTGCAACGTCGGAAGAACAATTGATGCTGATAAGTTGAGATTAATGGCATCTAGCAAGGGCTTGGAACCTGACAGTACAACATATGAAACTTTGGTATTTGGGTTTATGAGAGAGGGTAAAGGGAAGGAAGGGAAGGTTTTGGTGGATGAGATGTTGGATAAGGACTTTGTACCTGACATTGCTACATATAACAGGTTAACTGACGGGTTTTCTGATGCAACAAGATAAAGCCTTAACCCAAAATTTAGTTGGGTAAGTTAGATAAATTTTTCGCAACATTTCATTTAATTATGAACTAATTTTTTTTGTGAATTTTAGTTATTCTAAATCCTTTTGTAATAAAATAATAAAAAAAAAAGTCTCAAGTTTTTCTCTACACTCTCCTCTTATCATCCCCCTGGATTTAGTTCCTTAATCCACCTAATTGAAAATTTGTACTTCTATGTTGATGTTGTCTTTAATTAAGGTAAATATCACTCCCTTAATGTCACACTTATTTTGTCACAAATGTCTTCATTTCTTTCAAATGCAACAAATACTGTACAAAAGCAAATCCATCTCTTTGGCAGTTGAATATTTGAACGTCTTCCATTCACCTTTTAACTTTGGCACCAAAGTTTTTCGGAATGAACACACGTTTGAAGATTGTGCCAGAAGCGTATTATTCATCTGAAGTACCTTGCCACATACTGGATGGCATTTTCCTAGAGAGAATTTCACTTCAATCTACTAAGCTTTAAACCTATCCTTACTGGGGATTTTCTTCGAGACCAAGAAGATGAAGAAGTTGAGTGGAGGAGACGAGAGTTGGGAATCAAAGAAGACAACAAAATTAGCGATCGAGTGAATGCAAACGCAAGAATCTGAATAAGCTTTAGCCCAGCTATTCGCGAGTTCCAAATGTCAACCTCTGATAATTCAAAGTAGATTGCAGCACAAGGTTGATGGCTCATGTAAAATACCTCACCATCTGAATTTCTTTCTGCTTGAAGCCACACTTTTCATAGAATCCTCTATTCTCGAGGCTGCAATCAAGAATGACCTTGTAACACCCCATCGAACGAGCATGACCCAGAAGGAATTCCACAATCTTCTTGCCTAATCGCAACCCACGAGCACTGGAATCGACCACAACATCTTCGATATGCCCAACTTTGCCACAATTCCTAATGAACTTCTTCTCAACAAACACGCTCCCGGTCGCAACAATCTTCCCAGATCTATCATCTTCAATTACACAGACAATGTGGTCGTCGCCATAAGAGCTTATCTCGTGAAACCTTTCGTCAAATTCCTTGTCCGACACAGAATCACAAACTGTCAGCTGTTGCAATAGCTCGATGAAACCTTTGCTTTTGTCCGATATCTCCAATTTCCGAACTTCGAACTTCTTCTGACCGCCGGACGAATGGCCGCCGTGAATCATTTGTGTTTTTTTTTTTTTTTTTTTGAGTCGCACGTGAATCTGATCCCAAGAATAATAATTTTTCTTTAGTTAAGCATTGCCAACAAAATCAAGGTGTAATTTAAGCAAAGAATAAGAAATTCTCGCAATATAGCACCAAAATTATTATAGAGTGATTCGATTTGCCAATCTAAAATGAGATTAGAGAGATATCAGTACGATTTGCTTACATTCAAGCCGTATCCTAGACCTGACGAATCAACGGTTAAAGTTCTGGATGGCTTCGGCTTACCCCCTCCTGACCTGGGGCGGCCTTTTTATTTTTTTTTTCCCTATAAATTTTTGTCCGGTACAAGCCCTTGTCTATCCCAAAATCACTTCGGGTAATTTATACTTTTAGGTGTTATATTTATTGTTTATTTTTATTTTTATCATTTAATTTTAATTTAACTATTAATTTATTCTATTAAAATTTTATAAATTTTATTTTTAAAAAATATATATTATTATATACTTAAATTTATCAATCAACATACTAATAAAATTATGTTAAAATTTTTAAATCGAAATGTTAGGGTTGATGTCAAAGTTAAAAAGTTTAAAAACATTAGTAAGTATTTTAAAAATAATTATTTTTTATTTAACAACTTACCTACATAAAAATAATGTAATTTAAAGTATGATTTGATGACTAAAACAATATCATCACATGATATTCGGTGCATCGTATGAGTAAACTAATAAAAATTCTTGTTTTTTAATATTTAAAAGAGAACAATTTTATTTATATTTATATAAAATTTTAAAATTAATTGAAATTTTAATAAAAAATTAAAAAACATAAATACAAAACTTTTTATTTTTCATATCATATGATACATTGAATGTTACATGACATGCAATGTTATTTTAATTGTTAAATTTTACAAATGAGAAAATAATTTTTTAAAATTATTTATTAATGTTTTAATTTTATTTTTAATTATTGCATTTAGAAAAATAATTTAATTTTTATTAATATATTAATTAATGTATTTAGTTGTATAAATTTAAAAGCAATTTTTATAAATTATTATTAATTTTAAAAATTAAAATTAAATAATTTAATTATAATAAATTAAAATTATGTGATAAAAATAAAAATAAGTGATAAATTATTTCTAACAGAATCTTGTCTCCGTATTATCGTGGTGCAAAGACAAGAGGACTCAGAAACCAATCACGGCGTTCCCACGCCACGATTCTCGAGAAAAAAAAAACGAGATATGTCGAAAACACCGTTAATTCACCGCGTAACCCTTCTCTACACCGCCTGGATTCGCCGTAACAACCGCCTCCTCAGCTTCTCGTCCTCCTCCTCTGCTGCTCTTCCCGAAACCTACTCTTCTCCGTCTTCTTCTCCTGCCAACGACGTCATGCACTTGACCGACAGAGCTGTCATGGTACTTTCCACGGTTTATTTTCAATTTATCATTTCTTAACTCTTTTCTTGGCTCTTGGGCTCTTCTCTTTGCTTCGATTTTTGTGGTTACTAATTGAATCCTTTTCAATTTTTGTTTTCCTGTTTGGGCGTAGGAAGAACACGACTCTAGATTTCGAGGGTTATCTTGCAAATGTTCTTGAGTGTTTTTTTTTTTAATTATTTATTGGATGCGATAGTGGCAATTGCCGCGCGTAAGTAGTTCGCTTCCGGTTTTAGCTATGCCTCTTCCCCTGCAATACACCTCTGCAGGGATTGTTTGTAGGTCCATTAGATTGGTGTGCGGTGAGCGGCAGATCGGATGTGGAGTTGGTGGAACCTTCTGTGTAATCCAGCCATTGCTGGAGCGCATGAAGGGAGCCGATTGATAGATCGGCCATTTATAAGTCTAATGCCTCTTCAAAGTATTCATTTCTGTCCATAATCAGGCGCGTGGAGGCCATTTGCTTGTGCGTGGCGGCAATTGCTGCAGGATTTTTGTGATAGTCGGAGATAATCTTATGTGCAGGAAGCATAATGTGAATGTGTGCTTAAAATCAAAATTTGACCTTTTTTGGTAGTATCCTGGGCTTAGCTAGGTTTATTTTGCTTAATTACAGGCAAATAAAAGTGGGTTCCAAAATTTTATTGTTAACATTTCATTTCTCTCTGCCCGTAATATATAAGGATTATTCATCTGGAAGATTCAAACCTCAGATATAGGACAGATTGTGGATATCTAATGGCCATTGTTGCTATTTGGGTAGGTCCTCATGGGGAAATCCTTTTATATGAAAAAATCCTTGAATCGACCTTTTTGGTGGCTTAGCTTTACTAACATTGTCTTATAATACCTAACGGTCTTCCTTGGGACAACTATGGGCATCACTCTTTAATGATGAAGTTAAGAAGAGCATTATGAAATTCAAACTTGTCCTGCAACTAGATATCTTGAAGATTTTGTATTGCCAATGCCAGTATTTATTTTAGCTTTTCCATTAGCTAAGATAACTTTCCTTGCAGAGAATGAAGGAATTGCAAGCTAGTGAAGGAAATACAGAGGAACTATTGCTTCGTTTAGGTGTTGAAACTGGGGGATGTTCGGGTTTCCAGTATGTTTTTGACTTTGACAGCAAAGTCAAACCAGATGACAGGTTGTTGTCTTCTTTCTAACTTTATATGCATTGTTTCCTTCCAGTTGCTACCAGTTGATTTTGAAATTTATAGCTCCTTTTTCTTCTTGACTTCAGAGTTTTTGAAGAAGGAGGAGTCAAATTGGTGGTTGATAACATTTCATATGATTTTGTGAAAGGAGCAACAGTTGACTTCGTTGAGGAGCTGATCCGTTCTGCTTTTGTAGTAAGCCAATTTCTCTTCTGTTACACAATGAATTTATATTTTAGTGGAGGTGATGGGAGGATGATTGAGATCATTGTGCATCCTTGAATTTTCAGCATAACCATGTTTCCATGGATATATGAGTGATTTGATGGCCCTTGGCTGTTAAGTTTTAATGTGCTCAACACATATTGGAGATTGCAGACTGCACTTGATTCAAACCTTGGTGCCTGCATAAAGCTCTCTGTAGTTCAGTGAAACCAATATTTTATGCTACAATCCCATCTCAGTTAGTACTAGCCTTCATCGTATAGGTCTTTTCCCATACAGTACGAAAATCTGTCATACATGGTAGCTGGGAAACAGATTGCAGAATGCATCGTTAGTGCTTTTATGTTCTCCTGACATCCTGTGACCTCCTTTTACTTGGATGACAAGAAGTAATGGCACCGAAATGGAGCAACTGTATGGTGGTTCATTTGGTAGGAGCATAATATTGGTCTCTGATTTCAGAGGGTTCAGACAAGGCATTAAAAGCACTCTTATCTAGTCATTGATTTCCAATCCATTTCTTTAGGGGAATCCTTCAATGAGATGGAGCAATTTGTACAAACAATAAATTTTGGTATACTGATACTGCAACTTACAGGAGTGCAAACACTACATTATTGACTCGTGCTCTGAAAAAATTGTGTTGTGGTGATTAGCTTTGATAGCCATTCATGTTTATTGATTTCAGTTGGTGTTTAGGGCTTATGACGGACAACTCTTTTCATTTTTACGTTATTAATAGAGTCATGAATCTTTCTTGTACCAAGTAATGTTGTGAGAACTAAAGTCTGGTTTTTACATATAGGTGACTTCAAACCCAAGTGCATTGGCTGGGTGCAGTTGTAAGAGCTCATTCATGGTGAAACAGTAACTCTTGGGAGCCATTCCACACGTCTCCAGCATAAATAAAAATTCCTTTGAAGTCGATTCAACGTTCATTGAATCTTTAATAACCATTTGTTCCTCCAACAGTTATCCTTCACCTTCTGTCAACATGCCTATATCGCATGTTCTAATAATGTAAATAGCATTTGTACCATCATCTGTAATTGAGGAATCCTAATATCACCACTAGTTAATTGGCACTACGCCTGTCATGGTTACGAGCGCGAGAGCAACGCTTGTAAAGGGCAAGTTGTGTGTTACGTTGTACTCATTGTCCTTGGACACTCGTGGGAGATACTTCAGATTATGTATTTGACTTAGAAAGGAAAAAAGCAAATGAAGAGTATGTCATCTCCATGATGTCATTACCCGGGGTCTTCGTATTAACTCTTGCTTTTACTGGAGGCTTGGCCGCTATCTGAGTAATTCTTAATTATAGCAATTTACTTTCCTTCTTTCACGTATCGCGAACAGGCTGTGTATTGAATGTTTCCTTCTAGAGGATTTTGTTCCCATCGGGATTTATGTTGCAAGGTAAAATAGAAGCATTCTAATCTTGAACCTAAAATCGCTTGCTTGAAAATAAAAGCATCGTTGTTATCCATGAATCGTTACGCCCTACCCAGGTTTTTTCATTTGCTTATGGTAAATAGATTTACTTTTACGTGGCTACCATCTGCGGCGAGCGAAATAGTAGGGAACGACCAAAAAATTGAGACACAGGGCGCCTTTCGTCCTCGCTTGCTAAGCAACATGCGGATACTCCTTGGATGTTAGAAATTTTAAACGCATATTGATTTCACAAGTATCGGCTAACTTTAGCCACAAAAAGCCAGCACCATTGCTTGGCATCATGTAGGTCCCCAACCAAATAAGAATGACGTCTATCACAGCCATTCGAACCACATAAGATTGTTACAAAATCTTGGAGACTAAGACGCATGATTTTTTGACATGGGATCACATGGGACGATACAGTTGACACGCTAATGTGCATTAAACGATATCTTAAAACATGATACTAATGATAATTTCAAATACTTACAAAGTCGTATGATTTAATATGACAATCTTTAATATAAATACGGATATAGAAAAACGTATATATGTAGTAACTCTTTAAGGAAAAAAACAAATATAAAATAACAAAGAGGGGTAAGGCGAGAGAAAAGCATGACTTATTGCATGTTTGTGAACAAGATAACCACAAGCTAAAAAAAGAAGCTCAGAAAACAAATTAGAAGTTGTAAACTGATGAATACAGGATTCCCAGAAATACCATGGTAAGCTTACACAATTCACACCATTCAAGTCCACAAGACTCAAGACACCATCTTAACAAGCATGGTCTAGTTTGCCAACCAAAATATATTTATTGAAACAATGAGAATTTCCATCCACTAAATAGATGCTTGCCCAAAATCTTCAACATCAAAATGGCTATAAAGAAGAATTGATAAACTTGTCATTCCAACGGCCTTTGCCCCAAAACTGGAATGTCTTCATAACGTTTCTGTAACAGAAATATTAGCAATTAAATAAGAGGAAACAGAACTAATACCATGGAGTAGCACTGAACTGTTAGATACATACTATCAAGTTTCTCTCATGTATTCAACTATTGAGAAGGAATATCCACACAGACGATGGAGAACACATACAGAGTATGTGCATGATCCACAGCCCAGACATTCTTTGTGGAAAATTTAAGAGTAATTTGAGAAAAATACAAGATATTATCAAAGAAAGTAACATTCAAATTTGAGCCCAACAGCCTCTCAGGTTTGAATTTCACACCATGACTGAAGGAGGTTATAGTTAGACAGGCAATTGATGGAACTGCAACCATGATAAACTGCACCTTCAGCCAAAATTTATCTTAAGAGTTCAAATGATATGAACTTGAGAGTATAGAAACTTGAAAAAGGTCATGAATGAAAAGTAGGCCCATACCACAACTTCCATTGGGAACCAAATGCTTATGATAAACAATTACAAAAGTTGACCCAGAAATGCACATAACATAATACACATCATAGAAAGCTACACCCAAGAATCCACTAGGCTATGTACGAGCCTCATCCATTAATCCCGAAAACACTTCCTTGGACAAAGGAAAAAAATGCCGTTGCAATTACATAAATTGTAGAAATTTTGTTATCCATGATATGTGGCAATACAAATAAAAGCTATTCCTTAAGACAAGGAAAATTTGACAGAATCTCTGCAAAAATACATGATCATCTCACATACCCCAACATTGTTGTATTCCCAGAGCTTGTGCACTCCATAATCCACAGCCTGCGCCCAGATTGGTTATAATAAGATGTCACACACCACTCAAAAGGAATTAAAAATTATAAGTCTAACTCTGATTTTAGAAAGATCACATGGAGCATAATATGATTACAAAAATGTTTGGGTAAATCAATTTCATATCAAGCTCCAGTCATTCACTAAAACAAATGAACAACATTCCACCACTATGCATGATTTGAGATCCCAGCAGGAACAAATTTCCGAATCTAAATCAGCAATCATGAAACCACAAAGAAGCAGAATCAAAGCAGAATCAAAGCAGAAAAATGTCTATCAATCAGAAACAAAACCCTTTCTTTTTTATCCATTTCTTTCAGAAAAACAATGCACAGGACGATCAATGGAACACCGTTCGCGGATCTATAGACGGCCGTAATAAATTTCAAGAAGGTCAATTCCTATTCAATCTTTCAACGCAATATTTTAATTGTAAAAAAAAGTAAATTAAAAATATAGAGTAAAACAATCGTCTTAGAGTAGCGAAATAAGGAATGACAGACTAAATGTAAGGAAAAAAAGAAGGGGGCGACTTAACGCATACCCGTTCTCCGAGGAAAGCGCCAGCAACGACGAAGGTGGCGTAGACGGAGGTCCGGCGCATGATCAGCCTGTAGATAAGTTCCAGAGGACCTTTCTGAGACCTACGAGGAGTGTGATCCATGGTAATTTGTACCGGCGTTACGGTGTGGGGATCTGCGCCTTAGGGTTTGCGGATGCCGACAACCAAAATGGATTACTTTTACACGGTTTTTCTTTCAATCGCGATGACGACGACGATTAAACTTTTGCGAGGGACGTAAAGCAGGCGGGCAGTGCCAGTCAGCTGGGACCCGATTCTGGGCCTAAATGGTCAATGAGGCCTAATATTTGAGGCCCAATGGCTAATTGGGTTATTAAAAAAAAAAACCACAAAGCTGGAATATACTATACATATATTTTATTGGCTGTTCATGGTGTAGTAAATTAGATGAAAAATCTTGCATATCTGGCCTCGCTTACTAAACTAAAAGTAGACATCATATCCACAAAATCGTTTGTGATTTAGAAGATTATGTATTGCCCAAATGGCAGGCATCTATAATCACTGTTTAATTTCATAAGTTCCTTAGACAATGCGTCCAAATTCACTTGAACCACCAAAACAAGGACCTTCGGTATGACCTGAGCTTTGCTTTAGATGGAAAACTTCAGGCGGAATTGGCACCTTGTATTCCCGGTATCCATGGCAATTCTAGTACGCAAATCCCTTGGCCCATAAACCCGAAGCAATCTTTTTCTTCATGTTCTCCAATTTCATGGAAGTGACAGAAGAGCCGGGGGTCCAATAATTTGTGAACATTGTTACTTGCACAAATAGATTGTATGCTCAACCACAATGCTATAGGCTTGATGCACACTTGCGCTTATCATGATTGTTCGTTTCACAAAAGGAATTGCAAAAACAATATAATCGGTCATCAGAGTGCCCTTCTCCAATTACATTGGCAGGAACATTCAGCTTCAAGTAATAGCAAACGTTGAAATGGTCGCATTATCACAATTAAAGCAATTGAAAAGGTTGTTAAATGAAAGACATTTCTCAACACCTGTTTCCGACTCGTAATCTGCCAGAATTTGGTCTTCTTCCTTCAACAACAGCTGCAACAAGTGGACATCATGTTTTAGGCACTAGAGAAGCATCGAAAGTAGAACAGTCGATCCAATCCTCCAAAAACTCCTCCTGACCCTATATCTCAGGGATCCAAACGCTTCCTGCAACTTCAATCCTGTGTCTCTTCAGCCTTTCACGTCCACAATAATTTTGCATTGCGCTTGAACCACTTTGTTCCTTCGCCGCATCCATGGCATCTTTTATTCTGCTACTTCCAAGGTCGCGGGGTTTCAAGACCGGGCTTTCTGTTTCACTGTTATGTTATTCTTGGATTGATGGGCTTAGGTTTATCAGGCAGAAGTGATGGACTTTGGTCTGGACAAGAAGGCTTCATTGTGGTGGGTTCTTTCACGAGTGAAGTTACCTCTATGCACACCTTATTCTCCTCCTTCCAGCTTCTTCTTTTTCTTGATGCTCAAAAGAAAGTTCCTTTTCCTTCTTCCTCTACAGATCTCTTTTAGTTCTCAAAAAAGATTTCATCGGGCTTCATGTCAGGTAACAAAGCATCAAATATGGGTGGGAAGTCAGTTCACGCGTCACCGTAGGAGTGTTTCCACCACCTAGCATGTGACAACTGACAAAGTTGAAATTGGATTCCATGCTGTGTGGCCTAGTTGATGTATTACAACACCATTTTAAAAAAAAAAAAGAAATGGAATAAGAGAGACTCAATTTCAAGTAACGATTCCTTGGCTGGAATTTTGGAGAAACGTGATGCTGAGGTTGATATCGATGTTGGGGCACGTCTTGATTTTGTAGTTCAGTCAACGTGGTTTTAGATTTTGCTTTGAGGTAGAGCATAATTTGAGAAATGAAATCCAGCTTCTAATTTAATGATCCAATCTTCTTGATTCTCTGATCCAGATCTTCTTCTCGATCTCCTTTTTGCTGAGGAAATTAACAAAGGTCTGTCTTCCGCTTGACAATTTACAGCTCAACACAAATGCTCTTAACTTATTAGTGTATTATTCTATAGACAAGCATACACTACAACTGGAATCAGACAAGGCAGCGTGAGGAACTAATACCCACAACTAAAATTTAGATACATCCCAGAAAATGGGATGTCTCCATGTAAGAAACCCGGGTGATAGAAGGCAATTGTTGAAACATGATTTTAAGATCTTGGATGGCGAGAGCCACCTTTCTTCTTGAGGAACTCGGGTATTTCCACAAAACCACCTTCGGTAAAAGAGGAAGGTCGCCTATTTACTCCAAAGGTGGTATCTCCTGGTGCAAGCTGGGTTGCCTGCATTGATCATGTCTACATTGTTATAATGTGGGTGTGTGCATGCAAGCATTTGCTGTAGGGAGAGGGTGAAAGAGGAGCAGAGCACCTGGAGGGGTCTTCCTTCATTTTCATCTTGGCGCTTGAATCCAGTGGCGATTAAAGTTATACTGACCTGGATGACAAAGTCAATATTTACTCTAAGACAAAACGTAACGCCATTCCATATCCATTCAACGAATTCAGATAGAAGTCAAATTAATGTGGCAGTCCCAAAGGTCAATTGGTAACATGCGTACGTGTGCAAACTAAAATTTTCCCCAGTACCCTCTAATTGATACCAAGAAATAAGTGAGCCCATTTCAAAACGGAGAATGACATTGTAATCCAGAGCCAATTTAGCTTAAAAAATTTAAAACATTAATAAATAATTTTAAAAAATTATTTTATTATTTGTAAAATTTAACAATTAAAATAACACTGCATGTCATGTAACATTCAATGTATCATATGATATGAAAAATAAAAAGTTTTGTTTTTATGTTTTTTAATTTTTTATTAAAATTTCAATTAATTTTAAAATTATATATATAAATAAAAATGTTCTCTTCTAAATATTAAAAATAATTAAAAAAAAAAGAATTTTTATTATTTTACTCATATGATGCACCGAATATCATGGGATGATATTGTTTTAGTCATCAAATCATACTTTAAATTACATTATTTTTATGTAGGTAAGTTGTTAAATAAAAAATAATTATTTTTAAAATACTTACTAATATTTTTAAACTTTTTAACTTTGACATCAACCCTAACATTTTGATTTAAAAATTTTAACATAATTTTATTAGTATGTTGTTTGATAAATTTAAGTATATAATAATATATATTTTTTAAAAAAATAAAATTTTTAAATTTTTAATAGAATAAATTAATAATTAAATTAAAATTAAATGATAAAAATAAAAATAAACAATAAATATAACACCTAAAAATATAAATTACCCCAAGTGATTTTGGGATAGACAAGGGCTTGTGCCGGAAAAAAAATTATAGGACAAAAAAAAAAATAAAAAGGCCGCCTCAGGTCAGGAGGGGATAAGCCGAAGCCATCCGGAACTTTAACCGTTGATTCGTCAGGTCTACGATACGGCTTGGCGAATCGTATTGATATCTCTCTAATCTCATTTTAGATTGGCAAATCGAATCACTCTATAATAATTTTGGTGCTATATTGCGAGAATTTCTTATTCTTTGCTTAAATTACACCTTGATTTTGTTGGCAATGCTTAACTAAAGAAAAATTATTATTCTTGGGATCAGATTCACGTGCGACTCAAAAAAAAAAAAAAAACACAAATGATTCACGGCGGCCATTCGTCCGGCGGTCAGAAGAAGTTCGAAGTTCGGAAATTGGAGATATCGGACAAAAGCAAAGGTTTCATCGAGCTATTGCAACAGCTGACAGTTTGTGATTCTGTGTCGGACAAGGAATTTGATGAAAGGTTTCACGAGATAAGCTCTTATGGCGACGACCACATTGTCTGTGTAATTGAAGATGATAGATCTGGGAAGATTGTTGCGACCGGGAGCGTGTTTGTTGAGAAGAAGTTCGTTAGGAATTGTGGCAAAGTTGGGCATATCGAAGATGTTGTGGTCGATTCCAGTGCTCGTGGGTTGCGATTAGGCAAGGAGATTGTGGAATTCCTTCTGGGTCATGCTCGTTCGATGGGGTGTTACAAGGTCATTCTTGATTGCAGCCTCGAGAATAGAGGATTCTATGAAAAGTGTGGCTTCAAGCAGAAAGAAATTCAGATGGTGAGGTATTTTACATGAGCCATCAACCTTGTGCTGCAATCTACTTTGAATTATCAGAGGTTGACATTTGGAACTCGCGAATAGCTGGGCTAAAGCTTATTCAGATTCTTGCGTTTGCATTCACTCGATCGCTAATTGTGTTGTCTTCTTTGATTCCCAACTCTCGTCTCCTCCACTCAACTTCTTCATCTTCTTGGGCTCTTCTCTTTGCTTCGATTTTTGTGGTTGCCCTTTGAAGTTTCAATTGGTAATGCTATTGCTATTGTTTGTTTGTAAGATCCTTTTCAATTTTTGTTCCCGTTTGGGCGTAGGAAGAACACGACTCTAGATTTCGAGGGCTATCTTGCAAATGTTCTTGAGTGTTTTTTTTTTTTAATTATTTATTGGATGCGATAGTGGCAATTGCCGCGCGTAAGTTGTTCGCTTCCGGTTTTAGCTATGCCTCTTCCCCTGCAATACACCTCTGCAGGGGTTGTTTGTAGGTCCATTAGATTGGTGTGCGATGAGCGGCAGATCGGATGTGGAGTTGGTGGAACCTTCTGTGTAATCCAGCCATTGCTGGAGCGCATGAAGGGAGCCGATTGATAGATCGGCCATTTATAAGTCTAATGCCTCTTCAATGTATTCATTTCTGTCCATAATCAGGCGCGTGGAGGCCATTTGCTTGTGCGTGGCGGCAATTGCTGCAGGATTTTTGTGATAGTCGGAGATAATCTTACGTGCAGGAAGCATGATGTGAATGTGTGCTTAAAATCAAAATTTGACCTTTTTTGGTAGTATCCTGGGCTTAGCTAGGTTTATTTTGCTTAATTACAGGCAAATAAAAGTGGGTTCCAAAATTTTATTGTTAACATTTCATTTCTCTCTGCCCGTAATATATAAGGATTATTCATCTGGAAGATTCAAACCTCAGATATAGGACAGATTGTGGATATCTAATGGCCATTGTTGCTATTTGGATAGGTCCTCATGGGGAAATCCTTTTATATGAAAAAATCCTTGAATCGACCTTTTTGGTGGCTTAGCTTTACTAACATTGTCTTATAATACCTAACGGTCTTCCTTGGGACAACTATGGGCGTCACTCTTTAATGATGAAGTTAAGAAGAGCATTATGAAATTCAAACTTGTCCTGCAACTAGATATCTTGAAGATTTTGTATTGCCAATGCCAGTATTTATTTTAGCTTTTCCATCAGCTAAGATAACTTTCCTTGCAGAGAATGAAGGAATTGCAAGCCAGTGAAGGAAATACAGAGGAACTATTGCTTCGTTTAGGTGTTGAAACTGAGGGATGTTCGGGTTTCCAGTATGTTTTTGACTTTGACAGCAAAGTCAAACCAGATGACAGGTTGTTGTCTTCTTTCTAACTTTATATGCATTGTTTCCTTCCAGTTGCTACCAGTTGATTTTGAAATTTATAGCTCCTTTTTCTTCTTGACTTCAGAGTTTTTGAAGAAGGAGGAGTCAAATTGGTGGTTGATAACATTTCATATGATTTTGTGAAAGGAGCAACAGTTGACTTCGATGAGGAGCTGATCCGTTCTGCTTTTGTAGTAAGCCAATTTCTCTTCTGTTACACAATGAATTTTTATATTTTAGTGGAGGTGATGGGAGATGTTTGAGATCATCGTGCATCCTTGAATTTTCAGCATAACCATGTTTCCATGGATATATGAGTGATTTGATGGCCCTTGGCTGTTAAGTTTTAATGTGCTCAACACATATTGGAGATTGCAGACTGCACTTGATTCAAACCTTGGTGCCTGCATAAAGCTCTCTGTAGTTCAGTGAAACCAATATTTTATGCTACAATCCCATCTCAGTTAGTACTAGCCTTCATCGTATAGGTCTTTTCCCATACAGTACGAAAATCTGTCATGCATGGTAGCTGGGAAACAGATTGCAGAATGCATCGTTAGTGCTTTTATGTTCTCCTGACATCCTGTGACCTCCTTTTACTTGGATGACAAGAAGTAATGGCACCGAACTGGAGCAACTGTATGGTGGTTCATTTGGTAGGAGTCTAATATTGGTCTCTGATTTCAGAGGGTTCAGACAAGGCATTAAAAGCACTCTTATCTAGTCATTGATTTCCAATCCATTTCTTTAGGGGAATCCTTCAATGAGATGGAGCAATTTGTACAAACAATAAATTTTGGTATACTGATACTGCAACTTACAGGAGTGCAAACACTACATTATTGACTTGTGCTCTGAAAAAATTGTGTTGTGGTGATTAGATTTGATAGCCATTCATGTTTATTGATTTCAGTTGGTGTTTAGGGCTTAAGACGGACAACTCTTTTCATTTTTAAGTTGTTAATAGAGTCATGAATCTTTCTTGTACCAAGTAATGTTGTGAGAACTAAAGTCTGGTTTTTACGTATAGGTGACTTCAAACCCAAGTGCATTGGCTGGGTGCAGTTGTAAGAGCTCATTCATGGTGAAACAGTAACTCTTGGGAGCCATTCCACACGTCTCCAGCGTAAATACAAATTCCTTTGAAGTCGATTCAACTTTCATTGAATCTTTAATAACCATTTGTTCCTCCAACAGTTATCCTTCACCTTCTGTTAACATGCCTATATCGCATGTTCTAATAATGTAAATAGCATTTGTACCATCATCTGTAATTGAGGAATCCTAATATCACCACTAGTTAATTGGCACTACGCCTGTCATGGTTACGAGCGCGAGAGCAACGCTTGTAAAGGGCAAGTTGTGTGTTACGTTGTACTCATTGTCCTTGGACACTCGTGGGAGATACTTCAGATTATGTATTTGACTTAGAAAGGAAAAAAGCAAATAAAGAGTATGTTATCTCCATGATGTCATTACCCGGGGTCTTCGTATTAACTCTTGCTTTTACAGGAGGCTTGGCCGCTATCTCAGTAATTCTTAATTATAGCAATTTACTTTCCTTCTTACACGTATCGCCAACAGGCTGTGTATTGAATGTTTCCTTCTAGAGGATTTTGTTCCCATCGGGATTTATGTTGCAAGGTAAAATAGAACCTTGTGTGGGAGGGCAATCACAAAACTAGTCTCGGAGCATTCTAATCTTGAACCTAAAATCGCTTGCTTGGTAATAAAAACATCGTTTGTTATCCATGAATCGTTACGCCCTACCCAGGTTTTTTTCATTTGCTTATGGTAAATAGATTTACTTTTACGTGGCTACCATCTGCGGTGAGCGAAATAGTAGGGAACGACAAAAAATTTGAGACAGAGGGCGCCTTTCGTCCTCGCTTGCTAAGCAACATGCGGATACTCCTTGGATGTTAGAAATTTTAAACGCATATTGATTTCACAAGTATCGGCTAACTTTAGCCACAAAAAGCGAGCACGATTGCTTGGCATCATGTAGGTCCCCAACCAAATAAGAATAACGTCTATCACAGCCATTCGAACCACATAAGATTGTTACAAAATCTTAGAGAGACTCATGATTTTTTGACATGGGATCACTTGGGGACGATACAGTCGACACGCTAATGTGCATTAAACGATATCTTAAAACATGATACTAATGATAATTCAAATACTTACAAAGTCGTATGATTCAATATGACAATCTTTAATATAAATACGGATATAGAAAAATGTATATATGTATGCATCATACCCACAAAATCGTTTGTGATTTAGAAGATTATGTATTGACCAAATGGCAGGCATGTATAATCACTATTTAATTTCATAAGTTCCTTAGACAATGCGTCCAAATTCACTTGACCACCAAAACAAGGACCTTCGGTGTGACCTGAGCTTTGCTTTAGATAGAAAACTTCAGGCGGAATTGGCACCCTGTATTCCTGGTATCCATGGCAATTCTGGTACGCAAATCCCTTGGCCCATAGAACCCGAAACAATCTTTTTCTTCATGTTCTCCAATTTCATGGAAATGACAGAAGAGCCGGGGGTCCAGTAATTTGTGAACATTGTTACTTGCACAAATAGATTGTATGCTCAACCACAATGCTATAGGCTTGATGCACACTTGCGCTTATCATGATTGTTCGTTTCACAAAAGGAATTGCAAAAACAATATAATCGGTCATCAGAGTGCCCTTCTCCAATTACATTGGCAGGAACATTCAGCTTCAAGTAATAGCAAACGTTGAAATGGTCGCATTATCACAATTAAAGCAATTGAAAAGGGTGTTAAATGAAAGACATTTCTCAACACCTGTTTCCGACTCATAATCTGCCAGAATTTGGTCTTCTTCCTTCTTCAACAACAGCTGCAACAAGTGGACATCATGTTTTAGGCACTAGAGAAGCATCGAAAGTAGAACAGTCGATCCAATCCTCCAAAAACTCCTCCTGACACTATATCTCAGGGATCCAAACGCTTCCTGCAACTTCAATCCTGTGTCTCTTCAGCCTTTGACGTCCACAATAATTTTGTACTGCGCTTGAACCACTTTGATCCTTCGCCGCATCCATGGCATCTTTTATTCTGCTACTTCCAAGGTCGCGGGGTTTCAAGACCGGGCTTTCTGTTTCACTGTTATGTTATTCTTGGATTAATGGGCTTAGGTTTATCAGGCAGAAGTGATGGACCTTGGTCTTGACAAGAAGGCTTCATTGTGGTGGGTTCTTTCATAAGTGAAGTTACCTCTATGCACATCTTATTCTCCTCCTTCCAGCTTCTTTTTTCTTGGTGCTCAAAAGAAAGTTCCTTTTCCTTCTTCCTCTACAGCTCTCTTTTAGTTCTCAAAAAGATTCCATTGGGCTTCATGTCAGGGAACAAAGCACCAAAAATGGGCAGGAAGTCAGTTCACGCGTCACCGTTGGAGTGTTTCCACTGCCTAGCATGTGACAACTGACAAGTTGAAATTGGATTCCATGCTGTGTGGCCTAGTTGATGTATTACAACACCATAAAAAAAAAAAATGAAATGGAATAAGAGACTCAATTTCAAGTAACGATTCCGTGGCTGGAATTTTGGAGAAACGTGATGCTGAGGTTGATATCGATGTTGGGGCACGTCTTGATTTTTGTAGTTCAGTCAACGTGGTTTTAGATTTTGCTTTGAGGTAAAGCATAATTTGAGAAATGAAATCCAGCTTCTAATTTAATGATCCAATCTTCTTGATTCTCTGATCCAGATCTTCTTCTTGATCTCCTTTTGGCTGAGGAAATTAACAAAGGTATGTCTTCCGCTTGGCAATTTACAGCTCAACACAAATGCTCTAACTTATTAGTGTATTCTATAGACCAGCATACACTACAACTGGAATCAGACAAGGCACTGTGAGGAACTAATACCCACAACTAAAATTTAGATACATCCCAGAAAATGGGATGTCTCCATGTACGAAACCCGGGTGATAGAAGGCAACTGTTGAAACATGATTTTAAGATCTTGGATGGCGAGAGCCACCTTTCTTCTTGAGGAACTCGGGTATTTCCACAAAACCACCTTCGGTAAAAGAGGAAGGTCGCCTATTTACTCCAAAGGTGGTATCTCCTGGTGCAAGCTGGGTTGCCTGCATTGATCATGTCTACATTGTTATAATGTGGGTGTGTGCATGCAAGCATTTGCTGTAGGGAGAGGGTGAAAGAGGAGCAGAGCACCTGGAGGGGTCTTCCTTCATTTTCATCTTGGCGCTTGAATCCAGTGGCAATTAAAGTTATACTGACCTGGATGAGAAAGTCAATATTTACTCTAAGACAAAACGTAACGCCACTCCATATCCATTCAATGAATTCAGATAAAAGTCAAATTAATGTGGCAGTCCCAAAGGTCAATTGGTAACTTGCATACGTGTGCAAACTAAAATTTTCCCCAGTACCCTCTAATTGATACCAAGAAATAAGTGAGCCCATTTCAAGACGGAGAATGACATTGTAATCCAGGGCCAATTTAGCTTAAAACATCCCTTTACAATTAGAGCCAAGCCAAGGGATCAAAATAGAACCACTTAAGTTCAATTGCTGGCATGCCATGGAGAGAGAGAGAAAGAGAGAGAGAGAGAGAGAGAGAGAGAGGGAGGAGGGAAGTAAGGCCTGTGCAGCCCATGACAGATTAGGAAGACTGTCCTTCTACTTGGTGTGATCAGCATCAGGCAAGAAGCCACAAGTTTCTGATGCTAATTATGCATTTAATAATGTACAACAAAACTCTGGTAAAGAAAGTATCTGATAGTAAAATATTACGCTGTCCCAGTTGAAGAGAAATGGCTTACTTGGCCACTAAGTGATGGATCTATCACTGCTCCAAATATTAAATTGGCAGTTGGATCTACAAGGTCATATATCACTTCAGCTGCTGCATTCACCTGCAAGAGTGGTGATATGCAATTCAATGTTGTAGAATCAACATAGGGAACATGCAACTCACTCAAATCAGTTCAGGGGTCTTCTGTATAAGTGGCCTATTCACTGTTTTGGAGACACAATCAAGCAGCTTACTGGCTTCTCCAATTTTACAACTTAGAATCAACCAATTTGGGATGGTATTAGAGAAGATGTAAAGTGGGCATCATCAAAGAGGAACATTTAGGGTCTGATAAATATGCCCAAATACAATCCTGTTTCTTTATATTACACTTGATAGTGAGCCATAAGAGCAATGGAAGCTGCCATCAGAACTTAGAAACAACAGAGTAGTAACTCTGAATGAGGGCACTACAATGCATTGTTGGAACTTCTGCAGCAAACCCGCCAATGCTAAAATGTACCTTTTTGCAATAATTATACCCCAACAGAAAGGACACGCATGCTCCCAAAAAAATAAAGGAAAATCAACTTTAGGGCAGGTATATTCTTTCAAGGGCCAGATTTGATCAGATGGCTCAGATATTCTACAATTCGTTGTTGCCTCATACACTATCCAGAAGATATGTACAAGGTTGCCGCAAAAAATGATATAGAACCGGATAAAATCCTCAAGTAAAACCAGGTTGAGAGACCACTGTACCTCATATAAAGTTAAATCACTTCCACCAGTTATGTTCCACACCACTCCAGTTGCCCTTTCTATGCCAATGTTTAATAAAGGTGACTGAATTGCATTAAGTGCAGCATCTCGTGCCCTTGTCTTCCCTACATTATAAAGGAAGAAAAAAACACTAGTAAAAGAACTTCTAGATATTCAGACTGCACAACAATGCAATCAGGGTCCTGTGCAAATGCTGTTTTGTAGTTAAAAGTCATTTCAGGCAATTAAAACACACACCATTACATAACACATATGAATAAAGAATGCTCTCTTCAGTTTTATTACAATTAAAGCACTCACATGTAACATCTACTACACAAAGATTAAAAAATACATGCATGCAAACGTATTTACATCCATAGAAAATTTCTGCACAGCAAAAATCTACTCTCATTGCACTTTGACTACTCTGCTGGCCACTCTGGATTGCATATACCACTAATTTGAATTAGAAAATTCCTGTACAGCAGAAATCTATTGAAATTTGGTTCCTGAGCCAGTTAGGGGTGGCCCACCCTACACCATTAATTCGAATTCTTTTTTTTGAAGAAGGATTGCACACTGTTGATAGATACATATCTCAAACATTCACATATTTAGCAACCATGAGAATGGGAGGAACACTAAAGGGAAGTTATGGACACTGGTTCAGAAAGTTAAAACTTTTCACACACAGACTGATTGATACAAGAAATTCCAAAGCCTTGTAACTCACATCAATAGTCTATTTCTCATACTTAAAAAAGGAACAATCAACAGGGTTCTTATTTATTTGAGAAAGCCAGTGAGCCAGAAACTTTCAAATTTCTTCAGATTCTCATGGAAAAAATGATAAACATAGATTTATAGAGCAACATCATAAACATAAACATTATTGTGACTGGTAGTTTAAAAATTACCAGTTGCAGTTCCAATGCCCATCAATGAAGAACCCGCATTTGCCATTACTGCTCGCACATCAGCAAAATCCACATTCACCAGTCCAGGAATCTGCAGTTCAAGCATACACCAACATGTAATGAGCATCATGCAAAATAATCACTGTGCAAATTTCTGTCCCTATTCTATCTAAATGATGAAGCAGCAAAATTCTTAAGAAAACTTTAATGTGCATGGATTTTGAAGATCCATTAGCATAAACATCGAAGTAGCCACAGATATTCTCATGGTTTTAGACCATTCTGTGTGTTCATCAATGGACTTCTCCACTATCATGGACCAAGCAATGACAAAAGAGTGAGGGAAACAAGTACAGGATCATAATAGTGAAGGACTGAATAGCATTTCGAGTTGTCATACGATAATTTGTGAATTACACACCGTAATGATATCAGAGATACCCCGAACACCCTGCCGAAGGATGTCATCAGCCAAGTTAAATGCTTCTGTTACTGGGGTGGATTGAGAGACAGCAGTTAATAACTTGTCATTTGGAATGACAATCAATGTGTCAACATTATCTCTTAGAGCTGCAATTCCTTCTTGTGCCTGCACTGCCCTTCTTCGGCCCTCAAATGAGAAAGGAGTTGTGACGATGCCAACAGTCAATATACCCATTGACTTTGAGACACCTGCAATTACAGGAGCACCACCAGTCCCTGTTCCTCCTCCCATGCCAGCCTGCAATTATTAAGCAAATAGAGAATAAAATACATAAGGTAACACTGCTCTTGCAGCAAAACAATAATATGAAAGACATCTAAAGTCATAACATAATAAGGCTGTTTTAAGATTTAAATTCAAACTTGAATAGAGTTGGCATATTCATGCTGTAAAACATTTTTGCTGCAAGCCTATAATGTAGAAAAGTTGATCATACTGTGACAAAAACCATGTCAGCACCATAAAGTGCCTCTTCTAGTGCAGCTTTGCTCTCTTTAGCAGCATTCATACCAATCTCTGGGTTACCACCAGCTCCAAGACCTCTAGTCAGCTCCCGACCAATTTGCACACAGTTTTCTGGAAAGACTGGAGACAGTCTCATGGCCTGAACGTCAGTATTAACAATCCAAAACTCCACGCCTTTCATTGCACTTTCTATCATACGGTCAACCGCGTTGGACCCACCACCCCCAACACCAATAACTTTGATCTTAGCTTCACTGTAGTTACCTGGGCTAGATGAATCCTCTATGCTGTCAGTGACAATGCCACTGGAAGTATCCTTCATTGGAGTGGTTACCGTGTTGATCCCCTCACCTCTAAGCATTGATATTTCAGGGTGAAGATTCAAGAAAGTGTCTTTATTGTTATACAAAGTGACACTTTGTGAGTTCACCGAGCATTTGAATAGAGAAACCTTTGACTTTTGAGCAGCACCCAGAAACTTATTGTTATCTTCAGACATCTTAAGAGAGCCAACCCTCCCCATGTTCTCCAATGATACTCTCCCACCAAGGACAGTTAACATCCCCATCGGGTTTCTTGTATCAGAAGGTGTACAGCACGGTGACACACAAGCTGCCATCTTAAAATGACAATGCACAATGTGATTCCTAGATTCAGTTGACGATTAACAGTATGACTAGGCAGCAAGTTGGCTTAAAATACCGTGTTCTACTGAAAATTTCACTTCCAGGACCTGTTTAGCAAAAGCACACAAACAAAACGGTATCACCAAAAGCAATTAGCAAACATACAGGTTCCCCGCGAGGAAACTAAGTACAGAGAAGCGACCCATATTTCAGATTCAACTAGAACCCGCGGAATTACAAGGCAGACGAGTCACAGAAACCAACAAGCCCCAAGAGAACCCACAAAGTGAATGATATAGCTAAACCTAAGTTCGCCCCAATAAAAATCCACATGTATAAAACCATGATTAAACCAAAGCTTGTACGCGAGAAGGTAAATGGACAATCAAAACCCCACACAAACGAAAATGACCACAAAATAGGCAACGATTTCAGCATAAGTGCAACTAAGCAACTCCACTCATGAAATGTGCTTGAGAGAGAGAGTGACAGAGACAGAGACGGAGAGAGGACCTGAGAGAGATGCGGATAGTCGACTATTTTGTAGAAGCAAATGCCCCCAGAATCTGGCAGCGGAGGGGCAAGAATACGAATGGGGGTTGTGGGCGGTTATGTGTTTAGTTTCCGCGTTCTGTTAATGGATAAAATGAAATCAAATTATGAGCTGGTATTGGCTTACCCGGCATTAGCACTGTTTAGTGTCTGTGCTTCCTTCTTTTTTGTTTTTGTTTTAAAAAAATAAAAGATAAAAAATAAAAAATAAATACTAAAATATTGCAACGGCATTTATAAGTTTAAGTTAAAATTATTTAATATTATTCTTATTCTACATCAACTCATTATAATAAATTTAAAATTTTATAATTGTATTTTTAAATATCTATTTTGTTAAAATAAACTGTAACACAAGAACTTAAAATTAAATTAATGTAATTAAAATATATTAAAATAATAATTAAATTATTATTTTTAGTAATTGTGTGTGTTTTGAATTTTTCGGACCAAAGACGGTGGGGGTTTTTAAGATTGTGGTATTTAGTGTTCGATATAACGCGATAACGATCCGGGAAAAAAAAAAAAAACAAATTCACGAGTGAATTGAATAAATGGTGCTTGCTGATAGGTCTACGCCTTTTCTAAGCATAATTTTATATCCTAGAACATTTGATATCAAATTAATTCGATTTTCTCAAAGAGATAAATTAAGAAAAAAAAAGACCCTGAATAAATATATCTTATCAAATGAGTCGTATTAAATTTAGACGCATAGGATTACAAGGAATATATACTGCAATCTCCCCAAATTGTTCTGTGCAAGACCAAACCATTGCAGGACCCTAACTTTCTGAAGTCCGCTAATTTGTAAATGAAGTCGGTTGGCATTTGGAGACAAAAGCCCCGAAAGGAATACCGAACCTAAGCGCGCGCTAAGACGAGGGACGTACGTGCTTGTCATCCACTAGTCATCTGTCATATTCTCGCAAGACACTCTGCTCCAAATATCTTAGCAGTACAAATATGTATAAGAGAGAACATAGCTGGAATTTATACAGTTGATCATGCATACCATGCCTAATTAAATCATAGTTCACAAAAAGAGCCATCCCATCCGAAGATCACCAAAATGGCTGATGATCGCCGCAAAATACTCCCCCCCCCCCACCCTAATCAGGCAACTCAATGTCATTCTCAATGCTTTCAAGCCCTTAAAGGCTCCGTTAGATCCAGGCATATTTATCTACTTTCGATCCCTCAAAGAAGCTGCATTTGAGATACAAAATTGTCAAGTTGATGTATAAGCAAGGGCAACAACAAAAATAAATGTCCGCACAAGCTCGTTTACCATCACTTGGCATTAGAAGGGGCAACTCATGTTCCTTCTCATCGCCCTAAGTCTCTCTTTGGCTTTTTGAGCCTTGGTCTGAACTTTCGTACTTAGTTCCTCATTGGACTGCATTTAAAATGCAGAAGATTTCAACCAGTGTGCAACAACCGGAAAGAAAAACGTTGTACTTAAAATAGTTCTGTTTATGCATCAGAAATTTGAGACGGCCAAACAAACAATGTTGCTAATAAGAATTCTCCAATTGCGATCCTGCATGACCCCAAGGCATGGCCGCAGCATCTTACCAGTAAAACTAAAAACTGCAGTTTAGAGGACACAAGTTTGCGTCCTTCTTCGTAGACAGTGAACCAATTTAATAAGGATAGAACAATACTATAAGAAATATACCATAAGGATTACCCATTACCTGTTGCTTTCTTGTCCTCTCAGGCTCTCCCTGCTGAAGAGAGAAGAAAGCAGGACTAGCATCAGTGAAACAATACTATAAGAAACATACCATAAGGATTACCCATTACCTGTTGCTTTCTTGTCCTCTCAGGCTCTCCCTGCTGAAGAGAGAAGAAAGCAGGACTAGCATCAGTGACACACCAACAAAAATGCCTATCATTTGCAGAAAGCACATTATTATATATGACCAGCAATAATGATCTACCAAAGAATGCTTAAGCTTCTTATTTTCTTCTTTTAGTCGGTTCAATTCTGCTTCAAGTTCCACTGTGTATGCCTGCAAAATCCACGAGAAAACTGTGTTATGTGAAGTAGATCGATGAAGTAACATCATCTGTTACTTTGCCCATTAAAATCAGCACGATTTCAACCATTAAGTATAGTTTTTGTGATTTGACACCAGGTTTTTAATCCAATTATACTGTTGCAATAAAATGGAGTTGCTGTCCGCATTTTCAATGCTTCAACTGTGATGTACACACATTGTTGATCCTGGCTATTTCAATTTCCCTGGTTTCAAATTTTCGGCCAGAAGCGGGTACCATGTCTCGTTCCTAATTCAGCTTTTACTAATCAAATTACCAGTCCCTCGATGCAGTTAATCTCTGCCTTCTTGCAGATAGCAATCAGGGCAACAGTTTCAAGTAAATAGATCATTTGGAGCAGCACATGTGCATCAAATTTTCAGAGTCAAGTTAATTACGATGAAAACAGGAAGTGACAACGACAAAAGTCTTCAAAGACACTAGCCAAGCTGGAAATTAATCTATCACAGGTCTGTTCATTTATGAGATCAGCAATATTGGTTACGGAATTTTACCTGTTTTCTAACTCTAGACCTAGCAGCTGATTCCCTGTTCTTGATCATCCTCCGTTGTCTCCTTTCCACTACCTTCTCAACCCGTCCATCAATAATCCTCTTCTGCCCCCTTAACCCACCAACATCCATCCCATATTGATTAGCAACATTGTCGACATTAGCAACCATCCCATCTGACGAAACTGGACTCACTGGCCCCACCACTCCCATTGCCTGACCCGGTCCATACCCACAGCCATTCCCCATTCTTCCCCAATAAATAGCTGCTTGTGGTGGTTCCGTCGGCGGAGGAGGGTACCCACCATTTGTCGCTGACGACTCTCCCACGGTCCCGGCAATCTGAGGCATTGTCTGGTAACTCACAGCAACAACGCTGTTACCAGAGGACATTCCCAGCATAGTCCTAGAAACAAAACCTGTTGAGGTGCCATTGCCACTTGGATACATTCCATACTGCTGTTGCTGACTTGGTGCTCTCGCACTACATTCTTCCCTCGCTATCCCTGCCTTAATGAGGAAATCCTCCAGTGTCATCCCCCCAAAAGTGGGCTGCTGCCGAGGGGCGGAATCCAGATTTTGCACGCTATTGCCACCATCACTCTGCTTCTGTTGCTGTTGTTGATGCTGCCCTTTCTGTATCTCAGACCAAACTTCATCCACAGTTTTCCTGCTCAAGGGCGCTGGCAAACTGAGCGACCCCTGCCTTAGCAAACTGGGTTGCCTGAATATGCCTCTACGCTCACCAGAAACATAATTCAAGCCCTGGATAATACCATAGTCGCCGTTGAATTGAGCTGTGCCGTTGTTGTTAGTGGCGGCTGCTGCTTGTTGGTTCTCCTCGGCGATCCATATGCTGGTAAGGAACTCGTCCATGTTCATTGAACCAAAATTCTTGCCGCTCTCGCAGAGTGCTTGCTGAAACTCGTCAAGAGTCAGAGAGTAGACTGAGGATTGTCTGCCTAGAGAGGAGAACGGTTGCGTTTTGGGCTGTTGCTCGGATTGCAACGGCAATACCACCTCCCCTGGGGAGACCATTTCTGAGTCTGTCACCAGTACCATTGTGTTATTTTATTTTATTTTTCTCTGTTTTGTACTTTTTCCCTTCTTTCGGACTTGGCTTTCTCCAGTGTTAAGTTGGGATTCTCGAGTGGACCTGAAAAAGGAATTTGTGAGATAAGTACAAAGAAAGATAGCTCCATGCTCCCCAATCAAAGAAAACTGTTTGGTTCGATTTCCAGTCTTTTAAGTAAACTCTCCGAAGTGAGGCCCTTTTCTTTTTTTTGGCCCAATCGATCACAGAAGAGATACATGTACCTTCTCATTGTGGGTTCTCAATTTTGGTATATAATTTTTTTTAATAATTATATATACATTTTATTTTAATTGCACACATACATGTTTCTAAAAAAAATAAAAATAATAGAACTCACGGCTCTCTCTCCCCCCCCCCCCCGGGGTGCTCTCCCTGTTTCTCAAACCTCGTCCCGTTATATTCTTTCTTTAAAAATGCTGTTGTCTATCAGACCATGTGGACGACACCCTACAGTCAAATATTAATTAGTGAAAGCGATGGACAATAAAATGAAAGGACAATTAATTAATCCCCCATCAAGCTATGAACACGCGAATTAATCTGATCTTAAAGGACAATAAATATCTTTCGCCTGCTTACAAATAAAGCAAATTACATAAAGCATCGACATCGGTGGTACAGCCTCACAGGTAACTTACATTGGAAATAAAGGACCATTTCCATAAACATGCATATGTGGTTGGCGGATGGGAAAGATAAAGCCAAAGAACCTTTCCTCTTCGGGTAAAGCTGTCAGCGACCCTTATCTGTTATGCAAAAGCCTTTTTTTTCCCTATTTATTTATTTATTTATTGATTCCTATCAAGTCAGTGCTTAATTAACAGTTAAACTATCAAAAGAGTTGAGTGGAGGACAAAAAAAAAAAAGAAGACATTAATTGGGATATGTTAAATATCATAGGTTTTGACAACATTACTAAAAATTAAACATTAAAATTTAACGGTTTTTCCTTCTTTTTTTTTTTTTTCTTGTTTATCACTCGAGAAAACACAAACACAACAGCAGTAAAGCTACGTCCTCGATAGCCATGGAAGAAGTATCAGATCTCATACATCAAACTTGGAGTATACATGCGGATTGAAGAGTATTGTAGTAGTGCAGAATCAGCCACTCAACAACGGGAGAAAAATGCAGAAGAAATAAAGAATCTCACCTGGTTGAATTGAAAAATCTCAGAATCAACAGCGAGAATTCAACTGAGATGGCGAGAAAGCAAGTGGGTTTCTCTCTGACTAAATAACAGGTCTTCACATCTCACCTTGGTCTGTTCCATGAAAGGGAAGGACATCGAGACAGATGTGAGCAAGGTAATAATAACCTGTTGCGACAAGGTTCCGGGCAAAAGCCCAGCAATGTATGAGCAGCCAATTTTAATGCTGCTCCAAATAGTGAGGGCCCACGTCTAGCGTATAAATAAAAAATTTATCAGTCCCACACAAAACGGGAAATGTCGAAGTCCGTCTCTGAACGGAGATGGCGTCCAAGCCCTTGACAGTTATCTTACGTGTGGCTTTGTCCGGGGGCCTCGACGGTACTCTACTCGCGTAATATCACACTGCGTCTACACGTGTATATCTGCTTGTTCGAGTGCAAATTACCAATCTCTTGTGTTTTCTCCTTCTTCTTCTTCTTATTCTTTTTCTTTCCTCTCGTGTTAGAAGTAAAGATATGATTCCTATCTTGAATATTCAGATAAATTAGTTTTTTGTCACCTCAAAAGACAATGGAAGCATCCGGTCCACCAATATCGATATTTTTGCAGGGTATCCAGTTTTCAAAAACGACCGTGCGGCGGGGGGAGGGTTATGTGTACTTACATTTATGTTAGCGATCTTATCCGAGCATCAAGAGTCACGTGCCCTGCGGTACTAAGATTCTGTTATCGTCAGCTGACGATCTTCTTTCTCCTCGTCATCTGTTAGTTGACGAGTATAATCTTGGATTTTCAAAAGAGTTTTCCACAAATTTAATTTTGTAATCTCTAGACATTGGAGCCCAACGCTGCTGCGCTATACACGGCAATAGCAATTTGTATCGTCGGACCCTGCCTCCAAGGAGAATGTTAAACATTACAGGAGCCTACAATCCTGGACATGCAACTAAAAATGTGGTACAATCGTGTAAAAATTCGTAATGCAGAGTAGCATATTATCATGTCTAGAAAAACATGAAGAAAATTTAAAGAGAAATACAAGGGTTTTTGCGACCACTATGTTAGGAGGCACTGGCTACGTTACGTTATTAGTTCATGACATTAATAGAAACCTCATCTTTACAAAAAGATTTAACTTTTTTGTTTCAATTTAAAAAAAAAAACTTAAATTTTCAAATTAAGAAACGAAAATTTTATCGTTTAATTTATTATTATTCAATAAAATTAAATAAAAATGAGTCACTTCATTCACAAAGAATGTCATCCAGATGTAATTAAGTTTTAGAAGTTAGAAATCTCATCTTTACAAAAAGATTGAACTTTTTTGTTTCAAATTTTAAAAAAAAAATTAAATTAAGAAACGAGAATTTTATTGTATAATTTATTATTATTCAATAAATTTAAATAAAGATGGGTCACTTCATTCACAAAGTTTTTTATTTTTGGATTTATAAGGACTAAGAATTAAACATTAGACCTGAAATTAGAAGTTTAAATAATTTTATTAATAAATCTTGTAGTTAGGGTTGATATCCAACTTGTTTCATGTCAGTTGATATCTGATTTGGACATTGGGTCAATAATATTGGGCTAAGCCATGCTCAGGTAATTGGGTTCTTGAAGGCACATTGTAACTTTAAAGTTTAGTGGGTCGGCAGTAAAATGGGCCTTATTATAAATGCAGGTTAAAATAAGATCGGTGGGGGGCTAAGTGGGAGGCACGTTATAAATAGAGGCCTAAAGCTGCTTTACCGATCCTCATTATTATTATTTTAAACAAACTGCAACGGTTCCTTTTTCCCCGATCATCGATAAGTAAGGCTTTTCCGCCCTTTCCCTCCTTCCCCCTCCTCTTCCCTCCCATCCCATCCCGCTTTTAATTCCCCTCCCTCCATCCCTCCTATTCCCTCCCATTCCGCTTTTAATTTCTTGCTTTTCTCTTCTCTCTCTGTTTTAAACTGCGCTTGTCAATCTTTCAGATTTTTCTCTTTTTTTTAAAAAAATCTCTTTATACATAGGAATTTCTTCTTTTTTTTTTTTTTAAAAGATAGGTTTTCTTGGAGATCTCATGAATGTTCTTACTTTTTCTTTATTTTGTTTTTCTCTGCGAGATCAAAGAAAAATTTGCAGCTGGTTTTCCAACTTTTGCGAACTGTCATGGTGGTGGCAGCGCCGGCAACGATCAAGTTTTTACGGCCACCGCACACGATGACCTTTTTTTTTAATAGCTGGTAAATTCCAGTTATTCTTTCTTTCTTTTTTCTTTGTTTTTTTTGTGAACTCTTTGTTTCAAGTTGTCTTTGCCCCCAGTCTTTGGCTTCCCCTGCATCTTTCTTGTTTCGTGGTCGGTGATGCCATCTTTCAATGCAGTCATTTGAATTGTTCCATTTTTCTGCTTCTTGTTTTGATTTTTGTTTCCAAGTATGTTTTCTTGAATAGGTATACATGTTTTCGAAATCTTTGTTATTCCCTTCTTGGTGTTCTCGTCACCTTTTGCTCTCGATTTTTCGTGGTTTCTTGGTCTTTTATTCAAAACTCCTTTTCGTGGACTGCTCTTATTAAGATCTTTCCTTCTTAAAATTTTCCTTCTTGTTTAATTTCATCACATTACTTTGAAGTTGTTTTGCAATTTCTTTTTCTTAACAAAATAAATTTAATAAGATTTTTCTGGATTTCCTTTTAATAGGGTTTAGAGACCCATGCAATGAGGTAATCTGAATTCAACAAGATTTTTTGCTTGTTCCGTACCTTGTGCCATTGAAATTTGTTGATTTCCTTGCGATAATGTTCCACACTACCGGAACGCTATCCTGTGATATTACCCTTGCATGTGATATCGACTGTGAGGCATTTAATTTAGTCCCAAAGGTTGCAATTTCGTGCTATGAAATGTCTCTCTCAAAAGCTATTTGTGCCTAGTGTATGGGCATAATCCCTCCAAGCTTTTCATTTGCATCTTGAGCCTGGTGCTCAACAGAACATGATTCGCTTGGAGGTATTGTTACTCAATGCACTTGATGGCGCATGAGTAGTATTAAGGGTGCCTCGCATGGTTGGCTTTGTGCTTAAGCACTAAACTGCCTTGCTGCAATCCTTTCTTCAGTTGCCATTTAAGCACTTTTTGTGTCTAGATGGAATTTCTGCTCCTACAGTATCCCTTGAGGTCCCATGTAATGGTGGTGGGATTCCCTTTGTACCTTCTCCATACTTATCTCTCTTATTACATTCATTAAGGTTGGTGTGGCAGCTTTGTGCTGAAGCACCAAACTGGCTTGTTGCAAACTTTTCCTCAGCATCCCTTTGTGTCTAATGTGAGAGTGGTGGAACTCCTGATGTTCTTTCTACATATATATCCCTCTCTCTTTTTGCACACTCTAATGTGGGAAATGTGAGTTCCTCTTTCAGTTGCAACCCAAATGCCATTATGTGGCAGTGAGATGTATTTGCCCCTCTTTTGGTAGCAGTATCCCTTCATGTCTAATTTGAGGGTGGTGGAATTCCTCATGTTCTTTCTCCAAATGTATATCCCTCTCTCTTCTTACACACTAGGTTGGAAATGTGAGTCGCTCTTTCAGTTGCAACCCAAATGCCATTATGTAGCAGTGAGATGTATTTGCCCCTCTTTTGGTGGAAATGGCTGTGCAATTTACATATTCTTGGTGTTGCATAGTCTAATATTGGGAAAGGAAAGCATTTCTCTGGACTGTTCCTGCTTCACTCCTATTCCTGGTTTCTTCCATTGGCTCCCAAATGTTGTAATGCCTCTAATTTTGCACTGCCTTCGAACTCAGAATGGCTTGGGAAGTATATTTTGTTCTATACAAATTGCTGCTGGAGCAATTTGCGCTTTTTGTTGTAGGAGCTCCTAGTTTTTGATTTGTTGAAATCCATGGGAGCTTCTATTTACTACCTCTTTGGGGCAATTTGTGGATTTCATGATGATATTGTTCCATCCTACTGGACCGCTAACATGTGGGATTATTCATGCATGTGATATCAACTGCGAGGCATTTAATTTTGTCCCAAAAGTTGCAATTTCTTGCTATGAATTGTCCCTCTAAAGAGCTATGTGTACCTAGTGGTGTGGGCACAATCCCTCCAAGCTTTTGATGTGCATTTTGAGCTTGTTTCTCAACAGAAGATGATTTGCATGGAGTTATTGTTACTTGATGTACATAATGGTGCATGAGTGTGGTATTAAGGATGCCTGGCTTGGTTGGCTTTGTGCTTAAGCACCAACCTGCCCCACTGCAATCCTTTCTTCAGTTGCCATATAAGTACTTTTTGTGTCTTGAAGGAATTCCTGTTCCTACAGTATTATTTTAGGTCAAATGTGATCGTGGTGGGATTCCCTGTATTCTTTCTCCATACATATCTCTCTTCTTACACACATTAAGGTTGGATGTCTGGCGTGGTAGCTTTATGCTCATGCACCAAACTGCCTTGTTGCAATCTTTCCTCCATTGCAGTATCCCTTGATGTCTAATATGAGGGTGGTGGAATTCTGTATGTTCTTTCTCCATATGTATATCTCTCTTCTTCAATACTCCAAGGTTCGAAATGTGAGTCCCTCTTTCAGTTGCAACCCAGATTCCATTAAGTGTTTGTGAGATGTATCTTATCTGCTCCTCTTTGGGTTGAAATGGCTATGCAATTTACATTTTCTTGGTGTTGCATAGTCTAATTATTAGGAAGAGAAAGAATGTCCTTCAACCGTTCCTACACTCCTGTTCCTGTTTTCTACTTTAGCTCCCATATGTTGGAAACATCTCTTAGCTTACACTGCTTTTGAACTGAGAATGGCTTGGGAACCATTTTCTATTCTATACAAGTTGCCTCCTGATCAATTTGTGTGTTGGTTGTAGGGGTTCCTTGTTTTTGATGTGTTGAAGTCCATGGGAGCTTCTGTTTGTTAGGCATTTGTGGCAATTTGTTGATTTCCTCACAATATTGTTCCTCAGTGCTGGAACACTATCCTGTGGGATTATCTATGTCTGTGATGTTGACTGTGAGGCATTTAATTTTGTCCCAAAAGTTGCAATTTCTTTCTATCAATTGTCACATGCAAGAGCTATTCACACCAAGTGGTATGGGCGCAATTCCTCCAAGCTTTTCATGTGCATCTTGAGCCTGTTGCTCAACAGAACATAATTTGCTTAGGGGTATTGTTACTCAATGTACATGATAGTGCATGAGTGGTATTAAGGATGCCTGGCTTTGTTGGCTTTGTGCTTTAGCACGAAACTGCCTTGCTGCAATCCTTTCTTCCATTGCCATTTAAGCACTTTTTCTGTCTAGATGGAATTTTTGTTCCTACAATATCCCTTGAGGTCCAATGTGTTGGTGGTGGGATTCCCTTTATTCTTTCTCCAAACATATCTCTCTTCTTACGCACATTAAAGTTGGATGTTTGGCATGGTAGCTTTGTGCTCATGCGCCAAACTTCCTTGCTGCATTCTTTTATGTCTAATGTGAGGGTGGTGGAATTCCTCATGTTCTATCTCCATATGTATATCCCTCTCTTCTTACACACTCCAAGGTTGGAAATGTGAGTCCCTTTTTTGGTTTCAACCCAAAAGCCATTATGTGGCAGTAAGATGTAACTGCCCCTCTTTCAGTTGAAATGGCTATGCAATTTACATTTTCTTGGTGTGGCAAGGTTTAATTACGAGGAAGATAAAGAATTTCCTTGGTTTGTTCCTCCTTCCTTCCTGTTCCTGTTTTCTACCTTTGGCTCCCATATGTTGGAACGCTTCTAAGCTTGCACTGCCTTCAAACTCAGAATGGCTTGGGAAGCATTTTCTTTTCTATACAGGTTGTGTTTGGAGCAATTTGCATGTTGGTGGTAGGGGCTCCTTGTTTTTGAAGTGTTGAAATCCATAGGGGCTTCTGTTTTTTTATGCCTCTGTAGCAATTTGTTGATTTCCCTATGCTATTGTTCCACACTACTGGAATGCTATCCTGTGGGATTATCCATGCATGTGACATTGATTGTGGGGCATTTACTTTTGTCCCAAAAGTTGCAATTTCTTGTTATGAGTTGCCCCTCTCAAAAGCTATTTGCGCCTAGTGGCATGTGTGCCTAGAGGTATTATTACTTGATGTACATGATGGCGCATGAATGATATTAAGGGTGCCTGGCTTTGTTGGCTTTGTTCTTTAGCACGAAACTGCCATTGAAGCACTTTTTGCTTCTAGATTGAATTTCTGTTCCTGCAGTATCCCTTGAGGTCCAATGTGATGGTGGTGGGATTCCCTCTCTTCTTTCTCCAAACATATTTCTCTTTGTACATGCATTAAGGTTGGATTTCTGGCTTGGTAGCTTTGTGCTGGTGTGCCAAACTGCCTTGCTGCAATCTTTTCCTCAGTTGTAGTATCCCTTTATGTCTAATGTGAGGGTAGTGGAATTCCTCATGTTCTTTCTGCATATGTGTATCCTTCTCTCTTCTTTATTTATTGAAGTGTTTTCTTTTGATTTGAAGGACCAGCTGTGGCTTTGCAAGTGGTGAAGTTTCCCATTGACATCTGTAAGGATCTTGTTATTATTAGGGAGCACACTTTGTAAGGTTATTATCCATGTTGTGCTTCCACTTATTTAACCTGTTAAATTCTAATTTATTCAATTGATGATGATTACCATGACTTGCTTGTGGGCCGTGTAAGTTGCATTTCATTTCAAGTTAATTGTGCTTTTTGATGGATTCATGGTCATTCCCCTCTCTAACTGATGTTATTTTTATGCTCTTTCCTCCTTTATTGATCCTTTGACAAGGCTATCCTGCCTCCTGCATCTTATATTTTCCTTGTGTTTGATAATCCATTACTAGGTAAGGAAATAATTTGCTTGGACTGTTTACTTTAGTGCAACTTCTTGCTACGTGACTGTTTTTGTTTTCTAGCTTGGGCTCCCATATGGTAGAACACCTGTTTTTTGCACTACCTTCAAACACAGAATGGCTTGGGAAGCATTTTCTGTTCTATTCAAGTTGTTTCTAGGGGCTATTTGCCTGTTGGTTGTAGTGGCTCCTTGGTTTCAATGTGTTGTAATCTATGGGAGGCTCTGTTTATTATGTCTATAGTCAATACTTAATATTGTGGTAACATCCTGAATTTTGGACAAAAATGTGATCAGTGCTCAATGTGTCATGGCTTGTTCGGTGGTATAGTTGTGCAGTCAAGGTGATAGTTGATGAGTAGTGGCTAGGTGATTCCTTGTGGATTTGAGCTAGGGCTTTCTGCTGCTGCATTGGACCCTTCTATTGTTGCCACCATTGGCCTTTTAGTACCTAGACTGAGATGGGCTTCCCATGCTGTGTTGTTGCCTATCCACCTTGGTCCAATTAATGATAATGTTGTTGGTTCAGCTCTGTCTCCTTTTCTTGCAACACCTCATGTATATGACTTTTTCCCATATTTTCTTGCTATATGGGTGTTCTTTGTGATTAGAAATGTCTTGTGTAGTTTATGAACACTGTTGTTAAGTGTACCCTCTCTCATTGGTGGAATGAAGTTGCTACATGTTGGATTTCACTTTTTGAATCAGCTTATTGTTTGTTCTTTTGGTAGGAGGCAAAAAAAAATAAAAAATTGTTGCTTTAATATTCTTCTGATTGGCTCCCTCCCATTTCTTGCTTTAAAATTATTTTCAGCTTCTTGAAATGTCTTATGTAGTTTATGAACACCATTGTTAAGTGCACCCTCTTATTGGTGGAATGAAGATGCTACATGTTACACTTCACTTTTTGAATCAGCTTATCGTTCTTTTGGTAGGAGGCAAAAAATTGTTTTGTTACTGCAATATTCTTCCTGGGGGCTTCCTCCTGTTTCTTACTCAAATTATTTTTGGCTTCTTGTAATGGGATTTACATCGCTGGTTATGGATATTTTTTTTTGTGCTTGATTGGCTTCTTGCCAATTTCATTAATAAAATTGCTGATCTTATCCCTGTATGCAGTTTGAATAGATCTATAGCCCTGTGGTAGAGGAGACATCCTAAGCAAAGCTTTTCTTTCATGTTTTGTTGAGCTGCATCGAGATTACTTTGTCATAGGAGGCAAAAAGAGTCACTTCCACTTTCAATTTGTTTCTTGTTTGTTGCTCTGTTTTACTGGTTGAACTCTGTACAGCTTCAAGCATAATAGTCTAAGCATCCTTGTGCAACTTTGGACATTCAAATATTGTTTGGGTGTAGGAATGGATTATCTCTATGAATTTCCCTCAGGGAGTGATTGTTGCATTATTCAAGGTTTATCTCCTCATGTTATGTGATGCCCTGCATTGGTTGTTCATCCTATTGCATTTGACATGCTCTGCACATCCAAAGGTGGCAGGTTCCTTGGCTGTTGCTTGTGGTAAAAGTCTATATCTAGTTGGTTTCTCACATCGGTTGTGATTTGTATGTCCCATTTCTGTTTCTTGTGGTTGTTTCATCTTTCACCATGCCCGTTGCATTTGCATTTGAAGTCATGTTATTTCTTTGCTACTTCAAACTGTTGGGAAGCTCGTTTGGAGCTTGCAGTTCTGTGTATTCCTGATCTCATATTTGCCGTTTACTTTGTTCTTACTGTATTTGTTGTACTCTTGCCTATGCAAACGGGGGCATGATGGGATGTCCACCTTCCTTTTATCTGTTGCTTGCCTCTCTTTTTTTTTTTTTTTTTGAGCAGTGTGACGATATGAGGTCCTGTTAGTTGGTTTTATCACAGCTTTTCCTTAAGATGAAATTCTAGAAAATCCAAGCCCACGTTGGGCTTTGAATGGTAGAAAGCCAATGATTAGTTACAGAGCCACAATTTATTCAAACTTAAAATTAAGTTTGATCCAAACTGTAGATGCCCATAACTGTTGGTTGTGTGTCTAAGCTTCCAATGTTCATCTGTACTTATGTTGGGCTCGTTGTCTGACTTTGAATTGTATAGGTTTGAGGGTTATTTCTAATTCTCCTTGACAATGCTGTTTCCGTATTTGAATTTTAAGAATTTAGCCCCTTTGCTTTGGATTGTGATGTGACTGAATGTTTCTATTGATTGTCTTGTCTTATTTACATGGATCAATGGGTCTTTGCTATTCAGTTTTTGCTCAGTATGCATCTGGCTTCGCTGTTTGCGCATATGTGAACACTACAGATTTCGGCGGAGTTACCATGTACAGGCTGTTTAGATTGATTGGATAGATGAATGTTATCCAGATCATGGCAGTTGTTTGTGTCAGATCTTGGTTTTGGCAGAATTGACCTTTACTTTTTAGGATTTTTTTTTCTTGCCGCCATTTTAAAGGTCATCTGGGATATTGACTTGTCCGGTTTAAGGTTAAAAATGAAGTCTTTGAAATTCATCAAATATAAAAACCCAAAACGGGAACTCAAAAATGGTTAGCTTAATAAGATTGAATTTATTATTAGCGTCATTATAAGTTATGAGACTTAAGTTTTACGTTTAAAATAAGAGATCTTGATTTAAGGCTTACATTGGCAGGAGTCTATCTATCTGTTATTCTTTATGTTCGCATTATTTACTTTTCACATGTTTTGCTTGGGTGGGGGCACTGGTATAACCTGCCACTAGATCTAGTGCGAAGTTAAAAAATGGGGACGATAATATTCTCAAGGCTAGATGCAAGCTAAGAGGATATTGCAGCGTTCGTTTGAGACTAGATTTATTACAAAGTCAGTCTGTGGACAAAGGAATGTAGAATGTGGTAGAATGCTAAGACTCTAATTGTAAGGTATTGTAAACATGAGGTTTTTTTTTTTTTGAGACTAGATTCGTGCCAAGTCAGTCTATGTGGGCATAGGATTGTGGAGTATGGCTGAATTTGAAGATTCTAATTGGATAAGGTATTTACAAACATCGGATTTTCGTTTGAGGTTTATATAGACTGAATTGGCACACGCCTTAATTGGCTTGTGCTTGGGGGTGTAGTTCGATTAAAACTCGAATCCGCCGCTTAGCAGAGTATGCCACTGCCTGTTGTTTCGGCATTTACAATATCAATGTTAATTGATGCAACGATTGCCAACTTGTACCAAACAACCATGCCTATAACGCAGCTCCTTGTCACGGATTAGAACATTCCAGGGCGTTTTATCCTGCTAGCCTGTTAAAACGGCAACTTAAATTTTACGTAACAAAATGTCTTGTAAATAATACATCTGTCAAGCTTAGCTGAATGGTACCTCTTAGAAATGTACTTGAGGCAAGTTGGACACCAGAATCCCCCATGTAAGTTAGAATGTTAATTAGGCATTGATTTTTTCTTTCCAGACTTAGAGGAAATGTCACGGTAAACGTAATGATGGAGATTAATCTACAATCAAAAGAATTGTTCTAATGATAAATTCAAAATATTTATCAAAATAGGTAATTGTAGCAATTATAAATATAAGATGCTCATAAAAAAATGTAAAGTTAATATGCAACTTTGGGATGAATAAATGCATCTGATTTAAAGTTTTGAATATATTAAATAGGTCATTATGTAGCTCATGCCGCTTCAACGTGCTTCTTCTAGGTTAAGATCACGCTGATTTGGTTCAAAGAACTAGAAACATTATTGGAGTTTGGTCACTTTGGTTGTCAAGTACAAGTATTATTTTGGATCCCATGTCAAGCCAAATCGAGTATGAATAAGGAATTATGGTTAAATTGAGTTTGAATTACTAAAATATTGTTTTTGTATTAGGAAAATCATTAGAAAGTAGGAGCAGTTTTTTTTTTATATATATATATATATAAGTTTTATAGCTCTTTCTTAAGATTAAAACTTGAAATATTAAGAATAAAAATTTAAAATTTTAACTATTAGATTGTCGCCAAAAAAAATCGAATTATTGAAATATTACATAGTTTTGGATATCAATCATTTCATGTTTTCACACTATAGAGTTTTTTCTAATTTTCAGCAGACAAATTTCAAGTGAATTACGTCGGGTTTTGGGACTTATATATATAATTGAATACATCTCTAATTTTAAAATTTTACAAATGTTCGCTAGGTGCAGGATTCCTTGTTTGACTTCTTATATTAGTTATTTTAGGCAGATTCAAAGGGCGGAAGACAAGTATTTTTCGATTCATTGGTGTCAAGGTTTTTTGGTACCTTAAAGATATATAAAATTTTTATTAGCGGTAATGTGTGTGTGTGTGTGTATACGTATGTGTCTGTGTGTGTGTGTGTGTGTATAAGTATGTGTCTGTGTGTGCTTGTGTGTTTTTGTTTTTTTTTTTGGGTCTTCTAATTTGACTTTATAACCTTTAGTTATTGACACTAAAAGCTCGACCGCATACAAGGAATAAGAAGCGATGCTTATAACAACTGGGGAGAATCAGAATTCTTTCTCTCCTTTTCCTTTTGATTTTATTTTAAAAAAAAAAACATCTCTTGAAACTAACAAAGACCGTTATTGTGCAAAACAAGTAGACGAAAGAGCAAAAGAAGAAAATTGTAAGCTAATCCGTCAGCATATCCGCCTGAAGTAACAACTCAATTGTAGGTGCATTGTTTGTTTTTATGTTAGTCATCAACTCTGCACAAAAATTACCTTCCCACAGAGTATATGTTGCAAATAACACTTTCAAGAGTGCGAGTAGTCGCGAGCACTCCACTATAGTGACGCGGTAAGACTGAATCTCCTTTCTGTTGTGCCAATGTGGCATTGTTCGTTAATCCAATGAAACGTGCATGGTTATAACCATTGGTGAAGCAAATTAAGAAAATCAACATGGATTGAAATAATTAATTGTCATGCTTACTCCTAATAAGTAATGTCACTAATGGAAGAGACGGTATAGAACTAGTAGTATGTATTATGACCAAAGAAGGATGATTAATGAGACAAAAGCCTCAAAGCTGTCACTAGTCTCGTCAAGTTTACTAATAGCGACCGTTGAAAAAGCAGCAGCCATGGCTGGGAGTCACGCTCAGCCTCTTGTAGGAGGATATGCTCTTCCTTTGTCGGATACAAGCAAGGCCTCTTTCGCAGACACCTTCAAGTAGGATCTTTCTGGGGCTACATCATTATCGAATTTTCTTTAAAAAATGAAATTAACCAATTCAAATTTCCTGATGAAACATGAGATATGCTCATTGGTTACAACTTACAAGAAGCATAGATTCATGTTTAAAGATTCTTATAAATATCTGGCGGGAGGAGGTAGGGAGTGAACCCTACCTGATGGACAAATGTGAGAGAAGGGAGAGTGAAAGTGTGGGAAAGCAAGCCTTCAATTAATCATAAAAAAACAAGAGCAAGCAACTTACATATATTTATAACCTAATACTTTAAAATTTTGTATAAAATAGTGTCAAAAAATCTAAACCCACGTAATAACAATAGTATTATTTATTTTTATCTAATTTATCATTCATTTGACATATCTCTATAACACAATTCTTATTTTAATTTTATCACATTTAAATTTTTCATTCTTTCATATTTGACATTTAATTAATTTAATCTATATTTTATTTTGAATAATTCTTATCGTTTATTAGTCACGTGATTTTTTACATAGATATGTTTATTGTTGCATTGTCTAATTATGTTTACTTTTTTTTTCACACAAAAAATACATATAAAAATATTTCCTTATGTTCTCAAGTTTAATTTTATTTTTATTATAGTTATTTATATATTATAACAGATATTATATATAAGCTTAGTGATGTGCTTTATTATCTTTTAGGTTAACATTTTAAAACATGCTATGCATGTTCATTATGGTTAGACATACGTTACCCTTGTCACCTACGTCACTTTTTTTTTTTTTTTATCTTAACTAAAGCAGCCTAATGGAGACTTAGACGAAGCTATTTTTGAGGAAAGAAGGCGGGCTAGAAAGAGAGATGGACCCTACTTTTTCTTGAGGTTCCATCTTTCAGACACTATAAGTAACGGGGGCTTCAACACTTGTTTCCTATCAGATAAAAAAAAAATGATCAGATTACAGGCAGATCCTCTCATTGTAGGGAATGTCATCGGAGATGTTCTTGATGCATTCACTCCAACAATAAAAATTTCTGTCCTTTACGACAGAGAAGTTCGCAATGGGCATGAGTTACTTCCTTCCACAATTGCTACCAAACCTAGGGTTGAGGTCCATGGAGGTGATATGAGAAGTTTCTTTACACTGGTACATCCATACATCCCCTTGTATCCAAAATTGGATTTTTTGTCTGTCAACTTAAGCTCCCGCATTAATTGTGATTTGTGAGCCTAATGTATATACTTCATTACAGGTTATGATAGACCCGGATGTTCCTGGTCCCAGCGATCCTTATCTGAGGGAACATCTTCACTGGTATACATATATAGATATATAGATATATATAGATATATAATAGCGTATAAATGTGATGTCATACCGTTAAACGCGGCAAAAATGAACTAAAAGCTTATGATAATGCTATAGTGAGCAAAGCATGCTACGGGATTAATCTACTCAAGTCATTTTGGGCCTATTTTTAAGAAAGATCGTTAACTCTGAGCTAACTATCATTATTAAAATTAAAGTTACATTTACAGTCTTTTTTTAAATATTTCTACAGGATGGTGACAGACATTCCGGGAACAACTGATGCCACATTTGGTATATATATTCATTTTATCCTCACCATCATTGAAGTATACACACACACTCACAGAGCCATTGATGGATGGAATAATTTACATGGGTATGGTTCTTTTTCATTTCTTGGTGCTATCTTCTTGTTTTTCTTCCCTGGGATTTGACTTTAACGGGAAGGGAGGTGGTCAGCTATGAAAGCCCAAGTCCTACTATAGGGATCCACAGGTTTGTGTTTGTTCTATTCAAGCAAGAACGCAGACAGACAATCAATAACCCACCTGTTTCAAGAAAAAACTTTAGCACTCGAAATTTCTCCGCCGAAAGTAACCTTGGCCCTCCTGCTGTCGCCGTTTACTTCAATGCACAAAGGGAAACTGCTCGAAGAAGGCGCTAACGACCCCACCCCCAACAAATGCACAAAGATCATCTGTCACGCCTCTGTGTCAGAAAATCAAAGTGGATATAATAAGGTGGGGGATTGCCAATGAATCTTTTTAGTATTGTAATCGAGAAACGGTAATATTCTACTAAAATAAATTGAAGAAAAAGAGAATCGCTATCATCATCCTGTCGTTGTAATTCGTCTATAATTAAAGCTGTTGCATAGATGGACTTCAGCGACTTCTTTGAATACATTCGCAGTAATTATGTATACATGTCATCCATATCAAGATATTAGTATTTCTATTTAAAGTTAAATCAACTCTCAATTTCAAATCAAAAGTTTGATCTGTACGGACCAAAAATTGAAGTTAGAATAACAAAAATACCTTAAACACATAAAACATTGGGTCCATTTTGCTGTGTGGCTAAAAATGTTCTTGTTAGTATCACGTCAGGTCTAACTATCATTTTCATCACTTTTATGGCATCTGCCGTACATAGCTTTGGGCACACAAATGGAACAACTTCCACGTCTGGGGGATATACAAAGTTTACCACTTCTGTGTTCTTTTGCAGTAATTTTCAATTTGCTGGCAACCATAGTCAGCAGCCAGCTAGACTAGACTCTGGTTTCTGTTGATGGACATCATCATCTGTGACTCAAATCTGGGGGAAAAAGAAAAAAAAGAACATGGGACAAGTCTACGAAATGAGAATACTGTTTCATTTCCATATCGTACGGTTATTTATTTACTATATGTATGCGTAGAAAATTTTTTACTAACAAATTTTAGAATCAAAATATACACTTGTAATATATAATCAATCAACCCTTTGATATATATTAATTTAATGTCCTCACGTAACTTACTGAAATATGGTATATTTTATGAGGTGACATATATTTATAATTTCTTTTTCAAAATCTTTGCTTTTATGTGAAATATTTACTGTATGCATAAAGTTAATCACATGATCAATAGACATGATGACAATACATTTATCGATTGTGCTGAGAGTATGCAATGGTATTTACTAACTAACCAATCGCATACCTACTTCAGTAGACATTTTTATTTGATATGTGTTTTTGCCTTTTTCTTTTTTTTTTTTTTAGGTTACGGTTGAGCGTCAACTCAGTGTTTAATAATCCAAAATGACCTTACACCTGGAATAATCTCAAATATGTAATAAAATACAATATAATGACACAGGATTTACTAATAAATTCTTATAAGCAGGATTCCACTAAAATAAAATAAAATTAAAAAAAATCTTAAGAAGATTCAAGTTTTCTTTTTGTTTATTGGATAGCTCTTAGATCATGGACATTCAATATTATATTCACAGATTCCACAAATCTCTTTACACTGCAAATTCAAAAATTAAGCTTCTGTTTTGGAATTTGATGCATCATATATCTCTTTGTGTCTTACTCTCTTAGATCACGGACAGTGAATCCCCAACTGAGATCCGCCGCTCCGCATCAAATTGCCAGAACTACTTAGCACAACTTGAATTAGCCCGGCATCCACAGTAAATGACTGAAAAGCCTAGTAGGCTCAGCTCATTCAAGCCCAAAGCACCAGGAAAGCGGCTCCCAGTGATTCTGAGCTCGTTCCTTGCCCATGAAATTGTTTTGACCATACCGAAGAAAGCAGGATTATTGGCATTACAAACGGCAGCAATAAGGCAAGCCGAGCCTTTTATTTGGCCCATTGGTACTTTATACTATCTGTTCCTTCGCTGAACTTTTGAAAATTAATTCGATCACGGATACCCCCGTCCTTGAGGACGTCAGTAAATCACATCTGCCATTACTGACTCACCGCTATATTCATAAGAAAAAGGGTATCCCTGCATATTCATACGGTGATAACACTTATGTTCGCCCTAGAACCCCTTGTGATCTCACTCTTTGGACCTTTGGTGATTCTAACATGGATCAAATAAAATCACGAATTCGAGTTTCCTCAGCATAATTGGCCTAGAGGGAGCCAGAGCAGTACAAATCATAAGTTCATGGTGCCGAGGATTGTTGGAAACTTCTATCTGGTAAATTGCCTTCAAACCGAGGTAAGCCTATGGAAAAAAAAAAAAAACTCGACGAAATTTAAATTTAAAATTAAGGTTTTGTTACTGTTATTGTTGTATCAAGACAAAGCTGTATCTTAACAGCTCCTGGAAAGGCTAAAGCGGCGGACTCTGGAACCCATGAAACATAAACTGCTCCGCTAAGGACAAGGCCGTACATGCAGTAGACGTCATCGGGACTGCGCTGGAGACATCCGCTATAGGCAACAAGCAATTGGCAAGAAGTGCACTGCCCGTCGACGTCAAGTAACTCCCACAGTAATGAGGCGGAGGGATGCTGTTGACTGCCTTGAAATTGATCTCAAAGAGCTCATCTTCTGCGTCCTCCAGATAATCTGCCTGACGTTTGCTGTCTCCTTGCGGGGAAGAATCTCTGGTTATAGCAGAAGCCATGCTAGCAAACGGGATATTTAAAGAGCTTAAGTACGTTCGGGATATTTAAAGAGCTGCAAGTACGTTCCCTTTTATATCAAAGCATTTGATGGAATCGGAATAGTTGATGCAATGTGCGGTGTGGGGCCGCAGGGAAGATGGCAAGTATAACGCTCTTCAACAAATCTACAACAATCGAATAAGAAGTATTGAGGCATCTGGCATCTTAGTCAAACTCTAGCAACTCCTCAGGAATCTAAACCTAATTTAGGCGTCAACCAAACATACCCATGCTTTCCTGGAAGTTTCACGTCATGTTTTATCCAAAAAGAAGAACAAAATATCCACTGTAATTCGTAAAATTTAAAACTAACATGTACCATTGAATGAAATATTATGGCGATGTAAGCTTCTACCATCATCATTTGGTCTGATACAGTTACTAGGGTTAATTCAGCGGAGAAACCAGTTTTATACAATGGGAAATTATAGCTCGACTCCATAGAGCGTGGCAACAATTGATTATAAAAAGAAACTTGGACTAAATACAAAAGGAAAAGATGCCCAGAAGAGCTAGCTTCGACTAAATTAATTTGAAAATAATACATTGTCTTTGGTTTGGAGGGGTCGTTGATTTTGCGCCCACCCGAACCATCGGGTCAACAGAAGTAGACGCAACCACCTCAACAAAACAGAACATTATGGATTCCGGTTACAAAGTTTCCATTATCCGCAATACCGACAATGGGTTTCATAGCCATTCAATCAGAAGTACTCAGTGCAATTTTCAATATTTGGGCAGAGTAATATGAAGCTTCCCCAACCAATAGTCAACAATAACTTCAGTCTTCAGGGGTAAATCATCGCTCAACCCTCCAGAAGAACAACGTGCCATATCAGGATCATTTGTTGCCTATTTAAGTGTTAAATACTTCCCCACTAATTATCATGCAAGAAGGCCCTTCACGAGTATCGCTTGAAAAGGGGTCATCATTTTAGTACCTTTTTTTTCCTATACTTCATGTGAGGAAGTTGAACACCTATCAATATGCCAAAAAGACCCAGCAGTCCATGAAGAATTATCAACAAGACAAAGTTCTCGACCAATCATCAACTGCAAGGCCAAGTTAAGTGATTGTCCTGCAATTTCTCAAACAAGTTTGCACATAGCCTTCAAATGATGTCAATGAGCAATGTAGACGACAACACAAACCAATGAGCAGCTTAGATGTAGTAAAACAAGCAAATGTGTAGAAAAATACAAACCAAGAATATTGGTAATTGACATAAAGGGAACATTCTGCTCATAATGGTACCTGCTACAGAATAACCCAATCAAGGATTTATGGCTATGAAAGAAAATCATATTCCATGAACTCTCTAGAGGCTTTTTCAAATCCAAGTAAATAATGTTTATCAATTTATGGATCCAAATCCTACTGTCATGTACTGGACTTCATGCATGGTGTTTTTAAGTAGTTTGTGCCAATGGTCTCACATTAAATGGTTAGTCCTGACTTCTTAAAACATCAACACTCATTCATGGTGACAAAAGAGTAAAAGAAAAGAATTTCCAGACCATAATTTGCAGCAATATCCAATATTCCATGCTGGATCAGATTTGCAGAAACTTCACAGTTGAATAAGGACCATGTATTTTAAACTTCTAAACATTTAAAGCACCAAAAATAACTAGAAAGAATCTTCCTTTGGCACTCCCTGTTTGCTGTTGATCACTCTCCTCATCATGCGCCTTCCATGGCCTCATAGTTCTAGGAAAGTAAATTTGAGACAAGTATGGTACAAAGACTACAATAACCACTCAGGCATTCTGAACAAAGAGATAATCCTTAGAATCAAAACACTCTAAAGGTAGTTGCTTCTCTTGAAGGCAAGGGCGACACGCAAATTATTATCAGCAAGAATGGCAAATATATTAATGGAACTATACATAGATGACAAAAAGTCAGGTAATTCACACAAATAGAATCAGGGAAGAATACGCAAACACCAACTTCATGCATCGTGGTCACAGAAACACTGTCAACCAATTTCAAGGCTCTACATATAAACTCAAATGGTTAAGATGCCTTTCTCCATGCAAAGATCATTAAAGAAAAAAAAAACATACAAAAACCAAAAGGAACAGAACATTAAAGTTGAACCATCCCTGTATTCTTCAATGCAAAGCATTTGGAAGGGACTGCCCAAGTTTTAAACAAATAATTAACTTCGGCTAAAACATTGAGCAAATTTGTCACTGGTATCCATTGTAAGATTTTCAAGGAAAAACAGACAAGCATCACTCAGAGGCAGCCTCCTTGAATTAGTCCATTTTGCACATCTGTGTATTTAAAATGAATTTATGTTCGAGAATCGTACACTCAAAGAATGAATCACTGCAAGAAAATGTCAATAATCCGATAGCAGATCAAACTGAAAAACATCTTTTCCCAATTCTCGTGAAAAATTGCTAGGCTTAATACATTCAAAATTTGACTCAATGCAATAAGAGAGTGCACTAAGCTAAACACGTTCATCACTCCATTTACAGTTTCAAGCATAATCCTCTCTACAAACAGAGTTGGCCATCACACCATGACATCCAATCTCAACATCTCATTCATGACCACTGATAACAGCGAAGAAAAACCCAATATGCACAGCTACATCTTTGAACCATTTGAATGATTAAAAAAAAAATCCATTGCCGTTGCCATTTCCTCATCATCAGTTCTCACTAGAAGATGACAAGCAAGGAAAACAGAGTGTAAATTAAGAAACAAGCGTACGCAACCAAAGCCCGGAGCTCCTCTCCTCCATCGGCCACCGCCACCATCAGATTCGTGCACGCCCTAGTTGCCCAAATCACAAAAAAGCCAGCAATCGTGAATCTGATGACTCCAACATGTGGCACGAAGAGAGAAATTGCAGAGAATATCACCACCGGTAGCATGCAGTAGCCCACCACACTGGTACACGTGTGCAGATCCAGATTGCCGTTCCTCCCGGCCAGCATGTTAAACACCACGTAGAGGAAAATCGACGACACCACAATCCATCCCAAAATCACGCCGAATTGGATTTTTCCAGCGAGTAACTGAAACAGGCAGAGAGAGAGGTATAGCAAGATCGGCCCAGATAGATCCGAATCCTTGTGAACCGTCGGGTTGACCCGGAAAGGATTCAGAATCGATTTCGTCTTCCGCCAGATTTGATCCGGGTGGATGCCTAGCTCGTCGAGGAGGGGCTCTTCGTCGTCAAAGTTCGCCGAGGAGGAAGCAGCGGGACCAGCACCAATGGGGCCGGCGCCATAAGATGCGGTGGTGGCGGATCCGATATCAAAAGACATGAAGGGGATTCCGGCGTTAGCTGGGCGGGGAGGCTGAAACGGTGCTGTGGGGACCCGACGCTGCTGGATGTTGGTGCCAGCAGCTGCAGCGGGGTTGCCGCCGGAGGGAAAGATTACCGGAGGCACGTTAAATTCCTTAGCCATTGCAATCGAAAAGCGCAGAAAGAGAAAAACAAATAAAAAAGGAAAGTTGGGGATTTGAGCCTCAAAAATACACAGTTTTGTTTTTTTTAAGAAGAATTAGGGTTTCATGATTGGGAAACAAAAGAGACAAAAAAGAAGATAGGAAAGAGCCAGTTTCGAAATTCTGGAACATAAGAGATTAAACAAAAAAAAAAAAGGGATCGAACTGATTTCAGAATGGGGAGAGAGAAAGGGCAAATTTGACTTTACATCCTCATTGTTCGGCGAGAAGGAAGCGAGTGGGGATTTAGCAAGATCCGCAATTACCATAATAGCCTGCTTATGAAAATCGGTTACTATTCCCCACTTTTTTTTTTTTTAATATTTCCGTTGTGGTGTCGATAAGCACTAAAACAACCACCAGGGTTGTTTGTTGCTCTGTGGCCTTGTTTCCTGTCACATGCACTGGAAGCTCATGGGAGGAGCAATTTGAATTACAGATTGGCTCACATCACTAGAGATATCTGAATTTGAGAAACCATGAAATATACGGTTTGAATGAACCCATCCTGAGTCAAATAGGCCTACATGATGGATTGATAGGGCTGCATCATATCCGTATCAAATCTCCTAATGTTAGTCATGGTTCATGATGATTACTCATCGCTCCTCTTACCCTTGCCCATACCCTCTCAAGTAGCACAAGGGAAATAATGCTACTGTCCTTTCCTGTCCATCCATATTTCTCTAGTCCATGGCAACCGGCCATTGACTACCTTCTTAACATCACGTAAGAATTCTTGATGACCCTGATTGTCAAAAGAAACATCAAAAAGAGCTTTTGAGTTGAGGGGGAAAATGGCTTGTCCTACAGCCCAAAATTTGGATAAATATTCAAGGAAAGCTTCACATTGGCCACCAATGTTCCCAGGATACGAAGATAAATTTGAACTGATGGGAAAAAACCATGTAAAGTCTTTATCGCCCACTCAATGGGTTGACGATCTTCTTCTTTATGGATCCAGTTATTTTTTGAGTTGAGTCCCTTCGTCAGACGATCCAGATCTAGGTCTTCGAAGAAGATTCAAGTCATCATTCCTTTGGACTTCCATTCACCTTCCAGATTTGCTGAGCTGGTGACCGCCTGACTGGGTTTTAGTAGAGCCCATCAGAGGCTTGTTCGTACAGGGCCTCGAAGACGTGTTTACTTGGACACAACTTGAAAAGAGTTTTGATGAGACATTCTTTATGTTTTCTGGTACACTTGCTCTCAGATGGTCAACCGGCATATGCCGAGACGCCATGTCAGGCCGTGAGGTGATATTGTGGGCTACCACTTTTCAAACTTTAATAGACTCTCATTGACTTTCTCATCTCAGTATCGGATGACGTTACCTATGCTCGGATCCTCACGTCAGACAGAATCTATAAAAAAGTCGCCTTTCTAGTCTTTTCAGTACCCTACCCTTTCCCTTTCTAATTTTCTTTTTGGCCCCTCATGGAATAGGGCAACAGCAAGTCTTGGGCGCTCTGCAGGAATGCCAGAGAACACAAGGAAACCAGGAAAACATTTTTTGAAGAGAAGAAAAAATAAAGTTAAAAAATGAAATACAGTGAGCTCAATTCCTTGATTAGGTGATGGATGGTCCCTCGAGAATACACGAATAAAGAAACAAGAACATGATTACAGAGCCTGCAACAACTAAGGATGACTATACCGGATGGAGATGACATCATTTAATATTATGATCCCTAGCTTGCATTATATTCTGGATTATTTGCATTTCGTACTTCAAGCGCATATCGGAAACGCAATGTGGACAGGTTAGGTGAAGCTACTAACCCAACTGAAATGCATGGATATTTTTTTTATAAGAAAAAACTATAGGTTGAATGTTATAATCGTGCTCATAGTCGTTATAGATTATAGAAAACATTAACAGAATTATTTAACACATCATATGAAGGCAATTAATTACTGCATTTTCACTTAAATCTGATTATCTGCGAGAGAGCGAGAGAGAGAGAGAGCAAACGCTAAAGCCATTCGCAAATTATATTCCTTCCTAGCAGATAGCCTGGTACAGCCTTTTTAGTTCAGATATCCATTTCTCAAGCCCCCAAAAAGAAAGATGTGAGAAACATGAAAATAAAAGCAAAAATAACCCTGATAGAAAGATACCGCTACTGTCCTATGTAACTGAAACTGGGACTACGGCGACTGTTGCTACTAAAGTTCTACACAAAAATGGAAGCTTTAATGGGGTCATGACATATGTTCAGCTGTATCATTTGCGGCTGGAATTGGTAGGATTTGAGGTTGAACTGGAGCTCACGTTCAGGTCAGGAATATTGTTGCTGGGAGCATCAACTTTAGAGTTGGCATTGGAGAGTTTCTGTTTCAGCTCAGACAGAAGTGCTTGATTCTCCTGGTTAAGAAGCTGTGCTTTCTTCCTCAGTTTCTCATTTTCTTTCATTATGTAGCAGTTCTGCAGGTAAAGTTTTGAGTTCAGTCTTTCCATCGCCACAGACAAACTTCTTGCAATGCGCCTGAGAGACCACAGAAAAAACAATAAATAATCATGTCAGAAAATACTCTCCCATCTAATATCTAACATGCAACTTTCAGTCAAACTAATACCTACAAAAGCAACAAACCAAATCATATTGAAACGCCAAAAAAAGGGTATGCCTAAAGTTTCAGTGAAATAAAATAAACTAATATTAAATTATCAACAAAACAATTAAAAAGGTGACCAAATAGTTTATATACCAAAAGGACATAGGCACAAGGATGATTAAGTATGTGAGCCACAAGGAAGACAAAAAATATGTAAGCCAGCTGGATAATCACCTAATTGTTACAAAACACATTAAGAAAATCTAGCAACTTACTTTCCTTCAGGACGTCTGGGCTCTGGCCATATCCCTTACTATTACGGGTAGGTATGGTTATAACCACATGGTGTGGAAGAAATTAAAACAACAGAGGAAAACAGAGCAAGTAATAAAGGAAAAATAGAAAAATTTTAAATTTGGACCACCCTGACAGGTACATATGGTAAATGGGTCGTCCAGAATTTGGATGAATGACGCATATGTATGGAATAAGGATTGCTCGCATCTTTACACTCGTCAAATTGTCTCTTTCGGTTTTCTAAGTATGAAAGAAAAGGATAAAGTTTTTAGCAGCACTGACTGCTCAGAGCACTTCTGTGTGTCTGCTAGTGCAAAACAATGTATCTTCTAAAAGATTTTTTTTTCTTTTTCAAATATCTCTCCTTTGTATAAAGAAAACCGAAAGTTCTAAATATTAAACAAGGAAAAGGGAAACAACTTCACAGTGCAGGAGGACAAAGAGCACATAAAAGACAAAAGCAAACAAATGTTGGGGAATCTAACTAGAAAACATTCATTTAAAAAAAAAAAAAAGGGCACTTTCGCCTCAAACTGAGGTGATAAAGACAAGCGAGTACTTCAACGATGTGAGAGCACCCTTGTGCTCCAAAATGTCTTGTTTGATACAGAACAAACCTCCGTATGACGGACTCAAAGTGCTCACGTACAAGACTGTCTTTCTTGGTTAAAGAAAGGCATGAAGAAACTGAAGAACAAGAGACCTGCACACACACATGCACAGAGAGAGAGAGAGAGGAGGGTCCTCTTATATTTCTCTTTATCTTTTCAAAAAAAAAAAAAAAAGAGATTACCTTTCTAAGGTTGTTAGTTTGGAGAGTTTCGTTCGGGAAGCTCTGTAACTAGTAGCGTTTAAAAGGAATTTCTGTAAATGAGGCGGGGGACAAAGAGAACAAAGAAACCGTAAATATATAGAGGAAGAGGGCAGGGTGAGAAACTTGAAGAGACAGAGAGGGACATAGAGAAGGACAGACAAGCCTCATGGGATGTAAGGAAATTTACATGCCTCTCTCTCTTTCTGCGGACACAACAATCATGCATGTGTAAGCATGGAAGGCGGCCGGTTGAGGGATAAAAAATAAAAGAAAAAAGAAAAATTAATGCATTTGGGTCTTTGCATTATGACGACGATGAAGGGGCATGGGGTCATGTGAATGATGATGGGGGTGGTGCATTGTATGAGAGGCATTTTCAGCTAGGCACTGGCTGTAAATTTGGCATTATTGGTTTCGATTCGGGGACAATAATGGGATTTCGGCCCTAGGCCCTTGGTAAAATGATGTGGGCTAGGCCGTCCCCAAGATTCGCAATGATGGTTTGGATTGGTTCGAACCATCATCACCCCGCCCCACACCACACGCGTCCTTCTCTTTCACCACCCCCACCCATCATCAATTCTCTTTTGTTTTTTTACTTCTTCTGCTCTAAATTAGACCCCTTGTGTTCTACACTTTCCAACATTATTTCTTGGTTTGGCAACTGTTGGCAATAATTATTCCTCGCCGTAAATCCTGCACCGTTTGAGTGGCACGGCCAAAATGGCGTTCTTGTGCATTGTGGGGGGTGGTGCCTTTGGCCACTCTGCTCGTGGTTTCTATGCTTCGCTTGTATCTCTCATTCTTCACAACAATCATTATCTACGATCTAGAGTCACGTAAAATATCATACGTCTAGCTGTAGGGAGAGATTGATGATTAAAAATTGTATTTTTATGACCGAGGGGCTATGTTATCTGCTGCAAAAATGACTAATCTGCCCTCGCCGCAGCCTTTGCACAATTGATGGTGTTTTGTTTTACGTTACTATAATCGTAATTCTGAGGATTAATAATCAGACGTTAAGCATGGTTACCATAACGAGAGATTTGAATTGGAATAGTGGGATAGGAGGCTTTCGGTTTGGATGACAGTTGGGCCAGCCTCAGCCCTCATGGGTTATGAGTGCCTTAACGTGAAACATCATGGTTGACAGAGTGATGTTTTTGGATGGGTCTGTCTTGTCATCCCGTCTTAGTTTTGCCCCTCGTGGACCTCGTTCATGTTATTAGCCTTGATTTTTTTTTTCTTTTTTTTTTTGTTAGCACTTTTCCACCAATGTCCTTATGGGTTTTAAAATGACATCTTTGACCTTTCTAAATCTGTTCGCTAATTTCTTTTTGTAAATTGTCGTTTTCAGAGAAAATTCTTGCTTAATATGTTGTTGTTACAGCATAATTATTCTATTATTGCGGGTGCCCCTGACATTATTATTGCCATTAGACTCTTATCCTGCAACGAACTCATTGTTGTTGAGCTTTCCTCAACTCATGCTAATTTTCTCTTCCATGTACTCGAGATCGAGACAGCTAGAACATACTTTTAGAATTTGGTTTCAATTGATGCCTCGCTAACTTTTCCTAGATATAGAAATAAAGATTTAGTATATTAATTTACACACTTTGCAACACAATGTTTGTCAACATTCTAGGTGATAGATGATTAGGTTTACTTTTTGTAATAAAGTGAATATAATGTTTGGGATTAACGGGACAAAGGAGAGACATACACGTAGGAATGGCATTGCCCAGATTCTCTTTCCTTGTTGTTTTTTTTTTTGTTTTTCAATTCTCTTTCTAATGGAGAGTTCTACAATGTTTAAAATATTTGAACACGTTGAGCCCCTTCGTTTTTTCTCGTGCATTTTGAAGCTTTGATTGTTATAGGTATTTGTTATATTTATTTATTTTTAATAAATATGACGTATACATAATTTTAAATTAATAAATATATCTGAATTTCACTTAAATTTTTTTTATGTTTAATCACATTTAATGTTAAAGTAATTTTACTCACCTGGGATTTTCTTAGGGCACCCCTGATTGATGTTCCGGTTGCGGCACTTGGGGTGGGTTCTTATCAGACATAGTTTGGAAAGAGGCATTGATCTGATTTTTTTTTTTTTTAAAGGCTCGATTAAAATTAAAAAAGTGTTTTTTTTTCTTTTCTTTTCTTTTCTTTTTTTCTTTTTAACGCGTAGGGAGTCATTCCTTCCTTCTGCTGTTCAAACTGTGAGAGTCGATTAAAGCATATGGTGGGGCAAAAGGGACCTGTCCAAAGGAACAAGAGGGGGACAAATTGGTTTGGTACTAGTATGAACGTAGCCAGGTTACACCTCTCGCCCGAAACAGCCAATGATGGCAAACCCCAATAAATAATGGTCTCTTTCCCTGGCTAATCCTTCAAACCCCCCATCAAATAAATCTTTGCTTTTTGCAGCAATCATGAGTCGTCCTTAATGAGAAAAAATTTGGCTTTCATGATTTAAATGGGCGTTTATGGCCCTTCTCATAAATGTGTATGGCAGTGGTCAAGAGATTTTGCATGGCCATAGATAACAGGCACTCATGAGTATCCACCACCACTTCTTCCACCACCATCATCATCATCTACTACATTTGCCTATAAATACAATTATGCAGAACCTTAACTGGGTAAAATAACCCCTTCTATTTTACCCAAATCAGAGGGAGAGATGATTGCATCGCCCATGGGGGAGCCAAGAAGTTGGCCCCTAGGATATGATTGGAGCATGGATGCTATACACGTGAAGGGCCTTACAAAATTTTTATTCAACTTCTATCACTTACATCATGGTGAACATTGAGAGATCTTATTGGCGAGGATTATGGTTCCATGACCCACAGTTAAAGATTCGTGTTTCGTTTTCTAACTACTCCATGGGCATGACCTCATGAACATTGCAAGCCTAAGTTCCTACTTTCTGACGTCACTTTTTAATCATATCACATAATATCAATCTGCTGCATGGCTAATGATGAGCAATTACATTATTATGGGATGGCATGGCGAGTGCACTGAGCCACCCTACACGTGAGCCTATGCTTTTGATGATTTAGAGTTTTTAGGGACCACACGTGTAGATAAGAATCCACCCCCTCGAAGCCCGCGAAACCCAGCCCATTCTCCCAATTTGAACATGGACTTCCATTTTCGTATAATTAAACACTTAACTAGCCGTCACTGATAGTAATGTTGTTTTTAAGATTAGAGTGTGATTCTCAATCGGAATTAATTAACTATATAAAAAAAGCCGACCAACAAGCCAGCTTTGTCGCTTATATTCCCTATGTGGGGTCACCTTCCAATACCCTTACTAGGAAAAACAAAGGCATTTTTATGGCCAAAATTTCTTGCATCTCTGTTTAGACTTTACAAGAAGGATTAGAAGATAGGCTTGTTAACCAGATGGAATCACTTGCAACTCCCACATCGTCGTCGTTTCTATTCCATACCCACATTGCATGAGTTGCATTCATCACCTGAAATAGCCCATGTCCAAAGCTGGCCTCCCTGAGAACCGAAATATCGGGCTTTGGATCAATGTATCTGCCAACATCAGGTTAAATATGATCCCTATTAGTACTCCGAATTATTTGATAGGACATCCAACAAATGTCCAAACATGCATTATGCATCCAACTCGGTAATATAGATTGGTAGGTGTAAACCAACTCACTCCCTTGCAAGGCCTTCTCGGTTGCCACCATCTCCAATGTTAATATACATAGGACCGCAGTTATCAGCTGTGTCTTGGTAAACACGAGTCTGAAGAACAAAAAGATCAAACATCACCAAATGGGAGTAAAGGGCAGCGAAAAAATGTGCACTTAAGCAAGCAGCTTATTATCGTTGCTCTTTTTTGTTTTTTTTTTGGTCAAAATAAAGTATTTTAGTCACTCATCTGTTATGGTCCCAATTAAGTTCACTTCGTGGTTCGGTCAAACACAGAATACCAACCAGAATTGGCGGTTCTACAATGAGTTAAAAAAAAAGGACGTTTTGAAGCTTCCACACTTGTAAAGTCTCGAGAGAGGAATGATTTTAAGAATCTGGTTCTACAGTGAGTTATCTCTTATAAAAATAATAAAATTGATCGGAAGGAAAAAAAAAGCGGGCCGGGGGGGGGGGGGGAAGACTGCTTACAAAGCGCTCGTAGGCGTGCACATGCCCAGCGAAAACAACATCTACACGAGCTTTGTAAATCAATTCCTCCATGTTTTTCTTCATATCTACCGACTCAGCCTCCCCTTGATGAGCCTTATTGGAGTTGTACCATGGTGCATGAATCAGCACCACTATCCACGGTGTGTTTGCCCTGTCAACCTTAGCCAAGTCCGATTGTAGCCAACTATACTGGGCCGAACCAGGATCAAAATCTGTGTAGGATCCCAACATAATCACATGCACACCAGCCACATTGAAGGAGTAGTAGAGATTGGAATTGGACCCGCTTTCTTCGAACGGCATTCGCCACCTAGCATTGTAGGCAGTGAAGAGTGTACTGTGGAGGGGAGGGATTGTCTCGATCTCGTGGTTACCTTGCGTGACCATCCATGGCCTTTGGCTCGCTAGTGGCTCGACCAAGCGGCCAAATGAGTCCCACCGATGTTGAATGCTATCGGCATATGATAAGTCCCCCGGTAGAAGCAGCATGTCATAATTTGAGTTTGCTATGTGCTGGAGAGTTGTTTTGGTCCAATCCGTCTGTCCAAGGTCACCTGTCCATGCAATCAATGGAAAATGAATCCATGACTAAGAGAAATTTCAAAAGATGTCAAGCATGAATCCTCTAATCTCAATTCATTTTATTTCTAACATATTAAAAGAAACGGAACCTTAGAATACCAGTTAGCTTCAAACAAAGCAACAGAAACAGTTTGCAATTGGATTGCTCTTGAGCTTGGGCATAAGAAGAAAGTTTAAACTCAAATGCTCCTCGCCGAATTTGGCCCAAGGAGCCCAGTTATAATCAGGCTTGGGCTCCCACCAAACACAGAATGGAAAATGAAGTGTTATAAACATACCCACAACTGCGAATTTGATAGGAAAGTGGGCAGGTGTCGTTTTGAAGCTGAGTTCACGAGTAGCATCAGAGCCGCACTGATAGTAGTATACCGTATTGGGCTCCAATGGGCCAATCAATACTTCATGAATTAGGCCGGACTTGTATAGGAAGTAACGATACGAAGAGGTATTCCCGCCGGCAGAGTGGTCGTACTTTCCGGGAGAATTGCCGTAATGTACTGTTGCCGGAGTTGTAGCATTTGTTATCCATGACATTCTCATTTTGTCGTCACCCACCATGGATATATGAACCTGCAACAGCATGAAATGTCAAATGATGTGGATTGCAAAACGAAAAGAAGGCCCCTTTTTTCTCTGTAATTTTTTTATTTGTATTGAATAAAAAAACGCATTTAGAAAACTGAATTCAGTAAAAGAAAATATAAAAGTCAGGTCCACTGACTAGTCGCCAAGGACCGAGACATGCAAGAGTAAGGACGGAAGGCAGAAAGGCAGAGTCGACCTGGAGACTAACCAACGTATTTATTAATCAATAATCAACAATCATCAGATTCACTGCGAGACTGATGTTTGCCAACAGTTTGGGCTTTAACTGCTGTCATGTCTCATAAGTTTCTCGTCTACTAATCACTTTCTATACCCGAAAAGAAAATGAAGGTAAACTTCTTTCTATTACATTAATGGTATTGGCCTAATAGGATAATACTTCACTGGGGCTAGAGACTTATTCCCCGCTGGTCCACGACCAAGATTCTTTAGGCTTAAATCCGACATCTCAAGGTTTACAAAATGCTGTGGATGATAGAAAATGCAACTCCCAGAATCTGAAAATAGAAAAATTTAAATCCTTGGCTACCTCATAATTTGAAGAGATGATACTTGTAACTAGCGCAATTTTCCAAGGTGCAACTCAGAAATATTAGACTCAACTCAATGAAATACCCAAAAAGACATGCAAATAAAGAAATAAGGTTAATTTATTCATGCTAATCAGCTCCTATTTTTTGGTCATCTAACTCGGGAAACGATAACGTAAGGGGACAGCCCCTAACCCAACTCTCAGTGAGTCCCACCCCACAAAGTAGAAAATTAAAGATAAAAAAAAAAGGAAAAAAGAAACTGGATAGACAATAAGAATTCATCAATGGTCAGCTTCAGGCGAACGTTACAATTACATCAACCATGAAAACTGGCCGTTACACCACAAGGGAAACAATAAAAACGATTACAATGGAAAATTCCCAGAAAAATAATTTAACCAGAAGGTATAATAATACACCTGTTGCGGAACTGTGCCATTCTCGGCTTCTAATAAATGCACATGAATCGTTCTACCAGCCGCCGGCCGGGTATAAGAAAGAACGCCAGTCAAGAATCTGGCGACAGCCAATACGATTATGAAAATCACAAGGATCCTGGCCCTGCTGCAATGTAGAGAAAACTAATTGAATACAAAGAAACCTTTAAAATGGACGAGACGGTCAAAGGAGGGTCACCTGAGTATGCGCATGCATTTCATCTCTTTGCCCAAATGGATCTGCTTGTTAATTGCTCTTCTAATAGATGTGCATTTATAATTCTTGCATGCAATGTCATGTGTCGACACCCAAACGTTGCAGACAAAGTTTCTGGATGAGTTTGATTGGACACTTTAAGCGTGAATTTCGGGAGACACGTGGAAGGTCGGAATATGCCAGCTAAGACCTTAAAATTTTAATTTATTTGATTTGTAACATTCGACTCCAAAGGGGGTCGTGGGGGGTCACGAAGTGGTTTGGCCTTTCTTGTTACAATGTTTCGTCTTGAATTGTTGGTCCTGCTAAGTTTCAATCGCGGCCACGATTGTGCTTATACTTCTGGTTTTCGCTTTTCGTTCAATGTTTTAAAGCGTGTGTAATGATGATAAATACATTCGAATTTTAATATAATATGATGTCATCTTCTCGTTGACAAGAAGTCCCATTGGTTTTCTACCCAAAACAGTCAGATTCGATGTATCTCGTCACCATTACGAAACTTTGCACCCCCAAGTCATCAATCAGAATAAATGAATGTAGCATCCCAGCCTTTTCCTTTTATGACCGCTCGTTATGATTTCGCAGTTAGAACATTTATTTATATTATAACAGTCCTTATTTTAAATTTTCGTTAAATTTGTATACAATATTAGATATATATATATTTAATTATAATTTTAAAAATAACTAATAACTTTTACTAAATATAATTGTGTTTGTTGTCAATCGATATAATGATTCAATTTATTGTACATCACGACCAATACAATTTCCTTTAATAAGAATATAGAGTATTACCCCCTGTTTTACCATTATTCCTCCTCCGATCCAACAGAATGATTGTGCTAAAAAAAAATGATACGATTTCAACCGTTAATATTCATTTAGTTAGATGACCACATTGAATAATTGGTGTAGAATTTGATAGAAAAACCTGGAAACCCCGGCCCTAGGCCGACATATATACCCTGTGTCGCCCCCCCCCCCCAAAAAAAAAAATTGCTAGTCAACGCCACTTTTGCGTTTGCCTATCTCTTTGCCAGGAACGATCGCTTAAAGTATCATTGAACTCAATTCTAACACTGTTCCTCACATCCGCAACCTTGTTGCTGCCATTCAAGTCAGCTACCTTAACGCACATGATTAAGTTTATTTTTATGTGCTTCTAAGTTTATGATAAAAAATTTTTGTTTATCTTATGCAGGATGATTCTCCTGGTTGAAGATGAAGACTTCACAATTTGCGTGCATCTATATCTAGAACAAATGAATTTTCTCAACATTGATTATGCCATTTAATGTTGGTTGTACTATTTAATTACATTTCTTTAACGTTTGCTACTGAATGTGATGCACTGTTTTTAATAAAATTTCTAATTTATTCGGATGATGGTACAAATTTAAGTGGAATATAGATCAGGAACTGCTGTGTATACTTTCATAGAATGCTGCTTATTCTTTCAAAGAACCGATACTTAATACACTGTAAACGCTTCAGATTACACTATCCACCCATTGCCTATATCTAAAGCAACCGCTACATGATTCTCAGACGATCGCTATCTATTTGTCCATCAACCACTGCTAAATATTGTAAAATTACTGCATCAACACATATCAAATTGTTTTATAAAAGAATGGAATCGTTGCATATGTATTTTATAACTAATGCATTTGAAGTGTAAAAAGCTTTGTCATAATCATTAAAAATTACTGCTTAAAATACATTTATGTAACAGTTTCATATTTGTTGTCATATGTCGAAGAAATTGTTGGGTTAGATCCATTATGGTGCTCACAAATTCAACCAACTCAAAATCGTTACATTAGATCTCATGCAATGAATTTTAGTACAAAAGCAGCGGTTGTGGTCTGCTGCTACAGGTCATTTGTGCAGGAGTGAATAAGCGGCCTGATTCCTTTATGGAGAAAAATTCGGCCCTTCTATTGAGACCCATACCTGAAAATAATGCGTAAAAAATAAATTTTCATTAATTAATGTGTTGACTTTTGAATCAAGAGGGCTTGGTGGTTCAAACTCCTAGAACTGCTAAAAAGTTCACTTATGAAAAAGATAGCGGATCAATAAATTGGCCAGAGGTTTCTATCTGGATAAAAAAAATATAAATTAATTAAATGATCCTAATTATTGACTGTGCCCTTGGAAAAAAAATGAAAAGGCTGAAAATGAACTAGATAAAAATAAAATGAACCTTTTTTTTTTTTTGGGTCCAGTTGGAGTGAAAGAATCAACGAGGTTTGAGTCTATAAGCATGACCATGTTTCTGGAGAAAAGAAAAAAAAAAAAAAAGGGAAACGCGAGAACCTTGGCAAGGCAAAAATTTATCGTTAAAATCCTTCCAAATGAATGAAAAAAAAAAAAGGGAGATCAACCGTCTGAAGCAGTGTTTTTTTTTTTTTTTAATGAAGATTTCGACTTTGTTTAAATGTGGAAAACAAATTGTGGGACTTGGGCGTTGGAAATTAATATATTTTACAAAAATTTACTCCCATATTGAATAAAACATAACTTGTACTAACTGTTATTTATTATAATATTATGATTTTATATTATTAAAATTTATATTTAATATTAGTTTATTTTATAAGTTATTAAGTCATAATTAATATGAACTAATTTTTTCTTCTTATTTAAAAAATCATTATTTTGAATGATTTATGGCTTACTATTGGATTAATTAAAAAATTAATTAATTCTATTTATTATTATGTGAAGTACACATTAATAAAAAAACTCTATCATATTTTTAAAATAATCATTATAATTGGTTATATTATAATAATTTATTTTTAATAAAAATTTATTTTTAAAAATAATGTCTAACAATAACTTTTTTTGAGCTAAAAAGGGAGGTCACTCGCGGTCGCTGATTAAAAAACACGAATATATTTATGAAACAATATTGAGCAGAAATTCTCTTTTAAATTAACTTACAATTGGGCCTTTCCTACACTTTCAATTCATTCGAAAAAAAATATATATATTTTAAAAAAATCGATTGATGATGAGTTTCTCACGTTCAGAAATTGTCAAATCGACAGGTTCAAATAATAGTATGCCACGTTAGATAGATCGTTATCTTTCACAGAACTTCCCGCAGGTACTCATTTTTGCCTTTACCTCTAATTTGACCCGCAAATGTTGTACAACCTTAATTTTTGCCATAGAACACGTGTTCGATGCTTCAAATCTTTGCAAATTTTCAACAGTGTATTACTACTTGATTACACAAATTGCACTGAGTTAGGCAAATATAGCCCTCTAAGATTTCATATCCCTCCGTCCTACCTGGCTCTTATGTTTTGAAGTTGTTCATTTAACTCTCGTTAGGTGGATCATGTGGAATTCAAATCGTCGTAGATATAAGAATTGAAATCAATAATTATAATTATTGATTATAATATAATTTCGTTCACTAATTAAGATAGAATTTTAAAAAATGAACATTTTGTTCGTTTAGAATAAAAAGTGAATAAAAATTTAAAAATTAATCTTCATCGATAAGATATTGAAATTAAACAAATTATATTAAAAAAATGGTGAATGGAACAATTTAAAATTAATTATTTATAATTAGCTGGTTTGTTCTTAAAACATTGAATTATCTGGAGGATATAAATCCGATATGCACATACACCCGTGACGAGTGATTTGGTAAAGGAAGGGGTGGCTCCCTCTCGCCATTTGATTGCCAGGGCATGACTTTGCGTCCCTAAATCATTTCTTCAAAATTGTATCTCTACGAAATATTCCATGCGTGCTTCACGTGTTTGCATGATTGAGCCGCGTACTTTGAATTGCTACCCTGGAAATGCCACAAAGAAATCATGCTTTAGAGTGCTAGGCTATCTTGTTTTGTCTTATGTTTTTACCTGGTTTACCTGGTTCAATATTGACATTATTACATCTCCGTGCTTTCACATCCCTTATGGTTAGAGTGCCTTTGATACACTTTAGGTTAGAATTTTTATTTATTCTCTTTTTCTATATGAGTTCTTATGATATGTTCTTTTTGTTTTTTTTTTTTGTTGGGGGGGTAAATTATTTTGTGAGAATTTGAGAAATCTATAGTTTGAACTATTATAATGTCGATGATAAGGGCTGTGCGAAACGAGATCATATGTCAAACACTATGCGGGATTAGTGACGATTGCTCAACAAGTAAACATTAGAAGAAAGGATTCGTCCCATTTGTGAAATGAACCCCCTGTAATAAAAACTCGTATTTTAAATTAAACCAGCTTATTTCGGAAATATTAGGAATTGTTATTTGGGGCAGAAAAAAATTGGATGTGATGAACGGCTTCGTTCATTATGTTAAAGCTAAGCGACAAGTTAATTCATACAGGTTCTTCTTTGTAGTATGGTGCTTTCAGATTTGGCACACATTGAATATGTGTGTTTCTTCTCTCGTCCTCTCTTTATAGTCACTGATTTTTTCCCAAGGAGCTGGAACCAGAAAAGAAATGTGTAAAACTTATGTTTCCTGCCCTGCAGGAAAAATTAGTATCTGAAAAAAAGAGATATCAATGATTTTTTTTTTTTTTGATATTTTTCATTCTTCAATAAAACTAAGCTGATATCTTACAAGAACTGAACACTATTCATTCATCTTTTTCAAGGGGCTGAAAATTTTGTTACCACACAATTACCCATTTGTAACCACCAACCTTTGTAATCTCAAGAACATTCAATTTAATAGCGTGAATCTATAACATTTAAGTCCCAATAAAGTGAATTTACTGTTTTACCTGAACTCAGCCCTTTGGATGAAATTTGAGGATCATATCAGAATTCAAAGGTAGTGCTCTTGTCTAGGAGAGAGAGAGTTACAAAAATAGAAACTCAATATGTGCCTGCGCCAAGAAACGCCTAGCTGCTAGGGAACCTACCAGTCAATGCAGACTGAAAACGTTTCAAATTTTAGAATCTCACGCTTTATGTAATCGTCAAAGGATTAAAACCAAAAGCTTTCATTTTGAGTATGGACTCAACTCACTGATGTCATCGTAATTCCATCTTCATTTGTCTATCTGCTTCAAATTCTCTAGCTAGCTTAATGTTAATTTGTATCCCAGATCCGTATCCAAAGAGAGCTACCTGCGAATCTTGTATTTTCACATTTGAAGCAAAAAAAATGGAGAAATTATATCCACTTTTCTTCTCTCTATTCCTAGCCGTCTTCTTCTCATCTCAACTTTTCTTGCAATCTAATGCATCAAAAAACAATGATAATGAATACTACTCTCGTGCTTCTCCTCGCAGCAATATCTTCACTCCCCACCATCTATCCGAAGCCGAACCACAACAGGTCTCCTTTTATTTCTCCTTTCTTTATTCTCTTTAGACATGGCATGTCATGGCTTATTGGAATATACCCATTTTGTCTTTCTTTGTTCTGTGACTGTATCAGGTGCATATTTCGCTAGCGGGCATCGATCACATGAGGGTTACGTGGGTTACAGAAGATAAGGATGTGCAATCGATGGTGGAATATGGAAGAGAACCAGGCAAATACAATGCCACTGCAAAAGGAGAGTGCCTTTCGTATCGTTTTTTCTTGTATGAATCGGGGAAGATACACCATGTAAAGATTGGACCGCTGGAGCCAAGCAAGACCTATTACTATAGATGTGGAGCTCGTGGTCCTGAATACTCTTTCAGGACTCCTCCTGCAAAATTACCCATTGAATTCGCAGTTGTAGGTAAGCCTCCAGCCGAATTTCTCAGTTTGTCGTGTTAGCCTTTCCCGCATCAAAACCATATGCCCGGGGTTTTACCTGGCTATGTTGCGTGCAAAAGAAAAGAAAAGGAGCGGTTTACTTTATTAATTATAAATATATTATAACATTTTAAATTTTCTTTTCTTACATTTACTAAATTTATGCTGAAACATAAATAAAGTATATATTAAATTTTAATGTCAAAAAATAAATGATAACATCGCAAAAAAAAAAAAAAAGAGGGTCAAATATCCAAAATTACCAAGGCCAATCAGTTCTTCACTTTTAAATGTCAGAGAAGAAATTAACATATTTATTTATTTTATTGACGCTCTTGCAGGAGACCTAGGACAAACGGAATGGACCAAATCAACGTTAGAACATATCGGCAGTCGAGATTACGATGTATTTTTGCTGCCAGGCGATTTATCTTATGCCAATGGTCTGCAGCCACTGTGGGACTCATTTGGACGCCTAGTCGAGCCATATGCCAGCAAGCGACCGTGGATGGTGACGGAGGGCAATCATGAAGTCGAAAGCATTCCAATCATCTATCCGCATGCCTTCAAGGCCTACAACGCACGGTGGCTGATGCCACACCAGGAGAGCGGCTCTCTCTCAAATTTGTACTACTCTTTTGATGTTGCCGCTGCCCACGTTACAATGTTGGGGTCATACACAGATTTTGATGCTGACTCGGATCAGTACAAATGGCTCGAAGCTGACTTGGCTAGAATTGATCGGAAAGTGACGCCTTGGGTTATTGTGTTGTTTCATGCTCCCTGGTATAATACTAATACGGCACACGAAGGCGAAGGAGAAGACATGAGGAGAGCTATGGAAGAGTTGCTATACAAAGCAAGAGTCGACGTCGTTTTTGCCGGCCATGTTCACTCCTATGAGCGATTTGTAAGTCCTTTTTTTTTTTTATGCCTTCCTGCTACTTCTTTCTTTCTTTTTTTTTTTTTTTTTTTAAAAAAGTTTTATCTCTACCTCATATTTTTAATTCCCAAATTTTATTCATTTGGATTTCAGGCCAGGATATATGATAACAAGGCTGATCCATGTGGCCCGGTATATATTACCATCGGCGATGGAGGAAACCGTGAGGGGCTTGCACTGAAGTAAGTATCTATTAATCCGCAACCACTATGAACAGTTATTTTGGGCTCGGAGCAGTTTTTGTTTAGGCAGACCAAACAATTCTCAAACAGTCACTTCTTTTTCAAATGCGGCCTAGCTGAGAGCCACCTTGTCTTATATCCGAATATGGGTATCGGGCACAATGTGTGGGCCAAGTGTTAATTGTAATTCAAGCCCAATAGATTAAATGGCCGAGGAGACTGGGAACGTAGGTATCATTTTGTTTAACCTGTTTCTACACTTTTTGTGGGAATGCAGGTTTAAGGATCCCCCGTCCCCTCTGTCGCTATACCGGGAGCCAAGCTTCGGACATGGAAGGTTGAGGTTATTGAATGAAACGACCGCCCATTGGTCATGGCACAGCAACAATGACTCCGACGCTTTTGTTGCAGACGAGGTCTGGTTGGATAATTTAAGAACTTCTGAAGGATGCTGGGGAAGAGAATTGGAGGAGAAGAAACATCCCAAGGATGAACTTTAATCAAGCTCATTTCAGGGTTAGTGGTGTTATAATACAGACAATAAATATTATTGTTGGAGTGTAATGCTGAATAATGTGTTAAACTCTGTGAATATTGAATGTGATGAGACGGATGTGAGGTAGGATAATAAGAGATACTTCACAATTGGGAAATCTTGCCTTTAAGAAGTGTAGCCCCACCCCCTCCCAAACCAACCCACCTTTCTTTTTTTTTTTTGGGTCATCCTCTTTGGTGCCTCAAAACTTCGAAGTTTTAATGGGTCTTTTGTCGAGGAATTTCGTACCATGCATGTATGGTCCATAAGTCGAACCTAATGCATTTAATTGCTTGTCGCGACTGCGTCTTCATGTGGTAGTGTTTGCCCGTTGCTAGGGCTCGGTTGACCTGTGACCATCAACATGAACTCTGCAACTACATCTAGTTACGTGAAGGCTGAAGTGGGCCTTCGCAAGTTGCTACTCAGATTATAATATATGATTTCAAAATGCCTGTTTGATTAATCATTTTATTTTTTAAAAAAATAATGATGCAACCATAAAGTTAGGAATGGGGTGTCATTTTCCATTCCAAATGTGAAGAATCGCATTCATTGTAAATTGGGTTTTGGCATGGTTTTGTGGGGTGTGACGTGTATAAGATCAACATTTTGTTAATGCAATTTTCTTGAAACAACATTATGACGGAGCTTCAGAAAAGCAACTTACATTTTTGGTCATCGATACCACCATGCCAAAGTTGTGATGGATACATTTTAAAATCATTTTGACAATTGAAAATATCAATAGAATGTCAACACGTGCCATCTGGAAGCAAATATGGACCAGCTTGGTAACGACCCGATAATGTATAATAAAGCTCCATCAGAAAATAACACGTCCAGCTATGATTGGCTCACACACACACTGATAATTCAAAAGCTCAACGATCGCCACGAGAGAGCTGCCAACAAGTAGAATCTACACGCAATTAAAATCCTCCCCAACGAAGAGAGAAAAAACACAAAAGAAAAGAAAAGGCAAAGCTTCTTTTTACAAGGCAAGCCACATATATTTTATATTTATTTGAGAATTATATATATATATATATATTATTACTACATAGAAATACAGAAAAGTAAAAGAAAGAGAAGATCATCCAAAGCCATTGATGAGCGCCAGATCAGCTCCACGATTGACGGTCACGATCGGCGGTAGTCCTCCTTTTTGCACGGACCGATTATCGTCGAAAGTTTCTGCAAAAGTCGTGAGATCCAACGGTCCAAATCAAATCTTCTCGAGCTTCTCAGATATGACAAGAGGATTGGCCCTCGCGATCTCCTCCTTCCCCACCTTCTTGAAATCGAAGGTGCAGCCGTGCCTTTCCGGGTACCTGTGGACCCCACAGAACGTGGTACCGCACCTGCACCTAAACCCGGTGAGCCCAACCCGCTTCCTACACACAGAGCAACGATTCGGCTGCTCCACGGCCGTCGATACGTCCGTTGCGGATGGTCGTACCTCTGGCAACGCCGGTGCCGGAACGGGAGGCTGAGAATCGATCGCTAGGGAGGGAGACGGCGACGGATACGGAGGAGCAGAGAGAGAGGCTTTGAGGGAGGCTTGTTGCTGTTCCTTGAGGCAATAGTCACCGTAGCATTTGGAGCAGAGGTTCATGGTGGCCGGGCTCCCGAAGAAGCCGCAGTTGTTGGCGCAGAGGCGATGACCTTCCGGTGCCTGGCATCTGTGCTCTTCTGCCATCTCTCTCTGTCTCTCTTTCTGTTTCCCTCGCACGCTCTAGTCAATTCTTAGATCTCGATGCCCGATCAGGAATTGGCAGATACTATGAGCAACAAGAAGGTCTCTCGATCTGCGAAACAGAGTGAAACATCAGCAACCAAACCGCATGAAGAAAAGAGAAGATATAAGAGACTGCCTTTCTTTTCCATTTCTCGACTTTTTCTCATCAACCAAACAGAAAATTAAATTAATTTAAAAATTGATATCTTCTCATTTCTTAAGATATTTATGTAAGGCCGCCACCGTCAGTTAATTTTAAAAAAAGTAATAGAAATGAACTAAAACAAAGTGCCAGATGGAGAAACAGATTTACCCGAGAGTCGAAGAAAAGAGAGGAAAACCGAAACGCGAAGCGAAATGGGCAGGGAGACGAATATAACAGAGGCTGAAAGGTCATGATAGAGAGAACGAGTCAGAAAAAGGAATAATTATAATAATAATATAATTAAAAAGTAATTAAAAAAGGGTTGGCAGGAGGATGAAAAGGGAACAAACAATGAAGACAATAGAAAGAAAGAAAAAAACAGAACAGAAAAAGTGGAAGAAAAGGGGAAAAAGGAAAAAAAATATCAAACAATAATCACTATTTAATTATTGATTATTTTGCACATTCTTTTTATTATGTTTTGTTGTTTACAATAAAAAAAGAGAAAAAAAATATATCAGAAAGAGAAAGACAGGCTGGCGATTAAATTACGAATTACATCCGGCTACGCCACTTCGTGCGCTATGAGTTGACCCGTGTTTTATCGACACGCGGCTTGGCTCGGTAAAGAGAGATGCCAAATTTGTATGGGTCTCCCTGCCTGCTCTCGTGGCTTTGGGTTTGGGTTCGGTTGCCTTTTGCTCTCGGCTTTCAGGCGGTGGAGTGCTTTAATTTTTTGCTTAGCTGGACTTTGAATGATTAGGTCAAATTGGGTATAAAAAAGCGAATTTGGATTCTGAAGGGATTCACTTTTTCGGAAAGCATCTGTGTCAGCAGGAGGAGAGAAAAGAGAGCAAAACAAAAGAACATGATTACGTGGCAACAGATTACTCCATTAAAATATCTTCGACGATCGAGAGTCAATAATTGGAAATGTCCGGTGTTGTTCGTTGAGGGGCAAAAGAGTATTTTAATTAGCTTGTATTTATAATTTATGATATGCTACGATCTCCCATTTAAAAAAAAAAAAAAACAGGGAGAGAGAATTTGTTAAATGGGATATGTGCCTGAAACCAATATTTGTGTAATTATATTATGACTTATCATATCGGCTGAAAAAAAAAAAATAATTATATTATGAATCGTTACTTTTGAAACAGTGAAATTTGTGATCATACTTTGGCTTTTAAGATGTATTATCCTTTTTCAAATGGAAATCTTTAAAATAGATCCTTTATATGCCTTAAGTTGTAATTTTTCTTCCCTCTCTCTTTTCCTGCCACTTTTCTGGAGGAATTTTGGTACATTGAGAAAAAAAAATCAAAATTTAAAACAAAAAAGAAAAAAAAAAAGAGGAGATTGTGACGCTTTTGTTCCGATCCAAAGCGGGACATATTCACTTGCAATTCACTGCAAATTTTGAAGAAGACTTCAAATTTAATTTCCAGTGTAAAAATCATACATTTCCCCGGTGAAATGGGAAACTCGCACCGCGTAATCCATTTTCTTATCTCATATGATGCGTTAATTTAACATACATGATCCAGACAGATGATATTTGCTCTTGAATCGTCAACATATAGCCTTGTATTCTTCCCCAAGAAAGCAACCAAAAAAGAGAATTGAAAAGGTTACAGATGGTGATGACCTCCTCCGCCAAATAAAATAATGGCAAATAGGGATTTCTTTTATTGTCCCATGTTTCCAAAAATGACTGTTTTTGCAACTAGACTGACTTTGAAAAAGTCAAATTCAAGTCTTTGATGCAAGAAGAGGGCCTGTTTTGAAATTTTGAGGGTTCTTTTTTTAGTGAATTTCGACAGTGAAGGGGTGGTATGAACAGCTGAAGGAGAAGCCAAGGTACATCGAGGAGCCTTGTAAATCTCTGTCATACTTGCACTTTCTAGCTTCCTATCTTTCCTTTCGTACTTTGGTCAGTTAAAGCTTTCAAATTTGTGCCCACTTTACTTTTTGTTATTGAGCTATTTTTGGTAACTGAGTTTCAGTTGAGGTTGATTCTAATAAGAGATGCTCTTAGGCCTTTGCTTCCCTTCCTCGGGTTTTCTCCTTCTGTTGATTTTACTTTATTTTGGCATATGCCAAAATAATTACAATTCGTCATAGTCCGGTACAAAAGCAAAAATAATGGTGGGTGAAACAATATTTTAACCTTTCCTCACGAGAAGACTGTGTCACAGCAAAACAAAAGAACGGTAGCTGGAGACCTCTAAAATCGACTCTTTGACAACAAAACTTGCGCAATGACAGTCTAACTTCAACTATTTGATCCAAAGCAGGTCAGGTTTGAAGGCTTAGGAGCTTCTATTTTGTGAAATACTCCAATGAACTGGTGTGATGTGAATAGCTGGTGGAGGAGCCAAGGTACTTGGAGGACCCTGTACTTGCTGTTCCTTGGTCAGGTGGTTTCTTTCACACTTGCTCTTTGCAGCTTCACTTCTTCGCTAATAGCCAATCTTGGTAACCGTAACTTCCTCTTCCTCATCATCATCAAGCTTTGGTCTTTTGTGAAATTTCTATTTCCCCTTTTCAACTTCTTTTTGTTTCTTTTTGTTCTTTTCTTAATTGGTGTCTTTTATGTTCCAATTAAGCTTCATTCAATTTACTTTGGTGGGTATCTTTCTACATAGGTGTTGATGCACCTTTGACTCAAGGTTCCTTCAATTACTGTGCATTGGCTTTGGTATATGGGAGCATATTGCTCTACAGGCGCCAAAAACTACAGGTCGTTTTTTTAGTTTGATTTTCTGGTTGAAAAAAAAAAACTAACTAATGGAAATTGTGACTAAGATTGGAGAACAATAATTTTTCAATTAGCGTCCTCATCCGTCTGCCTTGTGAGTTTTGACAAAGTAACATTTAGTCCGTGGAATCTGCAGATTCCTTGGTACTGGTATGTTCTTCTGGGATTTGTCGATGTTCAAGGAAACTTCCTTGGTAAGTGATGGCATTTGGATATCTCTCTCTGTGTTCTCTTGCATCTTGTAAGTGCACCCTTTAGGTTTAAAATAAACGCAATATCTTTGTTCAGATGTGGGTGGCTATGGGAACCAATTGCTTATGTGCATAATGATTAATATTCATTTGACATGTTGAAAAAATGTGATGATTTGGGATGATTTAGAATTGATATTAAGCAGAAAATGTGGTTTTAATTAGAATTTTATCTTAATTGTGGTTACACACTGCAGCAATTCAACATTATTTCATCAGCAGGTTGAGAAGTTTCTCATAGTGCATGCTCTAATGATAAAAATTAACAGACAGTTGATCCTGATGTTTAATATTTGACGTATTCTTGTTGAATATTGCTCTTTGACAATCAAGCTCTTCATGCTTTGATGTAGTTAATAAAGCATACCAGTTCTCATCTATTACCAGTGTGACATTATTGGACTGCTTCACAATACCATGGGTCGTAGTTTTCACATGGTTCTTCCTCAGCACTCGCTATTCTATATGGCAGTTATTTGGGGCAGCTATCTGTGTCCTGGGCCTTGGTTTAGTGCTCCTTTCTGATGCAGGGGTGGGTGGTGGAGGTGACGTTTCCTTCCCCCGCTGTTCAATTCAAACTAATGTTTCCAATTTCCAGAGGATGGCCACAAACAAGTTTCTTTTGCTGAGTAGCTCTAGTTGTTTTAAACGTAATTATTTTATTAAAGATGCAACATGCAAGTGTGACGGTTGGTTGAATCAGCTGTTATAACATTTATGAGAAATACAAGAAAAAACCAGAGTTGTTTGAAGTCAGCATTATATATTCATATAAATCAGTTCAAGTGCTATTTTATACTCATGTTGCATAGCCACTGAAATCGTAAACTTTTCTTTCTAGGTGGTTCAAAACCTCTTCTAGGCGACATACTTGTGATTGCAGGGACGCTTTTCTTTGCCTTCAGCAATGTTGGTGAGGTTGGTAAATATGACTGAACTATGTCACTGAAAATCTGAAGGCTTGATCTGTACAAAGGCCTTACCACTTAGCTATATGCATACTTGATTTGACGACCCAAGAAAAAAACACAGAGAGGTCATGTAGAGCCTTTATAAATTTACTTGGCTCAACTTCTGTGACATCAAATACAGGAATTTTGTGTGAAAAAGAAAGATCGTGTTGAAGTGGTGACCATGATTGGCGTTTGGGGACTGCTATCAAGTGTGGTGGAGTTGTATCCTCTCAATTGCACATACTGAATTAATGAATCTGCATGCAATTGCTTTGGAATTCGTACAATCATAGTGTCTGTTTAGTTTCTCTTAGAGCAACAAAAACTTCTGCAAATTTGCAACATGCGTCTGGCAAGATGAAATACAACTTTTCTTTTGTTCCTTCACCATATTTTAGATCCATTTTTGAACTGAAGGATCTGGAATCAGTCAACTGGTCTGCAGATATTGTAAGTGCCTATTCTGGTATAACCTTAATGTGGTTTGTCCCAAAAGCTAAGGATTGCAGCAACCCATTATAAATGCTGAAAGACTTAAACTGACATTTATATTAACATAGATACCCATAAGTTACTTTATAACTGATATGTTCTTGTTTTGCTTTCAGCTATTAGCTATTGCTGGCTATACTGTAGCAATGTTTATGTTCTACTCAGTCACTCCTTTTGTTTTAAATGTGAGTCTCTTTCTCAATTGCCAGGATCCATTCCACTGCTTTAAGACTTTCCTTCCCATCAAATTTATGGAGTCCATTGCTGCACAAATTTCTGTGGGGAATAAAACTAATCATGACAAAGAATGTTTGATTGACCATAGTGGAACGTGATTCAATGCAATGAAGTGAATTTTCTCGATAGACATTCTTGGTTAAAATCCCATTCCATTTACTCTGTTATGGTCTGCAAATTCTGCAGGCTCCATTTTTGCATGCAGATGATGGTTCATGAATGTCGTATAAGTATTTTCTTCTTCATTGTGTGTAATAGCCAGATGAAGTGATAAACTAAGGAAGTAGAATCCATTGGATTAACCTTTTCCTTAAGGGTGGAAAAAGGTTCATGTTAGTCTCTAACGGAAGTATCTTTGCAAAACAGTTGAGTGGAGCCACCATGTTCAACCTTTCAATCCTCACATCTGATATGTGGGTAGTCATCTTTCGCATCTTTTTCTACCATCAACAGGTGCAAGTGGTGATACTTGGGGAAAGTTGTCATGTTGTTGTATCCTAAACTGACTGGATTATGCTTCCACTTTGCAGGTTGACTGGTTATACTTTCTTGCTTTTGCAGTTGTGGCTGTTGGACTAGTCATTTATTCAACAACGTATGCTTCTGACCCTTGTTGTATGCTAATCTGAAAACAATGTAGAAAGTTTACTTACTGAAAAAGAAAAATAAAAATTACTGTCTCTTCGCAGTGGGAAGGATACAGATCCGGTTCCCAGATCTTCTCTAGGGAATGAAAATTCCTATGCAGCAGAGTACGAAGTGCTTAGCCAAGAAAACACAGCGTCAAGAAACCATTCCTCGGGATGAAAAATAATGGAGCAGTTCATGGTAAGATTCAAGTCCTATGTGTAATAAGAGTCAAATCTAATTAATTATATTTGGCCAATAAATATGTATTTTAATTTAATATAAAAATTGTCTTACTTTCTCTAGATTTTTATTGTAACTAAATTTAAAATTTAAATTTTAGATCTCATTTTAAAATTTTAAAATTTAATGGTCATTAAACCAAAAGAAAGTTAAAATTTACGATGTAAAAAACAAACATAAAATCTCACCCTACTTTTGTGCAGAATAGGAGATTTTGGTAACAATTTCGTGGAATCATTACTCCATAAAATTTCATCCACACTTTTTAATCTCGAAACAGTGCAACCCTTTCGATTGTGATTTGACATTTAAATTACAACTAGCAGTACGCGGTTCTCAAAAAATAAAAATTAAAATATATCGTAACCTTACTCATTTAACCCCCCAAAAAAAATAAAAAAACAAAATCACCTTGCGAGTTGAGACTGTTGAATACCTGGCAATAACCTTCTCTGACGGGGGACATTTATTATGATTTGTGAATTTTTTTTTTTGTCTTTAATAGATAATTACTATAGTAAATTAATAGGCCCGATGATGAAAATTGACGGATGCAATTGCGATTTGAGAAATGCCATTTTTTGTAAGAAAATTAATAACACTAATTAGTGGTCTTAATTGTGAGAAAGACAAAATCTTTAACTGGAATTAGATTAAATTCGGGAACGTTAGAGCCTCTCCTTTTTCCGAAAGAGTATTTATTATTTTGTAATATATTAAGAGGAAAATAATATACTAATTTTTTATAATTAATTAATTTATTTATAAAATCAAGTAAAATGTAAGTATATCACTATTAATTTATATTCATATTTATTTTTATTATTAAGTAATTTTTTTAATCCATGCGAAATTCATTTTACTTGGCAGGAACAATGTTATTTCGTGTGAAAATTAATGACACAAAAAGTGCCCAAAAAAAAAAAAAAGAAAGAAGATAGGGGAACCATTGATCACGTGGACTCCGACCCTCGAAAATCAATGGGTGTAATTAAATTCAGACAATTTCGGTCTTCACCAGTCAGAATTTTCACGGTCTAGATTAGCTTCTGTCCCCGGAATAAAGCACAAACTTGGGAATGCCCGAGTTCCCAAGCTACGTCGTTGATATAAAATTCCCCGAAATCTAAGAAGCGTGCCACTTATTTTCTTGTATTTTCCCTCCACTGAACTCAATGCCATCCAGATGGACGAGCAAACCCCTACTCCCTCCATCCCCATTACCCCCATCGCCACCGGCGCCGCCGCTTCACAACCTGCTGAGCCGTCACGGGTGCAGCCACCTCCATCGACACCACAACTACAACAGCAAGAACCGCCGCCACCATTGCCACATCCTACTTCCGCCACCACTACTTCAGCTTCAGCCCCAGCACCACCCACTCAAAGCCCTAACCCTAACCCTAATCCCAGCCCGAAACCCTCATCCCTGCCGGCTCAACCTGCGTCGCAATCCGCCGCCCCTTCCACAGCGACCACTGCCGCCACCGCCAGTGCCGCTACTAGGTCCTCCTCTAAAGCCCCCATAGTGCATAGGCCTTGGCAGCATCTGAATCCTCACACCAGTTTCACGCATTTTCCCTCTTCCACTACTCCGCCACCACCTGCTTCGGCTCCTTCCTTATCGTCATCTGCCTCGTCTCCGGTTTCCGCGCCACAACAAAGGGCCACCGTTGCCATTGGTGTACCCGCTGCACACCCTAGCCCATCTCCGTCGCCATTTTCGTCTCCTTTTGGACAACAATTTAGTGGATTGAGTCGCTCCACAAGTAGTTTACCTGAATCTGTCGTTAACACTGGCAAATCGCAGGTGGGAGTTTGTTCTAATATATTTTCACCTCTTTTTTTTCCCTTTACTGATTATAGAGTTTACAGTGTATATTTAGCTTGTAAGGAAATGGGGAAGAAAACAATGGAAGGATTATTAAGTTGGGAGTGGACTTTTGAACTTTTTGTCTTATTAGTTAAAATTTAATTAATTTGTCAAGTTACTGATCCTAAAAGGTGTTTTTTTTTCTTTTTTTGGTATAACATCTCAGGATTAATCACAACCCCATTAGTTGTTTCCTGCAAGTGTTCATATCGACCCGTGATTTCTTGTTATTTGGACGGTTTGTTTATTGTTTTGGTAGTGAATTGCGTAGGTGAGGCCGGGGCAAGGAGTGCAGGGAATAGGGATAATGGGATCAGTGAGTTCAAGTGCTCAAGTGCGGCCAGGTGGTATTTCTGCGCACCATCAACAGAGACCTTTTCAATCATCTATCAGACCATCATCTTCTTCTCCAAGTAACCAGTCTCCAACCAGCCAAGTCAGTACCCTACTGGAAATATTTCTCCAATTCTGCTTCTCATTTTGTATTTTCAGTCACTATATTTGACTATGTTTTTTACGAGAGTGCCAGAAACTTGATATGTGTAGTCTAATGGTCGTTTAGTGGGTTAGATTGCAATGAATTTTACAAGATAAGTAGGAGATTGTAGGTTAGACAATGTTGCTTTTCATCTCACATTTTGTTAAGATTCTGAAAAAAGGTTGAAGCTTGATGTTATGTTATCTGGGACAAATTCTTAATAGTTATGTGTTTCTTTTGCATGCTCTGAATTCATCCTTGACTTTTAAATTTGATTTGTTCCACGCCCTAGAAGCTCTGTTATTTGATATTGCATCATAATGTTACAACTAAATAGGAGATGGTATGAACATAGAGCCTGATTTGCAAAGTTACTTCTTCTTATGATGTTGAGGACTAAAGTGGTAGGATAATAGTGATAGCATAGGTTTTGCAGCTTGTCTGCCTATGCATTGTATCCTTATTCTAGTGTTTTTTATTTTTTGGCTATGCACTCTATAGTAGGCCTTATAGTTTGGTTCACAATAAAATGAATGGCAAGAAAATATTCATGTACCTAAAATTTTGAGATTAAGACTTTGTTGAGTTAAGTAGTGGAGTGCATATTGACCCTGATTGAGATATTTTAAAATGGCATTGATGATCTTTTTTCTTAAATTTTTTCTTTTTGGTTCAGTTAAATTATACAGATGGTGGAAACTGTGATATTAACTAATTGCAAATTTCCAATCATGCTATAGTTTGTTCTTAATGCCCTTCATCCACAATTATAACAAGTGATGGGAACTAGGTTTCTCCTTTCTTAAGTTCTTTTCGATATATGCTTTCCCTTTCAACAGAATTTCCAGGGGCATAGCTTTCTGAGATCCTCAACAGTAGGTCCTGGTTCTCCGGCAGGACCAGCACCAAGCACATCGCAAAGTATACAGTCAGCTAGTCAGCCATGGATGTCATCTGGATCTCAAGGCAAGCCTCCATTGCCATCCCCATCATACAGACCACAGTTGAGCTCGCCATCCTTGCAACAACGAGCATATGTTCCTCAGCAACATCCTTCCCTCCCAACAACTCCACAGCAACAACAAACGCCATCTCCACAACCTATACAATCTTTAACAGCCAATCAGCCACCAGAGCATTATGGGCAACAATTTCCTCCTCGGGCTCAACTCTCACCCCATCCACAACAGCTTACTAGGGTTCAAAGTGCTGTTAATCAAAAGCCAGCTTCTCCGGCAGTAGTACAGCCTACCACAGTACAGTCAGTGATGCAGAGTAGGACACGTAATGCTGAAAGTGATGAATGTGGTAATAGGATTGTTGGAAAAAGAAGCATCCATGAGCTAGTTTCCCAGGTGAGCTATCTACGTACCGCACCATTACAGTACTAGAGGAAAATCCCATATTTTGAAGGCCAAATTCTTGTTGACATACTTTGATGATGCTGTCAATGTCCTGCAAACTAAGAAGAAGCTGTATCTTGCATTATAAATTTATCCAAAAAACTTGCATTAGAATGGTGGCATTTACAATACTGTTAGAAATGATGGTTGAAGTTTCTATGAAGGAAAACAAAAAGGAGAAAGTGGATACTTAATCACACAGGTTGCTCCTTTCTCCAAAAAGTTGTCAATGAAAATGTTAAAAGTACTTATTTTAATTGAAGATCTGAATTTGTTGCTTTTATTCTAATTATCAGATCTATTCATGTGGAGCATGTTTTGGGGCATAAAGCAAAAGAGCCCTGCAATTGTTTGGTATTGATTATTGTCAGAGTATTTTGGTGTTTGATAAGGTTCTGATATTAGTTAGAAGTGTGATGTTGGTTATTCAGGCATTATCTGATTCACATTTGGTTTAAGAAGGCTTAAAGTTGGCTTTGGTGTCTTCTCAGCACTTAGCTGTTGCATGGTGTTCTCACATGCTATTGATACCCAACTTTATGCATTTTATTCCTCTCTTAAAATGTGATTCTTGTTGCTTGTTGAACAGATTGATCCATCAGAGAGGCTGGATCCTGAAGTTGAAGAAATTCTTGTGGATATAGCAGAGGAATTTGTTGAGTCAGTGAGTGGCTAAAATTGTAGCTTTGCTCTCTCTCTCTCTCTCTCTCTCTCTCTCTCTCTCTCTCTCTCTCTCTCTCTCTCTCTCTGTATATGTGACTTGATGTGTCTTTAGATGCATACACATATATAAATGAATAATTGCTAAATTAGTCTGCCTTTGCACTGATCTGGGTGCATCTTCTGCTGTGCTTTATATTATGTAATTTCCCCAATATGTTTCTTTTTGTTGTTTCAATAACCATAAAATAATCTCTTTACATATGTTTTTTATTTTTGTCTGTGAGCAGATCACGACATTTGGTTGCTCTTTGGCTAAGCATCGAAAATCTGATACATTAGAGGCAAAAGACATACTTCTGCATCTTGGTTAGTTACACAGGGAGAATGCCTTTTTTTGGCACTTGTTTGCATAAATTGCTACATCATGTCATATTTTTTTATGCTTGGGTGCAGAACGAAATTGGAATATGACACTCCCAGGATTCAGTAATGATGAGATTAAGACCTACCGAAGACCAGTAAGAACTTTAACTTTTAGTTCTATTTAGCAAAGGCATGACACTAGAATATTACGTTTAGTAGCAGTGATGAAGACATCTGGCATTGGTCCTTTTGAGCATCTTATAAAAGCCAAATCATCTTCTCCACCTTTTTCACTTTGTGGATAACTTTTGGTGATGTTTTTGCAGCTTGTAAGTGACATCCACAAGGAGCGCCGTGCAGCAGTAAGTTTTATCCTGATGTCCATCTTGTCTAATAGGAATGCTCCAATATGCATATTTTTTGGTGTATCCACTAGACTGTGTTTTTTCTTATGCATGTTTCTCGTTCTTATTCATGAACATTTCTTTATTTGGAACTTACAAAGGTGAAGATACCATTTAGTAGTTTTAAAGTACGAAAAAAGTTGCATTATTTTGCAATGTCTCTCACTCAAATAATTCTTTTGGCAGGTAAAGAAATCAATCTTAGCATCTGATATGGTAAATTCTAAGAGTTCTATTGGACAAGCTGGTGGAAATATGAGGGGTAACCTGACAAAGACACCTGCTAATTCCATGCTATCCTCAAATCTAAAAATTCGTGAAGTTACCTGAGGTGTTGTTGCTAGATATGTGTTTTGCCAAAGAAAGGTATGATGAAACTTTTATGAATGTGACACCTCTGTGCATTATAGTTCAATCCTTTGGTAATTCTTTCTTTGCTGGGATTCTACTAAAGCTATTAGTTGGCTAGATGTGCAGTGCCTAAGACTATTAGTAGGTTAGACTTGCAGTGCACGCTTTTGATTTTTGAAGCCAGGAAGTTTGGTTGTATTACCTTTTGAATAAAAGTGTAAATATGGCATTGAATTCCTTAGCTGGCTTATAGGAACTTCATAAATATTGATTGTTACACTTGGCTTAAAGCCTTAAACTGAATTTGTGAACTGGTCTCCACTGGAAAGCCTCACCTGGGCAGACTGTGGTGAAACTTTGGTTGCTGAAGGTGAAAATTTGTGCCTTAGTTTGCATAATGTTCAAAGTATAATGGTAAGAACTTGCGCTCCACTCAAACCACTTGTCATCAGTGTGGTGCTTCTGTGCGAGCAAGTGTAAATGGAAGTCTTGGAGAGTAGAGGGAAAAACAAAATTCTTGTGATGGTCATAGTTATTTGCCTTTCTTTGTTTTGTTTTTTTCCCCTTTTTGGCAGGGCTATGATGGACATAATTCTTCGTTAAAATGTTAGTGCGAAAGTAGAAAGATATAAAACTGACATGTACATACCGACCATGTTTTGGAGTTAAAAAGCATGCCATTGCGAATATTGCTTTCTGGCGTGGCCTAATAATATATCTCACCTGTTTGTGCAGGTGAAAAGTTTTGGACAAGAGAGATGACGTCATGACCAATTCATCTCAGCCTTATTTTTAACAAGGCATTTAAATATTTTTTTGCACACATCCGGAGATATTGAGATCATAAAAAAAAAAGAAGAAGAAGAAGAAGAAGAAATGTAACTAGGCCAATCCAATGAACCAAAATACTGCTGAGCCACCAAGCATTCTGCAGATGCACGCAAGCTTATTGGCAAAGTTAACTCTCATCTGTGCTCCCCACTTTTTGAGTCGTCTGATATATGCAGAAACCATCGGTGTTCTTCTGGTCTCTTATTAATAGTTGCAGCTCTTAGCACATTATTTTATGTAGATCTTAATTTATAGCAATTTTCGTTAAATAACTGCGAGGGTCAACTGGGCGGTCGTATTATGGTTTATCGTAAACAACGCAAATGCTTAAATTGACGGTTACAAGGTGCGTGTATTTCGTTGTCTGCCGAAGCCTAGTAGATAATTGATACGACGCTGACTGGTCGGTATGTGATCAATTGTTTATGTGTTTGTACATGCATTTTTGATCGGCAACGTAGGCATGTTTCAAAAAAAATAAAATCATTAAAAAAAAAATACTTGGATATGTCATGTGGTACAACGTGCGTCTGAATCCCTTTCGAATGAAGTAACATGTCAAGTGTCCCGTCAAAATAGAAGAAGTAAACATCAGTGGTGTTGCGGGAAAATTAGAAAAACGTCGGTATCAAATTCTAACGCCGAAATCGAGCCCGTCGACACAAGTATTCCTTCATTTTACAATGTACGCAAAAGAAAGAAAAAATTTAGATCAGTTCAATAGTAAAAAGCTTAAGTGGATGCAACTAATTTTTATATTATATAGAAAATGTTCTATTAACATTTTGTATCCAAAATGAAATACATTTATATGATATAAAATTTAATTATGTTCATTTAAAATTATTATCTTTAAAATCATCTAATTGAATGTGAAAAAAAAAATTGTTCGTATTTTCCATGCGTGCTTTGAAACTCAACGCTTTAATTTATGTACAGTCACCAGGAAAAGTGGAACAATGGGTTAGACATGCGTGTTAAAGTGTTTTGTAGAATAAAAACATATTTTCCTCAATATTACTAAAGTGACGATCAATGATCATTAACAGATTTTTCGCTTTACCGTTCCCTCTGGCCATTCCCATAAGATATGTTTATTTATTTATTTATTTCACTCCGATTCTGTCGTTTGTGGGCATCTTTGTGGGGTTTTTTTTTCTCCCTTCTTTATTTTTTGTCGGATATGGATGGGCGTGAGCTGGCAAATCCCGTAATTAAAGTAAAAAAAAAGTTTACATTAACTAAATAAGAGAGATCCAGGATTGCGGTGAAGAGCTTGAGAGACTCGTATATCCCAAAGAACGAACAAACGTACGAACGAACGGACAACCGAAACCTAGGATAAAAAGAATATGCGCTCGTATGGAACTCCGTCCACGCAGTGAATATTCCCACGTGCCCATTTTCTAATTAGAAGAGTTTGCCTCGGAAACTTCCCGTCCACTTTCCACGTACGACCTTCAACGTAACATAACAAACACCAGGACAACAAAGAAAAAAAAGAAGAAGAAGAAAACATGTGGAGAACACGGAATAAATATATACGATGGAAAAAAAAATACAATTTAAATAGTTAGTTCTTATAATTGAATCCAACGATTCAAATGTTATTTTATCTATCATATTTACTTACCGCATATTTTCGTAATCAGACACCTAAAATAAAATAAAAAGAAAGAAAACTCATCCGTTAATAGCAAACAAAGACACCAGCCAGCCGAAGTGGCGGACACAAAAGGAGGTCCAACCAAACACATCAAGGTAAGTTAGACATCGATGGGCAGCTCAGCTTAACGTCATCAGACATTTGTTTTGTAACGTCTCCTCTTTCTGTCTCTCTCTTTCTCTCTCTATCTCACTCTCTCTAAACTCTTCTGCCCAGGGCCCAACACAAAAACATCCTCTGGACTCACCTGTCGCCCTAACACGGTAAAGTTATTATACATTTATCTACCTCCGTTTCCTGCCTCTCTTTTACCTCTCCCTCTCTCGTATATATTATTATTATTAGAGGGAGAAGGAAGTGACAAAGAAACTGGAGACGGTAGTCGTTTTTCTGGGTCTTGTGATTGCCCTTTGTGTTTTTCGGTGAAAAAACAAAGTGCATTGCTTGGTAGAGAGAATATGGATGGCCAGATGGAGAAAAGTATCGGTCTAAACGACGGCGTTTTGTTTTCTCCTGCTTCTGACCGTGAGAAGATCGTTATGGACACTGACCCTGGTATCGGTGAGGATTCTTTGTTTCTCTTTCTGGATTTCCTTTTCTTAAAAAAAAAAAAAAATTGGCTTATGGTTTACAACGTTGGAAAGAGAAACTGTGTGGTATTATCTTCGTTATTTGGTTTTTTTTTTTTTTTTTTGTTTTTGGAATTGGGGTTTCGGAGAGGAGTAATGTAACTGGGTTAATATTCTGTTTGATGTTCCTTCTTTCTTTCCTCTGTATGTGTGTTTGTGTGGGGCAGAAGTACAGTGATAGAGAGGAAAATTTCAAATTTTCTATTTATCCTTCATCTTTTTCTCACTCTTCTGAAGCTGGATGCTGATTGATGGGTGCATTTTCTTCTTTTCTTCTATTTATTGTTTTTAAGTAATTGGTTTCCGGGTCATTGAATTGGGGAGAAGTCCAGATATTCTAAACATGGAATATTCAAAAAGGGGTAGGTGGGAGGGGTAGAGAATTCACAAAGGATGAAAAAGGAGTTGTGGTACCCGGTCCCCTTGGCTACTCGCCTAGGACAATTCCTAAAAGTTAGAATGCTTCTGTAAACAACTGAAATTCTTTTCCTTTCATAGGTTTTGTAGTGTGTAGACCCAAATTGCAGCTTCAATGCATTTTTTTTTAATTTTTTTGTATGCCTTGTGACTGGTCTAGGTGGCTGAATTTTTCCACTTTTTCACTCTTTCGATAAACAGATGATAGCATGGCAATCTTGATGGCATTTCAGTGCCCAGAGTTAGAAGTCTTGGGCTTGACAACAATATTTGGTAATGTCACCACGGAAGATGCCACTCGCAATGCTTTGCTCCTGGTATTCGTACTCACTACGTTGCTTCCATCTTCCATGCCATAGTTCCTATTTTGCCATCTTTCAGGGTTTTCATATGTTAAGCACATTTTTGTGATCAATTCCTGTTTATAATGTACAAAAGGATAGTGTGAGATCGCAGGGTGTCCTAGTGTTCCTGTTGCAGAGGGCAATTACGAGCCTCTAAAGGTAACTGTACAGATATATTACCCATCTTAACCTTTACAAGTCATATGGGACTAGTGAATTTAAAATTCTGTTTGCATCTGGAGTGACTATAAGTATTAATTTTCCATCTTCACCAGTCTTTATTTTGGCATGATTATTGAGTATAATGCCTTCTTAGGTTGTGTCAAAGAAATCTGTTCATCTGTTTCCATCTTGCGATTAGCTTTATTTCTTTGTTTAAATTTTCAACTTGCATAAATTTGTTCAGCATGCTAATTTTTCTTTTTGGGAAAAGGGAGGAAGGCCCCGTGTTGCTGATTTTGTTCATGGTTCTGATGGACTTGGAAATACATTTCTACCTGCTCCAAAAATAAAGAAATTTGAAAAAACGGCTTCTGAATTCTTAGTTGATAAGATATCTGAGTGCCCTGGAGAAGTGTCTATACTTGCATTGGGACCGCTGACAAATTTGGCTTTGGTAAGCTTGTTATTTTCTCCGACAATTATTCCTTTATTATGGATAGCTCTAAGATCTACAACCTTTCTAATCATGATCTTTCTCTGTCAGGCAATCAAAAGAGACTCCTCCTTTGCCAGCAAAGTGAAAAGAATTGTTATACTTGGAGGTTCATTCTTTGCTTTGGGAAATGTGAATCCTGCAGCTGAAGCAAATGTAAGTGCATATGGGTTTTTTTATATTGGTAAAATTATGGCATTTTGGAAAGTATCTGTAAAAAAAGCTGACTTGGGCATCTTCAACTAAGTCTTACACGTAATCTATGTCTCTTGCCTTGTCAAACATAATATATTAAACTTACTTCATAAAAGTAACAACTAGTAATTAGTCTCTTAGATAGTTGACCTTTGTAGTGGTGGCTAAAATGCCACACGATGTGGGTATACACATCCTAGAAAGGGAGTTCCAGTGCACGAGACTTCCACATTATGGAGTTTGGGGAAAAGTTGGATGTAGGTAGTCTTACCCTTGTTTTCACAAAAAGATTGTTTCCACGATGAAATATGCATTCTCCTTGCACAAATTGTAGCTATTGTAGTTTCAAATGCTTCGAATGGTTTTGGATGCAACTTTTTAGTTGCAAAAAAAGAAAATGGAAAAATAGTGTTGCCTATGAATTGCTTGTCAAACCAATGCTTCTCTGCCATGCAGATTTATGGAGACCCAGAAGCAGCGGATGTGGTGTTTACCTCTGGTGCAGACATCTCTGTGATTGGCATAAATATTACTACACAAGTTGAATATACAGGTGGATTTACTACCCATTATTTCCTCAGCTTTCCATGTACCATTCCATTTAAAATTCTATCTTTTTATGATAAAAAATTGTCTTGTATTGCAGATAATGACCTTCTTACATTAAAGCACTCGAAAGGGAAGTATGCTCAAGTATTAAGTGAGATGTGCAAATTCTACAGGGATTGGCATGTTAGGTCTGATGGTGTACATGGTAATTTGAAGTTGTACTTTTGAATCCAATAACTTTTCTTGTAAGGTTATTTTCTTTGTTTGATTGCCCATCTACTGATACAAAAGTGACTCTTGGATGTGTTCTTTTAAGGGATTTTTCTTCATGATCCTGTGAGCTTTGTGGCCCTTGTTCGGCCTGATCTCTTTACATATAAGAAGGGGGTTGTGAGGGTTGAAACTCAAGGCATATGCATGGGCCATACATTGATGGACCAGGGACGAAAAAAGTGTGTTTGATCTCAGCATTCTCCTCGGTAAATTTTAGTAGTTTGATTGTACTTTTACTGATTGTGCCACCCCATGTTGATTCAGATGGAATTCAAGCAATCCATGGTCAGGATACTCTCCAGTTGCTGTTGCTTGGACTGTTAATGTGGATGAAGTCCTCGATTATGTCAGAAAACTATTGATGAAACCATGATACTCTTTCTTATGGACGGCACTATTTAAGAGGCCAGTATTGGAAGACACATTTAAATTGGACGTTCGTTTCTCTTAAGCCGCTGGATTCCTCGTTTCCAGCCAAGTTCTTGTTTGGTAAGGGCTGTGATAATAGAAAACTTTGCCAATGGTCTCTGGGGGTAAACACACAACTTCCGGTCATTCATGTCCCCGTGTCTAACTTGAATTACAATGAATAAGAAATGGTGAATTCCCGTAGTCATTGCTTCCTTTAATATGTATACTTGAACAGGATTGTTTTACCATTGCAGCCATAAAATGTCCTGCTTGCCATGTATTGTGAAACATAGCCAATTTGTTACGTAGCATAGAAGCCTTGTATGACGTTGCAAGGCAAATCTGTTAAGCCCTGGAACCCACCTCGGATTCTAGGGAGTATTGTGTCTTTCAAACGCAATCACCATTGACCATGAAACAATTGCTTGCAGCCACTGAAGAATGCTTTATTGTAGTTAGCCGTGATAAGACCGAGTAATTCACTGTGCTAAAAAATGAGCACACATCATAGATTCTGAGAACTTTTAAGATTATCATGTTGATATAATGGATGGCAACTTCATGGTGAAAGTATCTATATAGCTCACGTACTCTTTGGCTCTAGTACCTAGTTTATGGAAAAAGCTTCATTACACTAGTTTAGTAATACAATTACATAACCTTTTAATTTTTAAATATGGGGTTTAGGCCATAATTTTTGCCAAATAAAAAGAAAAAAAAAAAAAAGAAATGTTACGCATTCGCGAGGTCTTTGGTTTATCAAAATCGGGAAATAAACAATTCCCTTGGCTAGCCACCAATTACTCCCTCTAGAAGGGGCATGTGGAGCCACATAACTAGGCCGCCTGCCAAGTCTTCATTGTGTGTTGACCTCATGTTTTACATCTAATCCAAGTTTCCTTTGCACTTGAGCATAAAATTGCAATGAAAAGAAAGCGGCCATATTAAGTTACTTATATTCAAAAGGCCGTGATGATGCTTTAATACTTTCATTCCCTAATGATGAGTTCGGATGCAAGGAGTCCTCAGCTCAGCACCCTGCCCCCACCCCCACCCCAATCCAAAAATATCCAGTGGTAGTCAAATTCTTAAGAAGTTTAATTAGCCTCTTTTTTTTTCTTCTTCTTCTTCTTCTTTTTTTTTGGTCGCTACCGCGGTTTGAACTCTAATTATTAAAATTAGGAATCTAATTACCCTACCATTAAATCACACGGCTGGTGCTAGTATAATTGGCTTTTACATACAACATTGCTAGAAGATTCACAATCCAGACGTATTTATGGGCTTATAACTCCTCTAGTTCTACATCTGTCTGAAAGAGTGAAGTCCAACTTGAACTTTATGTTTCTGTTAGGCATGATTTAACCAAGCCCAGATATTAATTGCAAAACGTCAATCCAGTATGTTGTATACAAATTTTTTTTTTGTGATTATTTGTGTACACTTTTTTTTTTTTATGTATATGGAGTTGTTCCCTCGTACATTTTACACGAGTAGGTCCGGCCCAATTATATAATAAAGCAGTTAAACTAACTCAACCTTCTTTCTCTTGCTTAGTTCGAATGCTGATGGACACCTACGTCACTGAAGGAACCCCCCAACTCCCGCCACAATAACTTCAGAAAGCAACATCCCCCTCGTATTTAACAATCCTAGTACTCTCCATAGCCCCATCAAAAAACCTCAACAGTTAACAGCTATGTTACCAAACACCCTCAAACAAGAAGCTTTTGAAAACCCAAATTAAACCCTCAAAACAAACTGAGACATACATTCATACAGTGACAATTAAAGGGTGGGTTTTCCTTCATCAACAATGAATGTGGCCGAGAGGGTCACTTCGTACTGTGCTATTTTCATGGCAGTAATGCTGGTTTTGAGCTGCTGTGAAATGGGTCAGAAGGAGCCATATTGTGGGGTGATGACGATGCACCAGCAGAGGAAGACGGTGGACAAGCCCTGCGACGAGATTTATGTGGTTAGAGAAGGAGAGACTTTGCAGACAATTGGAGAAAAATGTGGTGATCCTTATATTGTTGAGGAGAATCCACACATTCATGACCCTGACGATGTATTTCCTGGCCTGGTTATCAAGATCACCCCTCTCGTTCATGGGTAAAAGAAATCCAATCCTTTTCATTGAGACTGTACGTACGTGTTGTCATTCCTAATAGCTTATATATATATACACATACACACACTCTAGGATTTGTCATCTTTTTCCGAAGAGAATGTTACTACGGTATCGATTTAAGCAAGCAATATTTAACTCAATCACTACCGGATGTGAAATTTAATTTCGACGAACAAAAAACCCAGTTCACGAAGCTTGCTTAACTTGAATTAATGCGAATGATAGGAACAAGGTGACCCACTTTTGGGCAAATTAGCCAGTCAGGTACAGAGGGAGGGGGGATTAATTAGGATAGGGAAAGAAAAGATAAAAAGTCTTGAGTGAGACAAAGTTGAACTATCACGATGAGTAATGCATTCACAAATTATTTTTCTTAGTAAGTAACCTCCGTAAATGATTTTTCACCAACCTCTTATAGGTATCTAACCAAATAACGCTACCTAGAGAGAACAAAACAGATGCACTGCAAAGTTTATTAAATTGGAAAATATAATTTTACGATTTATTCATCAAAGGATATTTCTTTAATAATTTGGCAACGCGTCACATTTACGAGATGATTGATGAAGATTGAGAATGAGGAGTGGACTTTCGAGAAATGGGCTTTCCAGAACCCATTGCAATGTGGCGAAATTAGGATGGGTTCGAATTTAACAAGCAAGAGTTGAAGCCCACAAAAGTTGTTAGGGTGAGATAGCTTTAGCAATTAGGATCCTTTGTTTTCATTACACTCGAAAAAGAGCAACTTAATTCAAAACCCACTTCGGCCCAAGATAATGCATCTAGCCCAGCGAGTAGTCACAGCATGATTCAGGCAAACGTCCAATGCCTTGATCGGCAACTTGGAAGTTGACTTGTTCGGCCTCTTGCGTTTAGCTTTGTTTGTTTGTTTTTTAGTTTCCCCTTAATTTAACATGAAATTATCCTGAGCCTAAAGGGGGTATAGCTCTTTTCAAAAAGAGGATAATGCTCTAATGAGATGTCGTTGAGTAGCAAGTGGCATGTACTCTATACCTAATCCATGCTTTTAGTCAGGTCAAAATGTCGTAAAATGTGGACGTAAAATCTATTCCAAGATTATTATTTTTTTTTTTAATAAAAAATTGAATAGCATATATAAGAGTCAATTGATTGAAGGCATCCTAATTTGTAAATGACTTCTTGAAATGTGAAGAAAGTACAGCTTGTTTGTGACAATCTACGCAATTGTTTTCCTCTCTCTCTCTCTCTCTCCCTTTTTTTTTTTCCTTAATTTTTTGATGGAGACATTTTAAGCTACTGTTGCTGTAACTAATAATATTATTCGGACTTGAATTGTTGCTTGTCTATCTATAGCCTTAAAGCTAAAGGTGTCAAATCCCAATCGAAGAATCGAAGACAACCATTCACACGATACCCAATACCAATCGTCTTGCACAAATCACCAAAACTATTTGTAATATTTTAAACCCAACAGCTAGATATTTGGGTCATTGAAGAGAGGCATACAGCCAAAAGTTACGGGATGGTCCGATTGAAGAAGACATTTTTGTGTGCCTGTGGCTTATCTCATATATATATATAAAACACACACACACACACACACACACACACACACACACACACACATATATATATATATCTATTTATTTATTTAGCGGGCTTGCAGGGAATCTTCACGAAAAGGAAAAAAACAAAAAACTGGTGTTACGGCATTTCTCACATGGAAAATGTCAGAAGTCCGTCGGCAGCTTGTTGCGTCTAATTTGATTTAACTGATGAATGAGCTTAGGAAAAAAAGCCAAGAGCTCCACTAAATTAATGCAGTCCTAACATGGAGATTATTACGACCGTTGATGCATGTTTTTGTTATTATTATTATTATTGATAATTATTTATCAAAATATTTATAATAAATAATTGTAATAATATGACACTTATGTTGACATTTTAAATGGATCAAATTAATTGAATTAATATATAGCTTTAGATAAATCCGAATATTAGCCCATGCCATGCCTATTGAAATCTTCAAGTTCATACGTATGCGGGTGCGTGTGAACAATTATTGGCCTCTTGATACTTTCTGACCAATCCGCAGACGACAATTTCCAGCAGAACGTGATCTGTTTTCAAGACTGGCGGATCGCGCCGGCTTAGGCAATCGTAGAGAAAGGGTAGTTGCCGCGTTTCACTTTCTGTAAGTCAATCCTTTTCTAGTCGTACCATAAGCCAACCTAAACAGTTCACGCCAACATCGGCATGGTTGGATCAAATCTAAAGAGCATGAACAACAAAATTTTGCTAAAAGCAAGCGATATTAACAGCATAAATGAAAAAAGAAAACGGCTTAAAAGTGTGTTGTTGGAGAGGATTGACGCTTAAGATACTAACTTTTGGCATTGAGGCTCAAGGTCCTAACTTTTGGCTTGGACAACAGATAGAAATTGTGCTGGCAATTCATTATTTTGATTTGATTTGCGTTTTTGGAATTGAACTTCCAGCGATTTGTAATGTAAACGAAGAAAACTAATAATGATGCCAATCAGATTGTTTTTTTTCTGTATTTTGATGGAAAGGACTTGGATTTCTATAACTTACGATGCAAACATGATGAAAATTATGATTGATATCAGTCAAATTGCTTTATTTTATTTTATTTTATTTTGAGAGAAACAAAGAGCAAAAAAAAAAAAATCTGTCACAACTTTTTAATTATCCATTTGAACTTAGTCAATAGTATGAAAAAAAAATTATTATTATTATTATTTTGCCATACTAAGATAATTTTCGGATAACCCATTGTTAATGGATTTATTTCTTATCAAAGAATATCATGCAAATAAACACGAAAGCTTTTGTTTCTTAAAAAACTTGTGAACATATGGAAATTTATTGTAAACATTTTGATTTCTAAATGAGCACGATCCTTTTAAACCCTTTTTTCTTTCTTTTCTTTTCTTTTCTTTTCTTCTCTTTTCAAGTATTATTTGTTATTTTGGTGGACCATTACCTTATTCTAACTCATTCCGCAGGCAACCTATGGCCGGGTCACCCAAGGGTGACAAACTAACAGCACCGCTACATAATGGGATCGTTTTTTTTTTTTTTGAGCTTCTTGCAATCTCCACCACCCTTTGCAAAGGCCACCCCTACTTCTCCTGAAAAACTTTGAAATATTCCTCCTTTATGGCTTCCCAACAAGGGCTTCTGTTCAGCTTCTTCTGTTTTTCACTTATGTTCCTTCTCTCAGGTTCCCCAAAAAAAAAAAAAACACTCTTTGTACCATTTCCATTAATGTTTCTTCTTTTTTTCCGGTCTTTGTGAATCAATTGAAGACCCTTTGATATAAATGTTCATGGGAATTGAAGTTTTGTTGGATGTGTGACTACCTTGCCAGGGAACATAAGAGTGCACGCAGGTCGCCATCTCTTCAAATCTAAACCAAGCAAGCTGTTTGTTTTTGGAGACTCGTATGCGGACACAGGAAACAACAGGAAAGCAATAGCAAGTTCATGGAAAATCCCTTATGGAATCACCTTCCCTGGCAAACCCGCCGGCCGTTTCTCCGATGGCCGTGTCCTGACTGATTATATTGGTACCCTCCCCACCTCATCTTTTTCTTTTCTCTCTCTAACTGTACGTGCTTTGCCTTTACCTTTTGTGTTTTTTAAGGCCTGTTACTGGGTTGAACTTTGCGTTGCTTTTTGGTATTGTGAATTTGCAATGTCACTTACATAATTGGATTTGTACATGTGCTTGTCACTTTATGGTGGGGTTCTACTCTACTATACAATCCACTATACAATCCAGACATGCTACCTTTCCTTTAGTGATAATTGATACTGACCGGTTATGTTTTTGGCATGCAGTATAATTCTGCATTATTAAGTCAGCCTTGTTGGCTTCCTCTTTCTTTCGAAGCTTAATTTCTAGCATGATCTGGAGCTTCTACTCTTTTGTTCCGATAGTTTTGTGAGCATCAGTTACACAGCTCTGTGATATTCTGCTGCCACAAGCTACCCTATCTCATTACGCATCATTGATGTCTACCTCTTTCTTCGTGTTTCAACTTACTACAAGATCAATTTTTTTAGTACATTGAGCTTCTCCACTTGTTCGTGGATATATAATTAAAAGCGTACAAGTAATAACCATAAACAGCAAAAAGTCGGTGGCTATCATCTCTTTTTAAAAGTAACTTCACCACCTAATCAAATTCAAAAGTGGGTTTCTTTTTATAATGCCATACAACTTATTAGTTGGGATTATAACCTCCACTTTGGTGCTAATGTCTTGACCAGAAAGCATTTTATGATTGATAAACCCTGTAATATTTTATCCATAACAAACTATTCCAGCTAACCGACACCTCACCTTTTTCTCTTTTTCTCTCTCTCCTTTCTCTTAATGTCCATATATAGTATTATTTTAACTGTCATACTACAAAACACAAACATGATATTAGTAATTAACATTTATTAATCTCTTGAATGCATGCAGCTAGGTTCATTGGAGTGAAGTCTCCAATACCATACAGATGGAGGAATGTTGTTGGAGTCAAGTACTTAAAACATGGAGTAAATTTCGCCTATGGAGGGACCGGAGTATTTGGTACATTCGCTCCATACCCAAATATGACAACCCAGATAGATTTTTTCCAACAGATGATCAATGACAAAATATTTACTCCGGCGGATTTGCAGTGTTCAGCGGCCTTTGTCTCACTTGTTGGCAATGACTATAGCTTTTACTTGGCCAGAAATGGCTCTGCTCAAGTAACACTCTTACACAGCTTTTTGATCCATATTTTTCCGTTGTTTTATCTTCCCAATGGACTGCAAGTTTCGTCCAGTAATTAGATGATCTGTTGTCTGTTGAAAATAAATTTTTAGGCCCAGTTAGAGTCAAATGCACCAAAAAAAAAGCTATCATTACCGAGCACAAGTATTGATCTTTCTATCAACAATTCCATATGGCAGAGTTTTCCAGCCTTCATTCAACAAGTAGTCAATCAACTTGCCGTGAATTTGAAACGCATTCTTGATCTAGGAGTGAAAAAAGTTGCTGTGAGCGGACTACAGCCCTTGGGCTGTCTCCCTTCCAGTACAGCCCAATCCTCGTTCCGACAATGCAATGGAACCCAGAACCAGCTCGTGGGTTTCCACAACACCTTGCTACAACAAGCAGTGGCAAAGTTAAATGCTGACGCAAAGTCACCTACTTTTGTCATTCTTGATCTTTATTCTGCATTCACGACTGTTTTCAAGAACAAAGGAGAACGCCCAGGTAATCACATGTTTCAAACTAGTTGCCCTTGTGTGTGTGTGTGTGTGTGTGATTTGTTTTTTTTTTTTTTTTTACACATATCCAATTGGACTTTAGTTCGATGAAATTCATGTCAATTTACCGTTGTCCTTACTGTGCAGGAAGTACAAGGTTTTCAAATCCACTGCTGCCATGTTGCGTTGGTGCGAGTTCTAGTTATTCATGTGGGAGTGTGGATGAGAAAGGGGCAAAGATGTACACAGTTTGTGAGGACCCTAAATCTGCATTCTTTTGGGACTTTTTCCATCCCACACAGGAAGGATGGCGAGCCGTGTATTCAGCTTTGCGTGCCAATCTTCAACAACTTTGAATCTAGTTTCTGCCAAGGAATGAAAGTTGTTAGTGTGTGTGTGTAGCTTTGAATTTTTTTCTCGTCCCTCTCTCCGTGTTCTGTTGCAAAGTTGTTCATTCTTTTGTTTCCCTTGTTGTAACATGCGAGAATCAATACTGTTCCTTATCCTTCCCAACCATTGCCGTCGTCCTTCATTCTTGGTAGGCATTTTTTAGTGGAGATCAAACAAACTTATCCGTAAATCATAGGTTCCACGGAATCGACTTTCTTTCAATTCAGTTCATTAATTAATTATAACAATTAGGAGGATGGCCAATTGTAAGATGCGATTGTAACGTGACCCACCAGTGGCGACCTCTTATAAAAGCTAAGATCCTTACCAACTCCCTTGAACTGTTACCATCTTCTCAAAATACAACCTATTCCATGATTTCTTCTTATCCTGACGTAGGATGCCGTCGTAATTGTCACGGGTATGAAGTGTGTGTCGCCTATCCTACCAACTTTGATCAACAGAAGCAAACAACAAGAGCCACAAGGCAACAACAGAGCCCAAACAAGGCCTGTTCTTACCAGATTGACCAATCTGATGGGCCGCATAGGCAATATCCCCTTACGATCTACTCCAGCTCGCGGGCCCCTTCCAATTAGACCACTGATTATATATAGCGCTTCGATTCCCGTGTTTGGGGATTTCTTTTGAGCTCGAGACACAAAACGAGGAGTTTATTGCATGCCCACCGTTACTCCTCGTTACTGGGCTTGGGTTCTCATACTTTCTGACAAGATGCATCTCATGCGGAGCATCCGAGCGAGGCTAAAAAGTTGAGTACTTAAAGTTCTAACATCGAGATATTCCATGTGCCCCGAGGCTCGGGTCATTCAGGGTCAATGGACCAAGCTACTTGCAGGGCCAGACCTTGATATTAAATTTGAGGGGGCGTCAAGATTAAGGGGGAAATTAGGGATGCAAATGAATGACTACTACGGCAAAAAAGATCATAATACCGCTACCCACCTCTTTCCAATTTTATCAATAATTTAAAAAAAAAAAAAAAAAAAAAAAAAAAAGCTCCCATGCTTCTAGCAGAATGTATTGAGAAACCTATGTTAGGATTTATTGGTTCCGTATTTAAGTTCTAATAACTCTATTCTACGCCATTTAACCCCCCTTGGTGGCAACCCCATAAATAAAATAATAATAAATGAATGAATAAATAAATAAAGGTTGCTAAAAGATTCACGGGACCGGATTGTGCTTTATTTCCTGAAAATCTTAACCAGATTTAGAAGTTAGGATTATGAATTCGGCAAGGCTGCTCTTTAGGATATGTCCCACCAATTGAGCTTAACCACTCAGGAGTAATCAAAATCTTTCAATTGCAATCCATAACTTCAAAGAGATATAGACTATCGTGAAGTTTTTGAGAATTTGTCTGGTTGTTATGACAACATTAGTACATATGAATTGTTAATGTTTTATCGATTGCACCTTTGCCATAATAATAATCCAATCGGCAGGAGAGTCCCATGTCGTACGTATATTTTTCTATTTCTGGAAACTCGAAGAAGGACGAGAAAGAGCTTCAAATTTGATAGATTCTTGGATAATTCTGAAGGTGTGAACACAGGGGATGAGGAATCTTCTCTAACTGACGCCTGGGGTCTGCATAAACAAAGAAACTGATAAAATTCTTCAATAATTGATGGCTCTTGCGTTCCTCGTTCTGTCAAGGAAAAACTGAGTTGTGGGGTTCAACAAGCCCTACTACTTTTGTTTTTTTTTTTTTTTTTTTTAAGGGAATTGGATGCTCCTCTCCTTCCCCATACATGATGAATAAATGCTATTTTGTCTGCATCCTTAAACCGCTTTGGCGTGGCCAATTTTTTTTTTATTATTATTTTTAAGGGATTTAGTAAGTAAGCACTACAAAAATCAAAATCAAGTCGTACAGCTCATGGACAAAAGATCTTTTTAATCGCCGTAGCTTTCACAACATTAGAAAAAATCGTCCAAAGTAGCTTTCAGAGTCATAGTAATTATAATCATAAAGATGTGGGCTTGAAGAGATAATCGTAGCTTATTACAGGGCGAAAATTTTCAAAAGTACGTGACCAGCAAGCCAGACATCAAAATATCATTTATGGAAGTGCACCGCACTACCGTAATTTTTTTTTTAAGGACACTAAAAATAATTATCTGAGGTACAAAAACACACCAAATTAACCTTACATGTTCACTCTGCATGAACGATATCTGTAGCATATATTCTAATCTTAGCCTCGAAGGTGACATTTCAAAAATTAAAAACCTAAGTTTCAATTTTAGAGGTATTAAGTTAAAATTCTAATAAGAATTTATTTATTGATTTCTTTTTAACAAGAGAATAAGAGAACTACATCATGTCCATGTCATATTATGTACATGATAGCCACTTAACTTTTGCTTGACTATATATATGTATCTATATGTATACTCTCATTATGTTTAAATTGACGCACACAAGAGTATTACAATTAAGTGTATTTTATTAGTTTTTTTAATTATTTTTCTTTAAATTATTTTGAAGTTGATAATGTAATGCATTATATTAGTAGTTGCATTTTTTTAAAAAAAAAAACACTTGTTTGTTCAAATTTAATCATTGTTATGATCAAATAAAATATACATATTTAATATGATCAATCATGTAGAGTGATTAAATTAATATGAAAACAATATAAATTTAAAAATATGATTTTTTTTTAGAGATTTAACTTTTCAATTAATTTATTCAATATTTTTGAACTTTCAATTAAACACATTAGAATGAGTGATTTTTTTTTTAAATTTTCATAATTCAATTAATTGAATCAAATTATAAAAATTGAAATTAAACTTCAATTAATTTAAAGTTTTAATTTAATAAAAAATTTAAAATTTCTAATTTAGGTGTAAAAAATAATTTATGTTATTGGTAAAATCAAATTTATAATTATCATTATATATATATATCGATAAGCAAATAATTATTTAAAAATAATAATACTTTACTAAAATATTTTTGTTATTAATAAATTTATTAATATTATTTTTTTACATTATTAGAATAAAATATAAAATATATATGTAAAACAACATTTCAATTTGGTTTGGTTAATTGTAATTTGTTAAAACTAAAAACTGTAAGTTTGTAACTAAACTGTAAAATTTATTATACATAAGTTAAGTTAATTAATTACAAGATTCAATCAATTTGATTAATTAAAATTTTGATTCCGTTCAATTTAGTTCTGTCAATTAATTAATCGAATTTGAAGAAGATTACTAATATTTTTTAAAAATAATATGAAAGTTATGTACTTATATCTAAATTTAAGGAAAAATAGTGTGAAGGAATAAATAAATATAAATATTATGCTAAAATATTATATCTTAAGAAGTGGAATTGTATCAAATAAACATTTCTATTCATAAAATTAAAGAGAAGCATTTATTATAGTTTTTTCAATATACCATTGATATGCTTCTATATATGTATGTGATATTAGATTGGGTACGAAAGGCTTATTGTTAATTAATTCCCCTTAAATGTTGTCGTTTTAAGGTTGTCGGTTTTTCAACGTACATTGTTCTGATGGTAACTGGCTGGAGAGCTCCTACCCATGCACGCATCTTGTCCAGTGCCCGCACATGGACTGACATGAGCAAGAGAACAGCATGATTACAGAATAATGGAGTATTAACCCTATTATTTAAGAATCTCTTACTAACATTTTGTTCCAATAAATCTTATAAATTCCAATTCAATTTTTAATATAATAATTTATATTTATAAAAAATCTAATTGAATTCTTACGCCTTAAGAACTACAGTAACGTTATAAACTTAGTAATTCCTACTAAAATATGTGAGGTTGGTCTACAAATTTAGTTCACTATCATTTAAAAATATTTGTATCAAATCAAAGAATCTAATTCCACTTTCTTAAATACGTTTTAAAATCTATACCAAACAAATGGGATGAAATGAATTAAAACAATTTTTCTAACCGAGAGTTTTTGTTTTTTTTGGTCCATCATCCAACGGGATTATTTTTTTTCTTAGAAATTGTACGGTCATCCTCTTCCGGGCCAAAAGTCCACCTAACTCCAGGCCATCCGGGCCCGATCTGTTCAGCCGCTTATGTCTCAAGTTGCTTAACCCCACGGATAAATTTATTTGGGACTAAGTTCTTTAGAGGACATTGTAATGATTAATAACTTAGTCTGATCAAAGAAAAAGGGATCAATAACTTAGATTTTTGTTTCCGAAGAAATATTTCCATAATTAAAGACTTAAAAACTTTTATGTGGACGTTCTGACTTTTAATATCGAGAAGAAAAGCTTAAAATTTATGAGAAAAAGAAAAAGAAAAAGAAAAAGAAGAGAAAAACTTATGCGGTCACAGCTGACGCCAAAGATTAAAGAAAGAAAGAAAGAAAAAAAAAACTTATTTGGGACAAGCGACACAGTACATGTTAGCACTCAAATATCTCACGCGGTCAGCTTTAATGGTGCCTGAAAGGCGACGTCGGCGAAAGATCGATCGTGCATATGCTTGATTTTGACATATTTGAGCTGTCCATTTCCAAACACCTGACGCTCAGTTGAAATCCATGTGGAGCTTCGACGACCAAGATATAGAAATATCCTTATTTTTTGTTATGTAAGTGACAATGTAGGAAAAATCTCATGTACCACAACTTTAGACCCATAATACTTGGACGGAACCCTCCAATCTTTTTCAGCTCTTAATTCCAATCACTCTTAGCCCTTTGCTTCAATCACCGACAACACTTCGGCTGTCGTGGTAGATAATAGAATACGAGAGACATGTGATCGGTTTAATGATTGCACAAATTTCATATTAAATTTTAAACTTGATGGGAGGCCGAATTATTTGATTATAATTGATTTTAATAACTTTTATTTCATTTGTAATTTTTTTTCTATTTTATAGGTAATGAATCAGGACAATAAAACAATGGAAGAAGTAAAATACATCTATCGCAAAGGCTGAAAAGATGCGTATTTCTTTTCAACTTTTCAAGGGTAATTTAGTTATTTTAGTAAGAACTATAAATATTATAACGATAGATGACACGGGGAGGGGGGAAAAGGGTGAAGGACGACCAGTCAGCTTGACTTTTCTTTACCTTCTCCTTTCTTTTTCACCGGGGATGACTCTCTTCACGTTGAATTTGTGGGGATGCATGACGTCCGACATGAATAATTAGACTAGGGTGTAGGGATGCAATCCATCGCGACATTGAGATGTTTTGGTTTTTATGGGTTATTCATACTTTTGAGATTGATGATTTGATTTATTTATTTTAATTTTTTCAATATTTATATATTTGATCATTATAAAAGTAGATTTTTTAAGTTGTATTAAAATTGATGAATAAAACAAAAGTCTGTACTAAATAGATGAACATACAATTGTATTTAATAAATTAATTTATTTCTGTTGCATGGTATTTTGTAGTTTATAAACTAATTTATTTCTATGTGAACTCAAATAAGAATTACATATAGATTAAGCATAATAGGAATTGCTTGATAAAGGATATTTATTATTAAATAAGATTGATATTTAAATAGTAAACTCATAAAGACTCAAATAATTCATGCACTTTAGGTGAATTTTCGTAGTTTTAGTATTAATTTAATTTGAAAAAAATGGAAACATCTTTTGTGTTATTAGTTTGTTAATTAATTTTATTTATTTATTTATTGACATCAAATTTTTAATATTTTTAATATTTTATAATAATATAAATTGTTATTAAATTCTCATTCCATGCCATGCCAATGCTGAAATAATTATCAAGTTTTGTCGCCATAATCGACCTTGTGCAGGCCCCATCAGTATGTTCTATCGTGACTTGACCTTTATCTCGGAGACAATCCATGTGGCACAGAAACTAGCTAGCGTGCCACGTGTTGTTTACTCTGCCGTATTCCTTGTCCAAATGCGGTTGTCTCTTTCTTCGCGAATATTTGCTCCTGCACTGTGTTTTTTAATGCTTATGTGGTCGCGGTGCCGATATGTAGCCAAATTGTAGTTCACTTTTGTCCAGGCGGATTTGGCTGGGTGGCCAGTGTTCAGACGATTCAGAACCTTCATATTTTTGGCAGTTCAATGCTGTTTCCAACTTCCTATTTTGGGAATCCATATGTTGTGAGACTCGTGTGCCTCCGTGACACTGGCCCTTGCCTTCACTTTTGCGATCTGTCTCTGGGTTGGGGAGAAGAAGTTCGGGTGCAATTTTCTCTTTGAGTTTTGATTTATGGCCTAGTAATTCAATTAGAGAACAACTAATCTACCCCACCACCACAGCTAGCCGAGGCGGTCACCGTCAAGGACATAATGTCTTTGGTGGGGTGTTGGGCAATCTCGATTTAGACAATTATTGAAAATGCAAGATGGGTTTCACGATTTAGTTAGTTGACATCGTGCTCCCCAAACTAGTTATGGGAATTTGGATTTTGGAGCAAGCACGTAAGAAATAGTTCATAAATGTACCGATGCAGGGGTGCGTCCTTAAGGTCCGTTGGGGGAGAAACTAATTGATGCGTCGAAGGCATGGTTCTAAAGATTGGACCAGCCTGATGTTTGGACTGATAAATCGGTGACATAAAACTTAAATTGGCGTAATTTTCTTATTTAATTAGACAAAAAGAGTAATCTAAAACAAATCATTTAAACCATTTAACTCGGATAAGTAAATCGGACAAATTTTTGTTAAAAATTTTTATTTTATTTTTTTCAAAAAAATTTACATGAATTAGACTAATATCCATACCTCAGTCATGGCTATAGCCAAGCTTATTGCAAATGATTTAATGGGACTAATTTTGATATTGTGGTCAATTCATATCATATATCAGCTTGTATAATATTCTATATCTGCTTCCTTGTTCTGTTTGAAACTAAAAAGATTTACTAACAAATTCACAAGAAAATATGTTTTGAAGATTGACCCAAAGAGTTGAATTTTAACTAGAAGGTGAGAACTAATCCAATTTTTGACAAATTTGGAGGCAGCCACCGATATATCCACCTTGTCTTGCGATCTGCCATTACAGGATAATTCCCATAAATTTGGAGTTACAAAAATGCTTAAGTACCTCTAAACAACAAGGCTTTCAATATAGTTCTTGGCTTATTTTCCGACTTATCAAAAGAAAAATATATATAATTCTTCGCTGTAGGTCCACATGGATTGGATAACGTCTGGACTCTGGAGAGAACGGATGCGGCAAATCCGCCATTTTTTATGGACATATATCTCTAGCAGACGGTGGACTGTCGGTGTAACTTCGGCGAGCGGACAAGAATTCTGTGTCTTCAACGGTAGAAAAACGCACAAAAAGGCCACGTATATATAATATAGCATGCAAAGGATAAGTTTGTCTATTGGTTCACGTCTTTTCGAGGCCCCCCATGTGCGCTTGAAAAAATGATGTTAATCTTAGCTGAACGGTTTGATCCTCTTCTTGGCATGCAAGAGTGAAACAATGAAAACTGCGCTCTATGCCAAAAATGGAAATAAGAAAACCAATTAAGCATTGCATGAAACGATGGGCCATGTGCTGACAATCAGACAAGTACACCAGGAGTTCATTAGAGAAACAAAAAGTAATTCAAAACAAAAAAAAAAAATCCTCAAATTGGCGCCCCACCATGAGCAGGCTTGAAGAGTCTGGTCAAGTATTGCACGTCTCTCTTGCCCATCTCGCACAATATTTGTCCAAACAGATAATATGTAGGAGTCTTGTCAACAGAACTACCGGCCGACAATGGCATTGCATGTTTGCTCCATTATAATATTGGAAGCAAATCAAATATAGTTCCAACCAGAGAAGCAATTATATGTGGGCAGATTGGCGATTTTGATCAATTATTGTCTGATTGAAATTACACTAAGCTTAAGTCCAAAGGCTTTATCTGATGTTCATCAGCTTCGGTGGTACTCTACTTAGACTTTGATATTTCATCCAACCCAGAGGCTTCCATTATATTGTCTTTTTTTTTTTTTGTTAATTTTATCGTCAAAATTGACCATATTTCACAAACAAGATTCACAATTTATATTGCAAGAGCCTGCAACTACAAATTAAGAGCTACTTACTCTTTATTTTGGCGAAATCCAACAAAAATATAAAGAAATCATTTAATTTAAAATGTTGATTATTTTAAAAAATAAAAAAATTATATATCCAACTCAAATATATTTTTAACAAACAAATTCATTGACAGAAAGCATGATTAAATACTAGATCTTGAGATTAAAATATTATTAAGTAATACTTATAAAAAAAACCCTAACGCATGATGTTGAAGAAAATAAGTTAAATTTATAGTGTTGATAATATTCCACCCAAACAAATTTGTTCAAATATCATCATCAAATTATCAAATTATACAAACCTCGGCATCTAATAGTTGTTCATCTCTTTGATATACACAAGTAAACCTTTTCAGGAGAGGAGTAGATTTGAACTCCAAAACTCTCTCCTTAAAATTCACTGAGCATAACAAATGTTCATTGTTACTATTTGCTTACGAACTTATCTTTGACTTTTCAGGCTTTGATGTCCTCTCTTGTGACCTTATGCGAACAACTTGCTCCAGATGTCCACGAGAAGGAAAAAAAAAAGAAAAAGAAAAATTAGAAGTAAACGAGAAAATTGACATTAAGGAATGATATGATTGAATACACGAGTCGGGAAACTAGAAATTGGCAGCCACTTATTATATATCTAATAATGATTAGTGTAGTCCAGGGTTATGCTATAGATTACTATTAATTGAGAAAAATTTTCCTTCTTTTCTTTTCCCCCTATTCTACAAAATCAATCCACTAGTCACCTTTAATGATTGCCACCACTCGATTTTGCCTGTGCTTTCTCGCCGTGTATTTTATGTTGGCAATTAAGTAGGGATATAAAGTTACAAACTCATATATAAAAGCACCACATTTGGTAAAACTTTATTGTTGTACCCCTAATAATCCAATCGGGCTGAGATTAAATAAATAAACTCATACACTCATTCGTGTGACACCTTAGGTATTCAAAACAGAAAAAAAAAAAAAAAAGGAATAATATTCATCTCGATTTGGTAGTTCGGTTAAGTTTATTGAATAATTTTTTAATTGGTGTAAACAAATCTGATTGAATAAAACAAAAAATCTAAAAAAATTATTTAATATAACTCTAATTTTTTAGATGTGTATTCGTATTGCTCAGTCAAAATTTAAATTGATAAAAATGTCATTGCTTGAATAGAAAGGAGCGAAACCGAAAAAGATAGCTACCGTTAACCTTAAGTACCGCGTAACGTCGTCAAATTACATTATTGCGGTGAAATGCGAGTTGTACGGCACTGATTAAATTATTGCCAAAGTCAACAATGTGGGGCAAACGTGGAAATAGGACAAATCATCGAGTGTGGCCCATCTATATCTATCTATGTGTAAATATGCTTGTGTTTAAAATTATAATTATGATTTAAATATTTTTTTAATAAATTCTCAAAAATTGTAATATTTAATATTAATTTAATATTTAATTCATAATTTTAGTATTTTAATGACGTTAATATTTTAATATACATAGAATTTACTCAATTATAATTTAACTCATATTAAAATTTATTCAATTTATGGTAATAATTATTTATATATGTCCAAAATTTATATAAATGAAATACTCATAATTAATGAAATTCAACTAAATTCTTTTTTAAGAGAAAAATAAAAAATGTTTTTTAAATTTTCTTTTTTCCTAAAAAATACTCCTAATTTAAATATTTTATAATTTTAAACGTAAAATACAAATAAAATATACTTTTTAATAAATATTATAAACTCATGTATGTAATATCAATATATATAAATATTAATAAAATTAATAAAAAAATTTATAATGCTTATATGGTGTTATTGACTTAATTTTAAAAATATCTAATTATTTAATTAAAGTTCTAATTTATTTTTAATGAACTCCCACAATATAATACTTATAATAAACCTGCATGTTACACAAATTTAATACTAATATAAGGATATTATATTAAAATTAAGAGAAAGTTGGTAATTTGATTATTTGTTTAATTTTGTAAATATCTAAATATTTGATTTAAATTTTATCTTTGTAATAAATGCTCGTAGTATTTGATATTAACTAAATAATTAATTTGTACTTCTAAAATTTAATATGCATTTTATTTACTCAATTAAAATATAATACATGTTGTAATTTATTTAATTAATATAATATTATTTATATATGTATAAAACACATGTAACGTAAATAATTATAATTAAGTAAAATAAAAGAAAAAATTATTTTCTAAAAAAATCATAAATCCCTCTTTTTTTATAAATGAAAAAATAAAAAATATATTTACAATTTTTTCTTTGAAAAAAAATTATAATTTAATTATTTTCTATTTTTTTCTTTTATTTTCTTAAAAAATATTCTTACTTTTTTATTTTTCAAATAAAAATGCATAATTAAAATTTTTTTATATGCTTCTTTTAATAGTAGAAGATGTAGCTATTTAGTATGTCCTAAATATAGAATTTGCGATGTAATTTTTCCTATAAATAAAAAGTTGATTCAAACCGAGCAACGCACATCTCTTCTCTATAATATGATTAAAATGGTCAACGATTTCAAATCGCTTCTTCGAATATTCGCATCTAAGTTGTAAGCTCTTCCGGTAAAAGGAAAAAAAAAAAGTCATTTTATTCTTTATTCGCTAAAAGAATCATTATCTGTAGTCTATATATAGACCACGCAATGAGGGGACCGCTGTTCTATAAATGTCTTCTCGTCCCATATTTGAGTAGAGACTTTCAATTTAAAATTCAGGGTTTCAGAAACTGGAATATCCTATCAACGATGGATAAAAAAAAAAAGCATGTTACGTTTAAATTGTGAGAGTTCTGTCTAATATGATAAGCGCTTGCTGTCTGCACATTGCGAAAAACATGAAAAAAAAAAAATTAGAGCGTAAAATATAAGTCTAAATTAAAACGTGATGTAGATTTCCTTCGATTCTAGATCGCGACGGTGACAAAAGATAGCAAGCACGAATAGGATGACTGTAAAATAAAATTTCCCTGTAGTTTTGAAAGTTTGCGACTTATCCTAGAATGTTGTCCAAAAGCCCCCAACTTTTGACTTACTGTCTCGTGGTTCTAATGATATAATAGCCTTTCAATTTTGGTCCTCTGTTTCGACATTTCCCACTCTGCGACTTTTGCCTTTTTGTTTGTCGGCCAACCTCCGTGGTTCACCTTAATTATAAGTGCCGTTAATTATATTCTTCTGCCAACATGTTTAATTTTGATTTTAATCTAAGCGCACGTTTTAGAAAAATAACACATTAATGATATCATGTTGGTGTTTGACGAAGCCTATTCATTCCTTTTATTTTATTTTATTATTATAACAAATCATGACGTGATTTAAGTACAATGAATATAAAAAATTAATAAAATAAAAAAATTAAAAATTTTATGTCAATGTTTAAAGACATTAGAAAAATAGAATTAAGAACTAAATTTGCTTTGTTTTTTAGTATAAGAATGCACTTTTTGTGAATATAGTGATAAAGTAAAGATTAATTAGAAACATTAATTTTTTATTGGAGCATGAAATTTTGCTTAATTATTATTAATAAATTTGATTGGTTTAATTTTTAAAAACTTGAACTTGTGATGAAGTTTTTTTTTTTATATATAATTTAGGTCTCAAGAGAAATTAAGAAAAATATTTTTTAATTTGGTGTACATAAAATTATTTTTTATTTAAAATTTATACACATTTTTAATCAGTTATTTGTATATATATATATATAATAAATTGTATTAATTTTATTGCTTATAAAATTAATCTATTATTATTATTATTTTACTTGAGTTTGACCTTTTAGATTTTTTTTTTCTCTTACAATTGGTATTGAATTAACGCTCATCATTAAGCTTCACCCGAGGCTTATTTGGGCTATTCTTCAATTGATATCAATCACGTAGTTTTACTGTTCTTAATTATTTTTTTTGACAGAAAGTTTCTGGCCACGTGAATAAAGTTTTCTTTGCATTTTCATTTTTTAGGTGCCAAGCAGATGAAGTTAGTTGGCGTGGATTAATTCGTTTGTGCGTCAAAATCTACGGTGGTGTTGTGTCCCTATCAAGTAACTTCATTCGTTGGATGGCATGTATTGACATTAAGACGACTAAGTTGGGATAAATTAGCGCAATAAAGTTTAGTGACCATTGCAATAATACAATTTTTATTGAGGCTTGGACTATTCTTATGAAATACGATTTTTTTGTTTTTTTTTTCAAGAGAAGAAAGATTGATTATTCTTATGAAATACGATTTTTCGTAAGAGAAGAAAGTGTTTCTTCTAAAAATACAATCTTTTTGAAGTTTTCGTAAATTATCAAATTTAAGAAAAAATTATTTTTTATCTCAATATCATGCGTAACCCTTTCTTTGAGCTTCAAGCGAATCTAATCACCGTCCACATCACAACAACAACTAATGGTGAGCTGGATGGCATGCAATGTGGTCTACATTTGATACCGTTATGTGTATGATTTTGATGTAACGTTTGAATACATTTAATAATTTTGAAAAATAAATTTTTTATTTTTTATCAAAATTAAATCTGGAGATTTCAAAATTAAAATTTTAAAATTTTAATTATTAAAATATATTAAAATAAAAAGAAGAATATATATATATATATATTTGGTGACTCTTTTTATTCATCGTGTTCAATAAGTCAGTTGAATCAATTACATGGCAGGAAAAGCGGACCTGTTCTCGTAAATCCTGTAGCACCAGATCCTTTTTTTTTTTTTTTTTTTTTTTTTTTTTTTTTGGGTTCATTCATGTATTGGAGGTAGACATTCGAGTCCAAATCCGGGAGACAAAAACCCTTATTAAATAATTTTTGTTTTTTTTTTTTTCCAAACTGCCAACCAATCCTATTATCGTTAATAAAGCAATATGGTTCTACATGATCACTTACATAATCCTATGTTTCATTATTCAATACTTTTTACATAATTACTTTAATATTTTTTTACTTATAATGTTCCACTTTTAATATTTTTATCATGGCGTCCATCAATCATTTCCCACCAATCAGTTATCCCCGTCCAATAATAGTATATATTAGCAATGACATTGACGTGTGGAGAGCCAGCCATCAGATTTACTCTTTCATTTTTTTTTTTTAACCATTATTAAAACTCAGTTTTCAGCCCGCGTTATGTTATTTATTTTTGAAATTTATGCCTTCTCTTAAAAAAAAGTATATATGATATATACAATAATAAATAAAATATGCATCGAGTAAAATAAAATATATATGAGAGAAGATGAACAATACAGCATTATAAATTATTATCTTTGTTTCATTTATCAACTATCAACATTCATAATTTATGCTATTTCGTGCCCATTTTGTAAATTTTATGATTTTTTTAAAATATATGAAATTAAAAAATATTATTTTAGCATACCGACTGAAGTTATTCGGTGGATCCTTTTTTTTTTTTTTTTGCATTGCTTTCGTTTCTTCGGTCCATACAGAATTTTTTCTTCTTTTTTCAAAACTACAATTTGATATGAATAAGAACAAGAATAAGAATATCATTACATGATAATATTATATAGTAATATTTATATAAAACATTATAGTAATAATAATAAGGTACAACGATGCCTTTAATTTTATTTTTATAGTGTCAAATAAAATATAATTAATTTGTATTTTTTGTTATTATTAAAATATATTTTTCAATCTCCTTTTTTATTTTTAATTTTATTAGAGAATAATATCACATGGGTCAATATTCTCAAAGTTAGTGACTGAAATTGAGGCAGAGGACATGCCTACAGTGACTAACTTTGTACTTTAGCACACGGGTTTTTTCATGCTCTTTGTATTACTTCTAACTTTTTCTTTTCTATTTTTCAAAAATTCTGTATTCAATGATGGTTCCTTGTCATGACCAGGGAACACCACTCAACCAAGAAATCTTGTTTTTATTTAACAATATAAAATTTGATCATCCCAGTGTGCAAAAATCCTTCAAGCTCCGATTGTGCTCCTGTCTCTCCCATTGCCAATCCCGTAACTCTCGTCTTCCACTCTTTCTACTTGTAAGCTTTTGCTCGTCTTCCACTCTTTCTACTTGTAAGCTTTTGCTTTCTGTTATTCTATTTCAAACAGTTAACTAAACAATGGTGCTGGAAATTTCCTGGTTCGTTCGCCCTCTCCTCCACGCCGTCTTTTTCTTCCTTTTGGTCATCGCTATCTATTTATCTCTTTCCTTTCTCCTACTTATACCCAATCCGACAAGGTTGAACCTATGGTGTAATTGTGAGATATGTCATGCTTATCTCACCTTAAGTTGGACCAAACAATTTGACAATCTCTGTGATTGGTATACTCATCTCTTGAAGAATTCTCCCACAAAGACAATACACATACATGTACTTGGCAACACGATCACAGCCAATCCGGACAACGTTGAGTATATGCTTAACACAAGGTTTGACAACTACCCAAAAGGGAAGCCTTTCTCTACCATCTTGGGTGACTTTCTGGGTCGAGGCATATTCAACGTTGATGGTGATTTGTGGAGGTTCCAGAGAAAAATGGTCATTTTGGAGATGGATCGATTCTCCATAAGATCATATGCGTTTGAGGTTGTCCATCAGGAGATTAAGCAAAGGCTTATTCCTCTACTGCTCTCGGTTTGCGCCAAAGAAGGCGCGGTCTTGGACTTGCAAGATGTGTTCCGAAGATTTTCATTCGACACCATATGTCGATTTTCATTTGGAATAGATCCGAGGTGCTTGGAGATGTCCGTGCCCATGTCTGATTTTGCTGTTGCCTTTGACATGGCCTCCAAACTGTCCGCTGAGAGAGCCATGACGGTATCCCCCATCGTCTGGAAGATCAAAAGGAAGCTGAATTTAGGTACGGAGAAACAAATGAAAGAGGTGATCAAAATTATCAATGTTTTAGCACAAGAGGTGATCGAGCAAAGGCGCAAAATCGGGTTTTCAAATCACAGAGATCTTTTATCCCGCTTTATGTCTACTGTAAGTGACGAAACATTTTTGAGGGATATTGTTATAAGCTTTCTCTTAGCCGGTCGCGACACTGTTGCTTCAGCTTTAACTGGCTTCGTCTGGCTATTGGCAAACCACCAAGAAGTGGCATCATCAATTCGGCTAGAGGCTGATAGAGTTATGGGTCCAAACCAGGATTTGACAAGCTTTCAACAACTTCAAGAACTCCATTATTTGCACGCCGCAACGTATGAAAGCATGAGACTCTATCCTCCAATTCAATTCGATTCCAAGTTTTGTCAAGAAGACGATGTGCTACCTGACGGGACTTTCGTGAAGAGAGGAACTAGGGTTACTTACCACCCTTATGCAATGGGACGGATGGAAGAAATATGGGGACCAGATTGCTTGGAATTCAAACCAGAGAGGTGGTTGAGAGATGGCGTCTTCTTCCCTGAAAACCCTTTCAAATATCCTGTTTTCCAAGCTGGTCTAAGGGTCTGTTTGGGCAAAGAAATGGCATTGTTGGAGCTCAAGGCTATGGCTACTTCATTGTTTCGAAGATTCCAATTCCAAGTAGTGGCACCATATCCCACACCACGTTTCTGTCCAGGCCTCACGGCCACCCTGAGCGGTGGACTCCCGGTTATGGTACGACCAAGGGCAGGCTTATGATCAAATGATCAATTTATTATATTGATGATCCAAATTCTTCTATCATTCCATAGCTTCTTGTATCGTACAATTATACGAGGTAAATGTGAATCATTTGAACTTTAAGGTACAATGCGATGACAAGCATTTAGCACAAATGCTGCACGCACCAATCAAGTGAAACGAGTGTGATTCATATTGGGATATGACACGATTTGAAAAGAGCCTATGGGTTTAGAGCACCATGGCGCCTGCACGTCTGCTTAGTGTCGGCAGGAAAGCACTAGGATTTTCTCTGTTCTAATTAGTTTGTACAATATGATGGATAAATTGTATGCCTTTCCCTTTTTTTTTTTTTTAATGATAAATGCGCAAATATTTATATTATTAATTCCTTTACGGAAATTTCTTCTGCTTATCTGTTATGCACACAGCAGAAAACTCCATTACATGCATGTATTTTCAAGATTTTCAAAGTTCATTTTGAATTAAATTTAACATGTACCTATATGCATCCACTGAATCTATATATAAGTGTACTCTACGACTTCTGGATGGAAAAAGCGGTGGATATCTACTTAGGTTGCTCTTCTAATCTGTTTCTCTTTAATAAGTATAAATTCTTTAGTGTTCTAATAAACTGTAGAGAATGAAAAGCCTAACCCAAAAACAACCTAAATCTATATTATTATGAATTAGAAACTCAATGACAAAATGCTTATAAGAGATTTACGGAACATCCTAGAGTAAGTTCCTCGAAGAATTCCCTTGCTTTGTTGATTTGAATTAATCCATGTGCAACCGACCAATTTGTAAATGCGAAATTCAAGGTAAGGTAATTCATGCGTTTCCCAGAATCTGTCAAATTTTTTTCCCTTTTAATTTTCATCGATGCAATTGATGCCTTAAATGCAGGAATTTTAGGTTGGCGTATGACATTAATTGCATTATTATTCATGGAAATCCATTTTGAGGAAAGTTAGATGGATACAATTAAGTAGATAAATAATAAGTATAAGAGATATAAATTAATTATATATTTTTTGTTGACACAAATAAATGAAATTAAGAATAAAAAAAATCACTTTGATACCATCCAATGACTACCATTTGTTCCAACAAATTCACTATGCAGCAGTGTTCAACTATTGTTATGACTAATTTTATGTTCTTATTACTTTTTCTTCCACGTGTATGTTACTTGAAAACTAATCCGGTGCAGCAATGCTCAAGTCGCATTGTTATCGTGTTGAACTTATCCTCACAAAATCTATATATTGACTGATTAGTACTTGTTTCTTCATTATATGCAGATAATTTTACCCTATTACTGAATAGACATTTAAATAATTATTCAACTTGTGAATGTAACAAACTCGAGCTAAATTGTGGAAAATCGAACTACATTTAGTTATTACCAATTATCCACGGTTATATATAAATATATTTCAAATCTAATAGATCCAATAAACTAATTCATTGAGAAATTGTAAGAAAAGAAAAATTGTTGACAAGTATAACAATACACACACCAGATAATAAGTCTTTTAGGTCAACTAATTTTCAAATATTAATTGGGGACAAAGAAAAAAATTGTGTTTGGGACAAACTTTTTTAACTCAATTCGAATTATATACAAAATTATTTTTTGAGGGGACGTTTGCCCCATCATCAAAAAAGTTGGCTCTGCTGCCAGTGCTTGAAATGTATGGGCTATAAACTTTTTGCGAACAAGTGTTTTCAACGTGCTCTTTCTGTTGAAGACAAATATCAGGTCAATTAGTCACGGATTTCAGAGAATTAGAGGTAGTTTAAAAACGTGTTTCTTTCTCTCTCTCTCTCTCTCTCTGTTTTTTTTTTTTTTTTTACGGCAAAAAGTAGTTCGAAGTTTGTCGCCGGGACATCGTAGCGCCAAATGAGGTACTTTATGTATCTTCACATGTTCTTTTATTTATTTATTTATTTTCAGTACCTTCTCATGTTCTTAAACTACATCACAAGCGAGTCCACGGGATGGTGTTTTGTGTATGTGGACGAATTCAGGCTTCACGTCAGCGCAAGCATAGGGAAAGATGCGTCACATATGACAAACATCTCTCTCTTTTCCTTTTCGTTTTTCTCTCTGTTTTTTTTTTTTTAATATTTTTGTTACACGATTCGAATCCTTCAATGTCAGTCGTACTGGCTGTAATGTTGGCCCATTGTTGGCGTCCTTTGCGAACATTATGGGCTCCGGAAACCAAACTTCTGCTGCCATAAAATGTTTGGCGTTAAGAAGGATTGGTGGATAGGAGGAGGACAGGACAACATAGGAACCACCAGATTGTAATTGATGATAATGATTTATTGGTCTCTGTATTTAGATCTGAAGGTTCATATATTGCCCCCATCCACTGTACTCACTAACCTCATGTTTTCATAATCGGACCTTTTGCTGCTGGAATTCAGGCTTCTATGTAAGAGCCATGCATGTCGGTGCAGATTAAAGCTTTGAAAGGCCTAACGGACTGCACACTATTTAATTTTCATGTTATCAAAAAATAAAATAATTTTAAATTATATAAATACGAATATTATAAATTTTAACAGATTATTTTTTTGGAAGAATATAATAATCTGTAATAATTATATCTTTCAGTTTCAATACATATTTAATAACATCAATGAGGTTGACAGGATCCGTTGCATTCCCTCTTAAATTTCGTAAATTGGTTGCCAGAAAAAGCTATTAGAAAGAGACTAGGACTGGCCGATTGATTTTGATCGGGCGTGTGTCTATCTATGCATGCATATATATACATTCTACGAAGATAAAATAATAATATTACGGCTGCAAGTAGTATATAACCTACTGAAAATAATATGATAGTAAAATGAAAATAGCGTAACAAATTTTACAAAATGTGAAATAAATGGATTTTATATATACACACACACACACACGCTAATCTCAATGTGCCCCTAATATTTTTGTCTTTCATATTTGTTGGAAAAATGGACAGACTTTAGAAAGAATTCAAAGTGTCATATGGCTTTTTTTGTTCTAAACATTCTTTGGAAGAAAAAAAAAACCTTTACAAATATTTATTTAGTTGTTTTATTTGTAAGTTCGAAAATAATCCCAAAAAGAACCCGTGCCTCCTGCGTGGGTCATTATCTAATTAATAAGCTTTAATTTTTTAAAAATGTTATTTATAGGAGTTAAAAATTAAAATTTAAGTAATTTTATCATTACAATTAATAATTAGTGACATAAGTTTTTAAATGTTTTAATATTTGTTTGAGTTTGCAATACACAGTGGCAGGAGCCGAGGAACATTGGGGGATACCCAAATAAATAAAATATAATATAATAATAATAATAATAATCATAATAGAAAGGAGAATATCTAAGGTGTGGGCCGAACGACCTTCTTCATCTTCGTTTGGCGTCGTCACTGTGACGCTGGATAACAAAAACAAGACAAAGGAGTCCAAATGGGACAACTGACAGGAGAATAGTGGGCCCGCTACCGCCGAAACGCTGAGAAACACACCTTTAATTCAACCTCATTCCCTGAAATAAATAAATAAATATTTCATTGTCGCTCTATTTGGAATCATTGTTTTTGTTTTGGTTTTTCAAGTTAATTGGACTTAATTAATTGACTAATCAGCGGCTTTCGTGCTTCTCTTCCTACCGCCACCGCCACTCGACGTCTGATTGAAATCGCCACTGTTAGACCAAAAACCCTAAACCCTGAACAAATTAATTAATTCGCCTCCTTTTGGTTTCATTAAAATTCTCTTGAAATTAAAACCCTAATTGGCTTCGAATCTTATTGCCCCCCAAATTAGAAGAAAGCAGAGGAAGCAGTAAGTAAAATGGCGGAAGAAGAAGAAGAGGTATTGGGACGCAGTGACCCCGGCGTTAGGGTTTCTCTGTTCGATGAGTCGGTGGAGAATCATTTCAAGGCAATGGACACGATTTCTCGGCTCTGTGGAGAGGCGGAATCAGAATCCGTTCCTCTGGACGAAGCCGAAATCCAACGGCTATCGTCTTCAATCACTTTCTTGAGGTCAGCAACTATTAAATTTGCTGTGCCTGGCTTTGTATTGCCTTTTTTTTTTTAAATAATTTTTAATGTTTGGAGTTTCGCAGGGAATGGAGGCATTTTAACTATGAACCAAGAACTGTTAGGTTTGCTCGGGAAACGGAAGTTTCTCAAGAGAATGTTGTTCCCGGTGGGATCAATTTGCCTCAGTTTTCATCTGCCACTGTTCCACAAGTAGTTAATCAAAGCGCTCTTTTCTCCTGGTCTTTTCCTTTATTATTTTTATGTTTTTCAATTTGGTTTTAGGTTCTCTATTATGTGGATAAGTAGCGTATAATAGTAGCTTTGTTTTGTCTGTGATTGATGCAGGAAGTACCATGTCCCAGCACCGAATCACTGGAATGCAGGTACAGATTGGGGTTTAGGATTGCTAATTTAATCAAGCCTTATTTTTATCTTTTGGAATTTTATGGAAACGCATTTATTTATTTTTTTAGTTCATTATGATTGATGAACATCTAGCCATTCTTGGATTTGTTTTGGATTCTTACAGCAAAGACTTTGTGATGTATGTGGGAGGTTCTGTTTGGGCGTTGGATTGGTGTCCCAGAGTTCATGAAAGGCCTGAAGTTTGTATTAAGCGTGAGGTACTTCTATTTCCTACTTCTGACATTGAATATACTGTGCAGTACCGGCTCTGGTGTTGTGCGATAGAGAAATCAATGATGTTTGCAATTTTTTAAGTTGCTTATATTGCACTTTTTTTCTATCTGCAAGAGTAAGAAATTCTCCATGCATTGAGTTGATGCTTTGTGATCATTATTAATCTCAATGACTTAAGATGTTTGTGAATGTTGTAATTTGTTGCAAACAATGGACTCTGGATTTGGAAGCTTCCATTACTTGGAATCATATAGGCAATCATTCCTGATAGCTTGGTGTTCTGGAAGCATTTATTTGCATTCTCATCAGGGTTTAGTTTTTTGTAGCATCTTGTGCCATGGGTTTGGAAAGGCCTTGTACAGGTTATCTGTATTGATGATATTCTGTCATTTTGCTTTTTACCTTTCCAGTTTATTGCCATTGCCACCCATCCTCCGGGGTCTTATTATCACAGGGTAGGTACTCCACTTACTGGCAGAGGAGTTGTTCAGATATGGTGTGTTTTAAACATCTGTGGGAAGGAAGAAGAAGAAGAATGCCCTTTAAGAAAAAGATCAAAACAGAAAGCTCGGCATGATAAAAGCCTAGAAGCAAAATCTAATGAATTAAAGATACCAAGGGGACAACCCAGCAAGAAGATAAATCAGAATCCATCTCAACCTAAGAGGCCAAGAGGACGACCTAGAAAGAAGCCATTGAATGAATTTCGTGATAGTTTGGATTGTAACAACCAACATGTTCAAGCTCAATGCCCAAAAGATTCATCACAATTGCTTGCGATAGAAGGCATATCCAAAGACATCCAGGAACAGTCCACACAAAAGCACAGGGGCAGAAAACGTAAATGTGCAACAGAAGGAGCAGCTGCATGTGATTCTGGTCCTAAAATTACAGCACAAACCACACGATCTAAAAGTAAAGTAAAGGCAGGGAGAAATTGTGATGATGTTAAATTTCCACTTTTGTTAACTCAGAAGGAAGGTGAAGGATCTTTCACAGTGAACAACCAAATAGGGGAGATCTCTGAACAGGATCTTGAGATGCAAGTTTCTCTTGCAGACAGTGATTTGTTCAAGGATGTTGCATTGCCAAGATTGGTGTTATGCCTCGCTCACAATGGAAAAGTTGCATGGGATGTAAAATGGAGACCTCACAATGCATCTGACCCTAAATACCTGCACCGGCTGGGTTATCTTGCTGTCTTACTGGGAAACGGATCCCTTGAAGTGTAAGTCATTTTCTCTAGGTTAGATTTTGTTGAGCATCCACTTTCTCTAGGCTTGTGGGATTAATGCTCTGTTATTATGTTTTGTGAAAGCTTCTAAAAACCATGAATTCAGGTGGAATTTGTGACATATTAATAAACCAGACGAAAAATGACTGGAACATTGTCTTGCTGGAAGTTTTGAATGATATAATGCCTTCTGTTTGGCATTATTCCTTTTTTCCTCCTCAAGGATAATCCACCCTTGAACTGTGCATTAGTCTCATGGGTGTGGCATTTTGTTGGTTTTGTCCCTATTTTATGCATCAATGTTGGTGACTTGATCTGATTTTGTCACATAATTTTCATTATCGTTTGCAGATGGGATGTTCCTCTTCCACATGCAGTGAAAGGGATTTATTCTTCTTCTCATAGAGAAGGTACTGATCCTCGCTTTGTGAAACTGGAGCCAGTATTCAAGTGTTCAACCCTGAAGTGTGGTGGAACACAGAGGTAGAATGTTTATTTAACCTCTGTCATGTTGATGAACATGAGAAATCTGGTTGGAACTGAAAAGATTATTGGACCTATAACAAAGCGATACTTTCTGTTAGACTTTAACAGTAACAGAATCATTAGACTTCACTGCAGACAGCATTTCTAGATTCTTTCAGAGGGTCTTCAGAGACGTGGATAATAATGACAAACTTTCTGGTCAGCTTGTTTCAAACTTCAGTGTTGATCTGGCACCCCATCACCATTGTATAAGGCAAGAGTGGTGAATGGAAGAATTAGCAAATGAATCAAAGGACTTTCTCAACCATCATCATCCTTGTTTGTGTGTGTTAGATCTGGAAAATGATATGTGGCACATTTGGATCTTAAGAGACTTGCAAAGTGAAGAACATGATTTAGCTAATATCTTTTATTGCCTTTCAATGTCAAAAGTCATCTAGCTGCACTATTTTATGGCACTTTGATAAGCTATAAAATTGTCCAAGTTTTTTTTCTATTTGTTCTAGTTATGCATGTATTTGACAAGTCATATCCAGGATGATGTACTGCTCTGCACAGTATTTGTGGATAATATTGTCTTGATGAATGAGACTAGGGAGGGATTAGACCATAAATTAGAAGTATGGAGAGATGCACTAGAATTTAAAGGTTTTAGGTTGAGTTGTATAAAACAGAACATATGCATTGTAATTTAGTAATGCTAGGAGAGCAGTAAAATAGATTATTAGATTAAATGGTGTAGAAGTCTCTGGTTGAGAGATGAGCTACTTGAGTTCTGTGCAATCACAAAATTCACATTAAATTGAAAGGAAAATTTTATTGTAAGCAATGCTCTACGGTAGTGAGTGTTGGACTGAAAAAGAAACATGATCAGAAAATGAGTGTGGCATAAATGAGAATGATTAAATAGATGTGTGGTCACTAAGACCAAATAAGAAAGCACCCATTAGAGATAAATTGAGGGAGTGTTGTTTGCATTGGTTTGGACATATCCAATGTAGACCAGCAAATGCTCTACTTAAGAGGAGTGATCAAACTAGGTGGATGGCCAGAGGCAAGAGAAAGGAAGACCTAAGTTGACTTGGGAATTTTCAGTTAGGAAAGATTTAGATCAATTAGGTCTCACACTTTACTTAGTGCATAATAGAAAGAATGGTAAGAACAAATTCACGTAGTCAACCCCAATTAAATTTATGATTTAGGCTTTGTTGTTGTCATCGTCTTCATCGACCTCATTATGTGTGCACTTCATTTGGTCTTGTCACTAATTTCCTGCATGCAATTTTTGTGCAGCATCCCATTGACAATGGAGTGGTCAACCTCATACCCCAATGATTACTTGCTTGCTGGATGTCATGATGGAAAGGTAACATTGAGAGGATTTTTTGTTGCAGTTGATGCTGTTGTTGATCTAAAAATATTCCACTTGATATGTTAGTTTGAATGTCCTAAATTTTAATACTTTGATGCATGAGTAGGTGATCCCCTTCTGGTGTTATTAATACTGGAGATTGTTTTCCGAAAGAATTGAGGTTAGCTAGGATAGAAAGTTTCCAAGTTGTATGAATGCTGACATGCTTCAGCTCAGTGTTTGAAGCTACTTGATGATAGAAGGGTCTCTAGTTCAATAGATATTGCTTTGACCAATAGAATGCTTAATAATTTGCTCAAGCATCCAGCACTGATGTTTCTTTTTAGTTCAGAAAGTTTCCTGTCTGATATCTCTGGCCTTTGTACTTCAGGCAGTTTATTGTCCTCTAAGCATGATATGGTCATATTGCATTGCCCTGCTCTCAGGTTGCTTTGTGGAAGTTCCCTATAAATGGCAGTTCTGGAGGTATTGATTCTTTGTTTTAATTATCTTTCATGCTAAATTTCTTCCTTGTAGGTTAATTAATGGCAGAGGCTGTGAATATATGTCAAATTTGCTTGGACTCTTTAAGTTACTGATTGGTTATCAAACTTTTTGATTGTCAACTTGCAGATACAAGGCCATTACTTTGCTTTAGTGCAGATACAGTTCCCATTAGAGCTGTGGCATGGGCTCCTGTGGAAAGGTTGCTGATTTCATATAAATGATTTTCAATGCTACTTGCCTATAAAAAACTAAAAAGACAGAAAATACACAATGGCCTATGTGAAAGTAAATTGCTAAGAAGACTTTTCCTCTTGTGCCTATTATTCTAAGGTCAATGTGTTAATTTCATATTATTTTCAGTGATCAAAGGAGTGCAAGTGTCATAGTCACTGCTGGACATTCAGGCCTAAAGTTTTGGGACTTGCGGTAAAATATGATACCCTGTTTTGCCTGAATCCTTCAATTTGTACTATTATTTTGATGCTGCTGTTGAGGCAATTTTCATATGGTTTGTTTACGAGTTCTTGTTTGTTCTGTGGTGTACTAATTTGTGAGACATTCAGTTAAATTCTACTTTCAGGTAATATAAAATTAGTAGAGTTCAGTTTGAAAGTTCTTGATAATGTTGATTAACTGTTCTTGGCCAAGCACACTCTTATCACTCTGCAATTAAAGGCCATACATGGTGCACAAGGCTCTCACACATTGTGGGATCTGAGGAAGGGTCATTGTGCACAGCCTTAGTCTTATCACTGTGAAATGTGAGCTTAAAATTCTTGATATTTTTGCAGTGAAAAAGAATAGACTAGAAAAAATGCAATCAATGCCAATTTGAAGAGATAATATGACCTTTTCCCTTGGTGCTTTCACCCATTGTTCTATGGGTGGTAATGTCTATATGCATTATCATGCTAGGTTGATGTCTTCATGGATCCTTAATCTGTCAATTGAGGAATGATATGTTGGCATCTTCATGTGCAAGCTATCATGAGTGATGGGTTTGCTAGTTGCTTCCCCATAATTGTATCATGTGAGTCTCTTGGTATGGTTTAGAGTCATCAAATTTCTTTCTGGCTGCTTTCTCAACTGAGTGAGTGTCGTCTTTGAATTTGGAAGTCATGAGAGTGGCAGGCCCAGAGTTGATTTGGTTTTAAATTACTTGCATGAAATGATCCTAAGATGTGCCCTCGACATACCCACGTGTGCCTTTACTTGGCTTTTGTAACAAGAGGAAGTAAGGAACTATGTGGCATCAATTGCAAAAGTTAGGGCAATCATGGCATTTGTAGAAACATTCGGTATCAGTTGTTCTCCCAGTGACATGCCACTCTAAAGAACTATAAACTTCTGTTTGCCTGCAGTGATCCCTTCCGACCTCTGTGGGAGTTTCGTCCACTTCCAAAATTCATATATAGTCTGGATTGGGTGGCAGATCCAAGGTGTTGTATGATTTTCTTTAGCAGACTAATCAGCAGTCAGGCTTTGTTGGTTGTATTTTTTTTCTCTAGTTAACCATTCATTCTCAAAGTGTTCAGATGTATTATTTTGTCCTTTGATGATGGAACAATGAAACTCCTAAGTTTGGTGAAGGCTGCTTACAATGCTCCTGTCAATGGAATGCCTACTGTTGGACCAAAACAATATGGCATTCATGCTCTTCGTGGTCTGTCCTTTGCTATCTGGAGTGTTCAGGTGTCAAGACTTACAGGTATGTCTCTTGTGCTTTTCAATTTGCTTTATTGGCAGATGATGTGATTTTGATGCTTGCTTAATAGAAAGTAGGGATGAGAAAGCACAGCCCATAACATTTTGAGCCCAATGTTTATGTCCGAGTTGATGGTAAGAGCACACTGAAAGTTGGAAAGTCATGTTTCCTATTTAACCGCAAAATACAGTGTTGGAGCATCCTTCTGAGCATTTTAAATGATATTTGTTTCTTTTGTTCTGAGTAATCATCTTTACTGCTGCACATCCTGGTTTTATTTTATAAGCTTAACATGCTAGTGTAGAATGTTTATGAGTATATCCTGCATATTTTTGGACATTTCGAGCTACTTAAAAGGCCAACATCAAGAATTTGGACACTAAGCAAACTGCATCTTCTTTGTGGAGAAAGTTTTGTTTGTATCTTTGCATGTTCTTCCTAGATACTGAAGTTTTGTCAGAATTGCAAGTTCTATCCTGGAAGACTCGTAATGATTCAGGGTCACAAATTTCTTAAAATTACAATGGAAGACTTATAATCCAATCCTCCTTCTATGCAACTGTTGTCAGGCCTATTATCCATCCCATTTCCAATACATTTAAATTAATAATGTTTTATTCTTTAAAAACTTTCATTTTATCTTTATCTGGAAAACTTACTTGTTAATTTAAATGTCAAAATATAGGCATGGTTGCATACTGCGGGGCAGATGGTAGTGTTCGTTGCTTTCAGGTCAGTAGATTTCCTGGAAACCCTAGTCCTCCAATATTCTACACTTTTTTACACGGCGGAGGTGCGGCTTTATATAATTCTCTGTCCATGTAAGGAGCTTTTAATTGCTAAAGCAGAGTATTGAAAAATGGGATCACCAATTACTCTTGGCAAAATGATCAAATGCCTTTGGCTGGTGGGAACCCAGCATCTAGATGTAACGTTCACCCCAAAATATTTTTAACTACTACACTGAATTCTTTGTTTACATTAACATTAGTTGGTCCACGAGATCCATGTGCTTTTTGTGCATGTACGTGGGACAGGAGAAATTTGGGCCAAAATATGCACTGACAGGTTTTGTGTTGAGTCATTTCTACATGATTTGGGCGTAATTGTCAGGTTGATGCCCTTTTGATGCCTGTTTCTTTGCAAGTCATTCACGATGAGGAGTTTCAATATGTTTCTGCATGCCCTTCTACATTTTTACTCCCAAATGTCCTGGGCATATCACAAAATTAGGCTCTTTGCTTTTTTTTTTTTTTCTTTATCTTCCTTTTGGCAATCAGCTTACAACCAAAGTGGAGAAAGATCCAGCAAGAAATTCGCCCCTGCATTTTATATGTGGGTCACTAGCGATTAGCGAGGATGACAGAGCTATTGTGGTCAACACACCGTTACCACATATTCCTCCATCTTCAAAGAAGCTTGGGTGTGATGTTGGAAAAAATTCAAGGGCTTTACAGGGCTTCTTATCAGAGTCGTATCACACTAAGGGAATGAATAATAACAGGGCAAAATGTACGGAAGCAGAAAATCAACCACCAGGTAACTTCTGCTAATTTAAAGTTAGATACCTGTTACCATACTAGCCAGTCTTCCATCTCTTTGAGAGTTATTAAATTTCATCAACTTCTTGCAGTTTTATCTTATGGTGATGGTCCTGACCTAGAATCTGAACCAGAAGAAACATTGGCAGTTTTCAATAGAAGAAACAAAGCAAAATCTAAAAGCAAGGAGAAAAAGTTGGGAGAAGATCAAATATCAATATACGGAGATGAAGAGCAAGACAAAGACAAAGGCAAAGCAAAATCTAAAAACCGAACCAAGAAAAAGTTGGGAGAGGATCGAGCACTGATATGCAGAGATGAAGAGCAGGACACTATGCTGAAAAAAAAGGGTGAAATGTGTGGAGCCAGAAATGAAATCAAGGTTGTCCCTCCCAAACTCGTTGCTATTCATAGGGGTAGATGGAATATGAACAAGGGAAGTGAGAGATGGTTGTGCTCTGGGGGAGCGGCAGGAATTGTGCGATGCCAAGAGATTGTGTTTTCTGTTGTTGATAAATGGTTTGCCAGAAGAAGATAGATACGGCTATGAACTTCTTAATTATGTGCGGTCCTAGTGCACTGATTTTGTCGTTATTGTTTTCCGTGGTCTTCAAATTGGAGGCCATGTTCATGATTAAGCTAATTGAAGTAATGTTGGGTGTTTTGAAGCTACGCATCCGACCAGGCGTCAGTGTAACGGTGAACACTTTTCTAGCGTGGTTATCAAGGCTAGATTTCTTTTGTTCATAATGATCAAGTGACATCTGTTATGACTTATTTCATTACAACTAGTTATCGGAGTTTTTCATTTAGCCTACAAATTTCTACTACATGGGACATGGGTTTTCAACTTTTCATTGACCCGGCGAAAGATATCACCGGACGAGGGACTGAAGTGATCAACAGCAAAGTGAGGGTAAAATTCAAGGGAAATGTACAGGGAAAGTTGAAAGGAACAAAAGATGGTCCTTGATCGATGACTTCAGGAGATGCGCGGCCCCCATCTTATCTTAATGGTGACATTGTACATGAAGCATGCATTAATAATGCATATTGTTTCTGTTAAGCGCCTAGCAACGGTGCACCTTTCTCATGTACGTGTGTTTTGATGCATATGCGTGCCATAATCCAGGGTATCTAGGCCCAGTTGGAGTCCCCTTTATTGTAGGATGGCGGCCCTTCGAGGGGAAGATGGAACACTGCCCTAATTGAAAACACTACAGGAAAGTGCTTGATCCCTTTCCTTCCATAAATGACACATGGTTCCGACTTATCAACTCCAATTTCTCAATGGACCCCGCTACCGGAACTGTCCCTGAAGCCGAAGTGTAGATGAGAGTCGCGTGGGTTTTGCTTTTTTTTTTTTTGTGTGTTTTTTTTTAACATGCAATTAAGGTATATGCATGAATAAACACTAATTTTGTGGATATTAATTTTTTTATATAATTATATGCACATTTTGTTTTATTTATCTACCCATCTTATTTTAGTTGCATATAAATAATATATTTAAAAAAAAAAAAAAAAAAAAAAGTAAAACCCACACGCTCTCTCTTGTCGCCCCATCTTTTTCCTTCTCTCTCTTGTCGCTCCGTCTTTTTCCTTTTCTATGTTACGGACTTAAACTCAGATCATATTAATTTGCGTAACAATTAGATACCTTGACTACAATTAGTTGTTCGAAATTTTTATGAAAGATTCTAGATTAAGAATATTTTATAATAATTTAAATATTTATAAGATAGATTTTAAAAAATTAATATATAAGTATTTATCTAAAATATTTTATCAAGTTTTTATGCAATAATCAAATTAAATATCCAACAGATCTAATTTGATAATACTTTTGAATAAGCCGTGGCACCCAACTATTCCAAAGATGAAACTAAAATGCTCCATATATTTACTTATCCCTATTCTTTTTAGTATAAAATATATATAATTTTAAATTATATAAGTTTTTTTTTATTTTAATTGAATTTATTATCAATTTTTTATTTTTATTTACATTTTATATTAACTTAATTTAACTCATTTAAAAGGTGAATTAAATTAAAAAAATTTGAAACTTAATAAGAAATTAATAATAAAATGTTAGTTCATTTTAATTTCGTAGATAGATTTTTTTCTTTAACGTTTAAGGAGTTGTAAACAAACTAATCTTCCCTTGGTTGGCAATTCCTAATGTTGTTAAATAAAATTTACTATCAATCAATCCAATTTGGATTTTTTTTCTCACTGTAGTTTCGATTCTCTAATTCGATAGATTTTTTTATTTGATAAATATATATATATATATATATCACCATTTGTCTTAGTTTACTTTCATTTATTTTTTCGTTATCATTAAAATTTGCAAGAATGCAGACGTATTTCTCGGAAAGGAAGGGTAATTGAAACCAAGAAGAAAGATCCTGGCCTGTGGTGGTAACATTTAGATAAACGGCAGTTGCAAACGTAGATGATGCTTAGAGAACCTCAGTCTTTTCGAAGAGAAATATTCTCAGTTTGTTGTGACGAAAAAGTCTTGCCTTTCTCGACTCTTGAATCTTGATGTGTCACACGCCTTCGTAATTGGATTGGAATCAGTTTAGTCAGTCACTGGCTGGCTGCAAGATCCACAAGCCATGCCACCAAACCCTCACTCTTTGATTAAAACAAACTTTATAGACTTGAATCTTAGTACAAGCATGCCCCTATTATTCATCTCTTGCCCCTGTGAGTCAATTAACTATTTTATAGCCACAACTTAGGCGAAAGAGATGGAAAGGTGTGTGCCCATGCAGTCCTAAGGAAGAGCTGACACACAGTCATGGCCCTCTCTCTCCCCTCCATCTATTTAAGGCAAGTTTCCATTTCTCTCACATTGACAGAGAGATCGTACAACCAAAAATGGCAGAAAACTTTCTACTGCTTGTTTTGTGTCTCTTTTTGTTGGCTACATTGATTCATGCGTCCAGCGACCATGAAAGAAAGGTGGGTGTCACTGGTTCATGTAAATTGCATAAGCAGTTGATTACTAATGAACTTCTGTGCATTTTAAATTGGAATATCACAATGATACGGATATGCACATGCAATATTTTTTTTTTAAATGGAAAACTTACTTCTTTTGTTTTCTACAAATGTACCAAGGCACTGCTAGGTAGACTTTATCAGCACTGACCAGTGCATTATTCTTTAGTATTTGACCAGTAGCCTAGTAGTAGGAGCCATTTCTGCTTCATTTTCAGTCATCAGTTTGAACAAGTCTATTGTTTAGTTCTTTACAGTTACTAACTGATGCGCGGGCCTATTGTGATTTTGAAATGAACATCAGCCGTACATTGTCTACATGGGAGAATTACCTGGAGCTGGCATTTCAGTGGCAGACGAACACCACAACCTGCTTTCTGCTGCAATTGGAGAGTAATTTTCACAACCCTTGTGTCTAAATCAGTTTAATGATATTAACATCTAAATATATAGAACTAATTAATATCAAAAAACAAACAGTACTAGTGATTACGAATTGCTTTAAAGAAAAACAAAAGATACTTAGCCGGATGCCTGATGTTATAACTAAGACTACAATTGCAATGAAATCAGTTTTGACTATAAGTGCTTATGAATGCAGTTATCTATCAATTATAATTTTCACTTAATACAAGCCTTATTTTCAGTGAATCCATAGCCAGAAAATCCATTTTACATAGTTATGGACGGAGTTTCAATGCGTTTGCCGCAAGGTTATTACCCCAGGAAGCGAAAAGGCTTTCTGGTACACTCTCTTTGATAAACTAATTCATATTTTTGTTCTAGCAAGGAGGGAAGAAAAAGTGGACATTTTCTTTGATATGTAATTGTTGGGTTGCCATGCAGATGAAGAGAGTGTGGTATCGGTGTTCGTAAGCACTAAGAACAAACTTCACACAACTCGATCGTGGGATTTTATAGGAATGCCAGAAACAGTGAAAAGGATACCGAGAATAGAAAGCAATATCATAGTAGGTGTGCTGGATACTGGTAAGTGGATTTGCTCTTATTTGTGTGAGATGAATCAGTAAGGATGTTTCTCAATGAAAATAAACAGATTATATTGTTATTCACTTTTTTGTAGGAATTTTCCTAAATGCTCCTAGTTTCAATACTAAAGGTTATGGGCCTGCCCCAAACAAATGGAAGGGAAAGTGTGACAAGGGAGCCAACTTCACAGGCTGCAACAAGTAAATATACTTTTCCTCGTTAACAAATGCTATCAGAAAAAAAATCTTAAACATTGCTTCAGAGGAGACTAGATATAAATAACTTAATACACCAAGTAATAATGTATACTATTATCTGTTGGCTTAATTTTATCTTGCTGAAGAAAAGAACTTCATTGCAAGACCAAAAATATTTCCCTTTAAGATTTACACATTCTCAAAGTCCAAGTAAACAGAAAAATTTACAAATTCTTTAACATGGAGATTTAATTCTGAATACTTTTCAACATGGGCAGCAAGGTCATTGGAGCAAGATACTACCATCTGGATAGTTCTGATCCTATCGTTGAAAATCCAAGTCCGGCTGACGATGATGGCCACGGGACACACACATCCTCCACCGCTGCCGGCGTTTATGTTAAGGGTGCAAGCTTGTATGGCATAGCTGAGGGGACTGCACGTGGAGGTGCGCCATCGGCTCGCATTGCCGCATATAAAGTATGCTGGAATGGCGGTTGCAATGATATGGACTTGCTAGCGGCATTTGATGACGCCATAGCTGATGGGGAACATGATTTCCGTTTCAATCGGAGGGCCCTCTAGGAACTTTTTGGAGGACCCAATTGCAATCGGATCATTTCATGCCATGAAGATGGGAATACTGACTTCATGTTCAGCTGGTAACGAGGGGCCTGATCCAGGAACGGTCCAGAATGTTGCACCATGGATCATGACAGTTGCTGCTGCTAGCATTGATAGGCAGTATAAGACTGCAGTTAAGCTGGGCAATGGCTTGAACATTACGGTAAGTGTGTCTTCATTCTGAAGAGTGGGAATTATGCTGTGCTTGATGATGAAAAACTAGAAGGCCAGTCATCTTGATGAAATATGCCAAACTTTATAATCTCCTAACACATCATTTTGATATAAATTGGCCTTTGCACACAAGTCAATTCTGCCTAATACTCCTTTCAGATCTCCTTGGGGTTTCCCATCGTCTGTGTTGTACGGAATGAATCTCCGGTTGATTCACATCGTCATTCCATACCACTTTGTTATAAATTTATACTGCAATGCCTAGCATTGATAGGCAAACCAGGACTGCATTCAAAGCTAGGCAATAACATAGAAACACCAGTTTAATTTGCGTGGGAAACAGGTATTTTCAAATATCAGAATGCTTTAAGGATTTTGTTTTCTCTTAATTGCTAGGGAATTTCGATCAACACATTTTCACCTAAAAGGATGATGTACCCTCTTACCGATGGAGCCCATGCTGCAAATGTTTCCGGAGACAACTATGGAAATGCCAGGTATGAAGTACTGTAACTTGTCGTCAGAGAGTGGCTCCACATTCTCGTGATCCCAACTGTTTCAAAATTATGTTTTGATTTCCCAACTAAATTTTATAGAACAATGTTTCCCAGTGCTTGTGACTTTGGGACTCTAAGCATGGATAAAGTGAAGGGAAAGATCATATACTGCCTTGGGAATGGCGGCCAGGATTACATTATTAAAGAGCTAGAAGGGGCTGGAATAATCATGGCAACTGATAGGTCAACAGACACTCCCTCCACCTCTCTCATACCAGGGACCAATGTTGACCTGAAGGTTGGCCACAACATAGATCAGTACATCAACACCACCGAGTATGTTTTTGCTAGGTTCACTAGTAGTCAAATTTACCTCATCAAATACGTGGAAACTCAACCATACCAATGTTGGAATCTTACAGGAATCCTCAGGCTGTTATCTACAGAACGAAAGCTGTTAGAACAGGAAATGCTCCTTCTGTGGCATCTTTTTCATCAAGAGGGCCTCAATTGAAGAATATCAACATCCTAAAGGTGTGTGTGGATGGTGGTATTTTTCATCGAACACATGCATTTGTTGGCACTGAAAATTTAGTAGATGTACTGAAAACACTCTTTGAACAGCCCGATCTTTCTGCACCAGGACTGGGCATATTGGCAGCCTACTCTAAGCTGACGACATTAACAGGAATTCCAAGTGACAACAGGTATGCCTTTTTTGACATTATGTCAGGAACATCAATGGCCTGCCCTCACGCTACGGGGGCTGCTGCCTATGTAAAGACCTTCCACCCCAACTGGTCGCCGGCAGCAATCAAATCTGCTCTCATGACTACTGGTAATCACTACATAAAACCTTAATCAATACCAAGCAACATTCATTTTATGTAGGGAGCAGCTCATCAGAACAAATTTTCATTTAATTGCCTCAGCCACGCCAATGAAGACCAGAGATTCTGATGCAGAATTTGGATCGGGATCAGGCCAAATAAACCCCAGCAGGGCAGTGCACCCTGGCCTGGTGTATGACATTTCATTGAGCTCCTACATTAGTTTCTTATGCAAGGAGGGCTACAATGGCACGGCCATCGGTCTACTAGTTGGCAACAAAAAGAAATATGATTGCTCCACCTTTGAACCTGCCAAAGGGACTGATGGCCTTAACTATCCATCCATGCATATGCAGCTCAAAAGCAACAGTTCCGGCATTTCAGCTGTGTTCCACCGGACGGTGACAAATGTAGGCTACGGCAACTCAGTCTACAAGGCTAAGGTGACATCTCCAAGGGGTCTTTCAATCCAGGTTATACCAGATACTCTGACATTCAATAAGTCGCTAAAAATGCAAGCCTTCAGAGTGGTTGTTAAGGGTGGTTCTATGCCGAAGGGGACCCAGATGCTATCAGCTTTACTAGAATGGAGTGACTCAAAGCACAGTGTTAGGAGCCCTATTGTCATCTACCAACAGTTTTCATATCCCAGTTGATTTATCATTCCTAGTTGTAAGCCTAATTTTTGTTAGCACTAACCAGGGTTGCCTTTCAGTTCCCGGTCATGACAGGTTGCTTCCGAAACAGAAAAAGTAGCATCACTAATGTTGCTGTAAGTCCATCACTGTCTAAGCCTTGGTGATTTGAACAGGCCATTTTGTTTTCTCTCGTGCTTAAAGTGACCCAACGTCAACATGAGAATCATGAATATTTTAATTTACTATCCTAAGACCCAGTTCAATTGAGTTGACCGTTCCTTTACCAACAACATGGTTTGTCATTGGAGCTAACCCTTGTTGAATAAACGGTAAAATGGAGAATTGACAGCCCTCTGCGTAAATTCCATTTTTCCTGAAGGAGAAAAGAAAGAAGAAAGAAGAAAGAAGAAAGGAGCATAATAAGGCAATGATAAAGTGCCTCGGAGAGCAGCATGCAACGAAGTCACTGGATACACCCACAGTTTAAAAGTCAAAAATATCAAATGTGACAAATTTGCTACAGTAGTTGCTCTTTCACAGCTGCAGTACGCACCTAGGAAACAGCAATCCGAAGATGTATGAGAAATGCTGCCCCCCGTATTAACGGTTGTCATGTGACTAACAGTTGACAGTCTTCATATGACGACCACTCGCTCTTTTTGGCCAACTTCTTGAGAAATTGCGGCCATTAAGTTAGCGATGCATCCCGAAGCCAGTAAGAAGGCTCCCAACTTCTTCGGCGGTGGCTAACAAAACAAGTGTCTCATTCCTACATTGGCAAGTGGACAGCTCACAAAAGCGTGGCTACAGACCTGAGATTGAAGACATGATTTCCAAGCATATCATCTATACCACAGAGGCACAACGGTTGCTAAAAATTTGCATCATTAACGTGATACCGTAGGTTTCATAGCAGTTTCAGTGCCTCAATACCAATCTCTCTGGTCCGACATTCAGTAGATTGTCTAACGGTATGATGTTACAAACCGCTGGATAATCCCAACCCATCCCATAACTCTTCTTTTGCTGCCCTTCCCGACACAACCTATCAAAATGGCAGCATACATAATTCTCTTGAGAGAAATATTCGTTCCAGGGCCCCAAAAAAGGGAATAAAGAGTCAGTAAGGAAGATTACAATCTTTTTTTAACTGTTATGATCTTCCGCTTCCCATAGCTTTCATTACCTCATGCTATTCATGCTTATGCATGGCAGTAAGACAATTGAATTTGCAGCAATTTTCTGCCCCAAGTACACGCACATGAAAAAGAAGCCTTAAACTTTGAAACTAAAAAAAGTTCCGGGGTTGCATAATCAAAAATTGAAGGTTGACCTATGTTATCTTTAGAAGATTTTATGGCTTCCATATTGATCTGAACTGGGTTCACCTGCAGAAAATCCCATCACTTAGTCAAGAGGCTACCCAAAAACTTCCATAAAAAGCTCAGCAGTTTGTCCGACATTGGCGGCCATGTAGGTTCTTTAGCTTTGTAAGCTCTTTCCTCCTCCTCCTTGCCTCTGTTGCAGCAGTTGCATCCAGCAGTTTCTTAATCTGAAACTTAAATGGATCTTGGTTCTTTTCTGGTGGAGCACTATGACCGGATTTTGAGCAAATACCTGGAATTATGGAAGCACAAACTGAATGCAGTCGGCTGTCATTCTTAACAGGACTTCTCGCTACAAAATTTGGAATCATTTCTTTAGGGTAGTTTACTCCACATTGACCAACTTCATCTGCAGGAAGTCCCGTTGGTGTCTCACCCAGATCATGATAAACTCTGACCTCACTTGAGCTTGGACCTTCTGACTTGACTTTTACTGGGACAGAGGAATGTCCATTCTCCTTGAATGTTGCAACTACTGATGATGTACTAGAACTAACTTGATTACTCGTAGAAGATGCATTTTGCACATGTTTCAAGGAGAATGAGTGCTGGGGGTGGAGTCTATCGCCGTGATCAGGAAGTGGGAAAAACCATGGACCTGGCACCAAATATAAAGGAGTTGTTGTCCCATTCACATTAATGCAGGTTTCTTTTTCTTCTTGACATGAATCAAGTTCTCCATCAACTGGCATGGGAATGTTTGACGGAATAACAATAGCATGTGGAGGCCCATGATGTGATTGGGCAGGATTCAAGGTTGGAAGAACGGAAAGCCAGCAAAATTGTGAAAATGGATGCTGGTTATATATCAGCAAGGGGTAGTTTGTAGATGGAGTGCCATGTATCTCCAGAGGGCCTGGATCGAGGGCTGCTGGAGATTCCTCTGCCTCAGTTTTGATTGCCTTAAACAACTGGAAAAATCATCAAGCAAACCATGAGCTAAGAATAATTATATGAATAAGGCCTCTTCAAATTCATCAATCAATTGTATTTGAGAAGAAAGGAAGAAATCCAATTAGTCTCACCTGAGCCTTTAAGTGCTTATTTGTGGTCTGTAAAGATTGATACTCCTTCAATGCCAACTCCATTTCCTTCTCAGCAATAAGATTAAATGTTAAAAAGCTATTCTTACTAAAATTTGATACACAAAAAGGAAAAAAAAAAAGCTTTTAAGATGAAAGGAACTTGGAACTTCAAATCGTTGTAAACTCTCAACTACATTAATATAATTGCAGAAACATACACTAATTATTACACAGAAAGAAAAAATTCTAAATGGAGCACAACAATTGCAATGAAGGAAGCATTTCCTACCCCCCTTAGGTTTTGGTTCTCCCATGCTAAATCAGCAGCTTTTCTGGTTAACTCCTCACACAGAGCCTAAGGCAAAGATAAGATAAAATGATAATCCCACATGAAAAATTCAATTCATAAATGATATAAAGTCAAGTACTCAATTGGCCATATTAGCTTGGAACAATAGACAAAAGGAAACAGAGACTCTGCTTAAGAAACAAAGTAGACAAAAAACTCTTTTGTTCTTTATTACCTGAACTGGGTTTTTGGGCAATGGTCAAACTAGGTGAAATTCTCAACCTTTGAAACTACTTTCACATGGCCCAAAGTGACGCAATTTCAGCCTACTAGTTCCATATCATAGGGAAGCCATTATCGCATGATATTTATATTTGAATTAAATTACTTTTTAGTAATATAAATATCCAATATTTAGTATGATTTGGCATAAAAAAAAAAAACACAACTAACTTTTGTGTAGTATCAGATAAAGAGTAACACATTGGGTTAATTGAAACTCACATGAAACCCAAAATAGAATAACCCACTGGATTAAGCTGAAACGATACACTACCCGAAATGATTCAAACCCAATGTTCTCAAGACCCAATGCACCCAAAAACTCAATATATTTGAAATCCAAATGGCCAAAGATTCGAAGCAACCCACCTCAAATTCAACCCAACCGACTTATTTGATACCTCCATTTGTAAGCATAGCTTCAAAATACTAGAACATTGTGTACCATTCAAGCATCAATTACAGGATAGCAGGACATAGATGCAACCACATCTACGGAGACTATTGCAACAAAGTATGGGAATGGCGAAACTTGAAGGTACACCGAAAATAAAAAATGTACCATACAAAGCTAACAAAAGTTTACCTGCCGACGGCGAATTGTTTGTCTGGCTGACTCTCTATTTGCCAATATCCTACGTAGTCTTCGTTCTTCCTTTTCAGCCTGAGTGGAAGCGCTCCAACATCAGTTACTCATAGCGAAGAAATACAGAGAGGTACTTTGCAAAGCAATAAAGTTTTACCTCAGTGAGATTTTGCCTTGACCTGCCACCTCCCAAGGGCAGATAACTTTTTGCAAATCTAGGACTTGATTTAAGTAAATCTCCATCAGGCTCCACCTTGGCAGGATCGAGCTCTACATTTATGCATATGGGTTCACAAAGCTGCTGATTTCCCACTATTCTATCCTGCCATTATATATACATTTCTGAAAGTCATGCATGGAAACGTTTCCTTTTTCTGCAACCCCCTCTTCCCATTTTTCTAAAAACAGTTGATTAGATTTTGTTGTGCAATTACAAAATTTTATCATTTCATGATCTTTGACAAAATTTATTCTAGAGCCAATAAACATCCTAAAATTGATGCCTAAAAACCTCAAATCGGTCCAAAAGTCTATGATACTTATGTACTTGCAAAAAACTTATGAAACAACTTCGCAACAAGATTCATGACCTCTTGCTTTCTTAGACCAAGCACCACTCGACTAGCCTTTTTCCGGGGTAAATAAAAAATTACTGTTTTTGAGGAAACATTATTTGCTTTTCGCCTGGTAACTTGGCAAGACATTTTACCATTCTTAGAATAGATAACCACAAGGTTACTCACTTTTTTTTGTTAAACAACCATTATCACAAAATAGTATAAATGGCTTTTTTTTTTTTTTTTCTAGACATTACCATACCCAAGAAATGCACTTTATTTATATCAAATGCAAGGAACTATAAGATACAAAATTATTAAACCAACCCATTAACATAAAAACAAAAAGAAAAAAAGAGAAAAAAAAAATTTACTGGACTAAACCGAGACGGGCGGGGCGGAGCGGCGTCAAAGAAAGGGTCAGCCGCCGGCGACTCACTTTTGACTCGCTTTTTGGCGCGCTTCCCTTTACTTCCCCATTGACTGCCGGAATCACCGCCGCAACTCTCTCTCGTCGCCGAATGCGCCAAATCAGCCAGCGCCTCTGCAGCCTCCAGCTCTATCCGATCCACCACCGCCACCACCGTCGACGACGACGAACTCCGAGAAGAAGAAGCAGAAGAAAAAGAGGGCGAAGAAGAAGAAGAATTCCAGCTTGAAGCCAAAACCCTCTCTAAATCCATCCCCACAAAATAGAAAAAAAATCAAAACCCAAAAAAAAAAAAAAAACATTAGCTCTCCACGAGGGAAGGGCAGCGTTTTACAGGAAGACTGAGAATTTTCTCTACCGTTCAGCTTTAGCCAGGAGTTTGCGTACGATTGCCACGTGTCGTCCAGCTCACTGCTTGACGTCTATGCTAGCCCATGCCCATGTATCTGCGCAAGCCACGACCCCGTCTCGGCTTCGCATGCGTGGGATCTCCCACGTGCGGGAGATGGTTGGGTTTCACTTCTTGGGTGGGACAGGTAAGAGGCCTTATTTCTGCGAGTACATGACTACAGACGTGGATTGCCTTTGTTTTTACACGTGGCGTTTAATCCCTGCAGGTCTCCAGCCGGGTGGGGGTGGGGTCGTGGTGGGGGTCACCGGACAGTTTGCCGCGTTTGGGTGTTTTGCGTGGCAGTTCGAGGACCCGAACGGAAATATTTGGTAAAACACTCGGATAAGTAGATAAACAAAGTAAACGAGGTAAATTTTATACTATTAATTGCAATTAATTATTATAATTCCTAAATTTTGTATATTAAAATATTTATTTTTACCGTGCCTATGTATCGGCGTTAACGTAACTGCACCCGAGTCGGAATGACGGAGAGATATGTAAGTGACAGACTGAAAAAAATTTTACCGTATCTTCTCTGTTAGGGTCGGGACGCTGTGATTAGATTTTACTTTTCGCTGCACAAAACTAATGGGGAGTTGTCACTTTGCCGTTGCAGACGCTTTTGCAGAGGATTCCAGCTGGTGGGCTGCTGAGGAACTTAAAAAGGTAGACTTTGCCGTGGTCGTATCTGCAGTGACGATTCACTAGTTCCCAACAACTGGCTGGCCGCCGTGTTTCGGTCAAAGTTTAGTATACGTCTCCTATTTTTTATTTTCTTTAAATATATAAAACCATTTTTCAACCAAAAAAAAAAATTAAAGAAGAATTAATATGCATGATTAAAATGCCACTGTTTGTTACACTTTCCCTCTCTCTAGTCTCTCTAATTTCGTTCCCCTTCTAGTATTTATCATAATTTTAAGAATAAGATCAATTCAACGATCCAATGGACGAGTTGTTGACTTAAATATTGAATCAAACTAATTTTTCGTATTCAACCAAAATATGAAAGCGACTACAATAAAATCGTTCGATTTAGTTAATCTTAGATAATTAGACCCATGAATCGAGCGAATTTTTATTAAAAATTTTATTCTTTAATGTGTTTATAATTATGTTATTTTATATATAAAAAATGCATGTGGATATTTACTCAAATTCTATTACAGTGACGCTTTATTCAGTTTTGTATAATATAAAATATTAATTATTTTTAAAAATAGAATTTAATGAAACAGTCCAACTATGGGATAAGCAATCAGACCAATAACTCACTAAATAAAATCTTAAATAGGGTCTGAGTTTAGATCACTTTTTTTTTTTTTATGAGTATTAGGCAAGCAATTTATTTATAAATGCCCTTTGATTTAATATGCTTTACCAAGCTGGGAGCTAATATTTTAAAAAAAATGTCATTTGTTATTTACAGCAATGATAATTTCTTCATGCACCAAAATAACGAAGCAAAATTGAGGCCGATAAAACTTTTGTGTGTGCGTATAAAGCTTTATATATATATATAACTAATGAATTTTAAAATACATTAATAGCTCTTTTTCTTCATTTGCTCTCATTATGCTCTAACCTTTCTCTTCTCCGCATGTTATATTTTTTCTGAAATACTTTCTCTTTCGACTCTCCGATCTCTCTTCCAACTTTGATTTTTAAAATATTTATTGTTTAATTTCTCTCCTTATACTTTCTCAGCTCTTTTTATATTTTTGTTTTTTACATTTTATTTCTTTATGCAACGAATTTTTAAAAATATCATTGAAAATTTTAGTTAACTTTATATAACAAGAGTAAATAATAAATAATAAAATTTAAAAAACACAACATTTAAAAAATAATAATAACAGACCCTTGGTAAATGTGAAGTGTATGGTAGCCAACTTATTAGTTGGGCCAGGCCTAAGTGAGTTGCTTGGTTGCTGGGCCTTCTTTGGGAATCAGTGGCCCAAGTTGGAAATTGGGAAGCTCCTTTTTTTCTTGGTAATTTTATCTTTAATTGCTAATTCTTTATTGTTAAGAAATGAAAGTCGACACTATCTTTTTTTTTTTTTCTTCTTTTCATTTTTTCTTATTTTTTCTTTGTTGGGATAAACCTTAAACATATACAGTAAAAGAAAAAAAAATTTGGTGGTACAAACATGTATAGTTTTAACTAGCATTAAATTTGCAATGTGAGAATTTATCATATTTTTCTAAAAGGGCATTTTAATATTTTTTACTTATATAAAAAATTATAAGAATTTTTTTAAAAATAAATAATAAATTAAAATTTAATTTTTAAAATAAAGAAAAAATATTTAAAATTTGAATCTGTTTTCTTTATAAAAAATAAAATTAAAAATATTTTCTATTTAAAAATTAAAATAAGACTTAAAGATTATTCAATATTTTTTCAAAAAAAATTATTTTTAAAATTTTCTTTAATTATATGTATTTATATTGTGTAATATTTAAGCATACTTAAAATTTATTTAAATAAATTATAATACATATAAAATCACAATAAACTAAATTAAATGAATATACATTAAATTTGTAATAATTAAAAATTAATTATTAAGTGAATTTTAAATTAAATATTTAAAATATTTTAAAATTTAAATGAGTATCGACATGAAATTTAAATTTAAAATATTTGTAATAAAATTTAAATGAGTTTTTATCGATTTTTTTTCCTAAATTTAATCTCATATATACTTTCATATAGATTTGTGCGAAAATTTTGAAGAGGATGGCATTTGAACCTCAAAACTCTAATTCTTGAAAGATTTCCGCTAGCTGGCAGAGGAGGTAATTTAGTTTATTACTATAATCTCTGTCCATGAGGACCGGGATTATCAAAGTAAGAACCAAAAGTTTGTAATTGCCGTACCTTTGAAATGACATCAATACAGGTCACTAAGTCATAGATGGGTTGGAAAAGTCTGACCTTAGGCTTTTAGCTCTCCGTCACTCCACCGAACGGGAAAGACGTAAAATCAAGAGAAAATGACGATCATTAAAACAATCGCTGCAGTGTCAACATTTCTCTCATTTTCAAAGGCAACATATTATTCTGTGTTCATCTCTTTTTTAAGTTTGAAAAGAAATTTCTGATAAGAACATAGTCTATAACCTTTTCCTCTGGGTCTAAATCAAAATCACCGATTATTCTCTTGATTATTTATTTTTTTAAAGAATTCATTACCTCAAACTATAATAACACTAAGCGATACATTTAATTGTAGCATATCAAATTTGTAATTTATGAGATACTTATGATCATAAATTTTCTTTTATTTTTAGGAAAATGCATCTGTAAGACTTCTGGCCCGAATTAATAAAGAAAGAGATAGGCCTAATTATTACCGAACTCTCGGGTCATGTGGTCTCATCTCGTACAATCCCACTCCCTTGCAAGTCACATGAGGCGCTACAACAATGTAACCGAGGACCCACTTTCAAGCACCTAGAAAAAAAATTGCAAGACAAGGTAATTGATGGTGTTCAAGCAGGTTCCCTGGCAACGCGGCATGAAGAATTGATTTCCTGGTCGGCAGGTAACATAAAATCAAAGCGTTGTAATCTCCGGATCCAGTTTGTCTATGGTTTCTAGCTTGGTCGGTTGTAGCGTGGGAGAGGAAATTATCACCCTCCCTCCTATGAACAGGACATTTGAATTTTGCCCACATGGACCAAGACTGGTAGTAAGAGACATAAGAGCAAGCACTTCATGAAATTTCTGTGTATTGCCGGATTGGATACTCGGTCATGTGTTGAATTTGAGGACTTTGTAGAAACGTTTGAATTGATTCGGACTGTTTGCATGTGAAAAAGTCCGAAACATAATCTTGCCCTGCAGAAAACTTTTTGCGCCAGAGCAGTCTATAAATGATACCCCAGCCCCGCTTTGTTCTCCCATCGAAGGGTGCTTCCAATTCTCGCTTGTTTCTCGTCTCTCTTTCGGAAAAATTCTGAGAACAAGTGAGCTTTAACTTGAAATGGCATTACCTGCTCTCAAAACCCAACTGAACAACTTTGTCCAATCCATGTTTGACGAGGTATACTTCAGAATATCTTGGTAGATATGTTAGTACTTCCTGAGAAGTTAAACTGATTGATTCTGTGCGTTAGACAATCAATTCTCATTTTAAAATTTGTTTATGCAAATTAAGTTGAGAACATGCAGTCACAGTTTCCTCTTCCAGAATTCTCAAATTGACCAAATTTAAGCCAGGCTTGTTTCCATAACGAGGTTTGTTTCATTTTCTGTAGGGAGTGCTGGATAGCCAATTTGCTCAAGTACGAGCTTTGCAAGATGAAAGCAACCCTAATTTCATTACCGAAGTCATCAACTCCTTCTGCAATGATGCGGAAAGAATCGTACTAGAATTAAACGCATGCTTGTAAGTGTCAGCTCAAAGTTGACATGTTACTGTACGGTATTGCCATCTAACCACTCAAAATTTGAATCTGCTTTAGATTAATTTTGTGTTTTCTTTTTCAGGAGTCATCGGAATGTAGACTTCTGCAAGGTGGAGCCTTTTGTTCATCAGCTAAAAGGAAGTAGCTCCAGGTAAAGGAATTATGAAGCACGTGCGTTCATTTGGCAGCTAAAGATTCGTAATGCGTGGTTTTACATTTCCTGTTTACAATTTAATGTTTTCAGCAGACAGTTATGTCAACATTATCTGTGGATTTAATCTGAATCCTAGCTGTTTTGACTGAAATTTCTACATTCTCTTTTGGTTGTGGCCTTCAAGCATTTGCTTGTTTAGGATGAAACTTTTATTTTATTGCACAGGAAGAATTTAATTTTTATCAATTACAACAGATAAATTATATAATTCATTACTGAAATAAATTAAAAACTATTAAAGTTATTTTTTAAAGCATGTATTTTTATGCAATTGAATCGATTGCATTTATTCTTGTTCAATTAACATATTCATATAATAAAATTATTTAGAACACTCTAAATGATATACTATAACAATAATAATTTTTAAAAATAAAAAAATTCCTTATGTTTTACAATTTTTAGAATTTTGAATTTTTAAAAAGGGACATTTTTATTAATATTTAAGTGAACTTATAAATTTTGTATTTTTTTAAATTGTCTTCATCATCATTGCGCTAATTACTTTGAAATAATATAAATATTTTTAATAATCGAACATATTAATTGAATGAAAATAAATGTATTTAACTCAATTTCATAAAAATGCATTCTTTAGTTGAGTAATTTTATAATTTTAAATTTCATAAAGTAACATTAAGATTAATTGAAATAAAAGCAAATAGTAATTTAATTATAATAAATAAAAATAAGTATTTAATGATAAATTATGTAAATTCCTCTTATATCAATAGATGGTATTAAATCAAATGAAATGCACACCTAATTGTATCATTTCTTCCCCTAGCATTGGCGCACAACGCTTGAAACATGCTTGTGCTGAACTTCATCGAGCTTCTGATGACAGAAATAAGGGCGGGTAAGAAGGCGATTTCCTTCAATCTCTGTGCCACTTTGTGTTACTTCATGTGTCATACTCGTAATCCTAATTTTATGCTAGCATATTAGATTCTTCTAATTTAGCCACTGTCCATGCATGAGTTGCCCGTGTCGCCAGTCTTCTCATTGGAATGTTCATTGTTCTACGACTTCCAATCGTTGGAATGCAATTGCAGGTGCCTGCAAGCCTTAAATGTAATCACGAGTGAATATTGTCTCCTGAGAAGCAGATTTGAGACCCTAATTCAGGTACTGAAAGAGAAATAATAATAAAAAAAGGCCTGAATTACCTTCTAAAGATTAGTGCAAACTTGGTAACGTTTTTTTGTACTTGATTTTGGGTTGACGAACCCCATGCAACTCTGTTGCATCAGAACCTTGAATGATTTTAGGTTCAAGTGGGGCAAAGAAAAAGGGCTAATTTTGAGAGCCTTAAAATTGCGTCCAACATGGTGAATAATTGTTATTTGAGAATCGAGATTTTATTTCGTTTTTTCTTTGTTCTGACTTCCGATACCTTACATAGCCGAATCATTATAGCTAATAAGCATATCGTTGTTTTAAATTTTAACAATCCCTCTTTTTTTTTTTTTTTTTTTTTGGTCTGTGTTCTTCTCTCTCCTCGGTTATGGTGGTTCAGATGGAGAAGAGGATCTTCATCCTTGAGTCCAGGCAACTATAGCAAGCCATGCTGCTGGATTGATATAGAGCATCTTATAAATGGCTTATAAATGGCTTTGGTAGTTTCTCCGTGTCCTAGCTCCTAATTAATACATAGACCGGTACATCCTCGTTCTGTGGCGAGCCTGTTAGTTTCTTTCTGTCCTTATTTCTCTAAATTCTGACGGACAGAAGCTTTTTAGCATACCCTTTCATGTGTTAGGTTGCCAGAATATTAGCAGATATGAGCTTGTGTAGGCAGTTGCATCAAAGTCAGTATCATGTAAAATACGAAGTCCGCAAGCGTACCGCCCGTTGTTATTAATGAGATTATCAATCAGAGTTTCAGTATTATGTAAGCAACAAAATCAGCAACCTGCTAGCAACTGAATGGCTGCTTGCTTTACCCTGCCCCTAGATCAAAGACATGTATACTCCTCGAAGGGAAACTAGAAGAAATGCCAACGTGATAATGCGAAGTCTAATAAGAAAAACAATGAATCCTCGTATATCCGCTACGGAGGTATGCTTTATCAACACGGGACTCAGACCACTTGACACGTTTAGCACCACGGTAGGAAGAGCACTGAGTGACGAAAGTATTAGTAATCATGAAACGCAATTGAGATAATGCCATTTGCATTCTTGGAAAAGGCCTAAAAGGCCAAGTTATTAAAGTAACTTAATAGTTATTCGCATTTAAGTGCCTCGTAGCAAAAAGTATTGGAATGAGATTCAGTGATCGGAGGTCCCATCAGCATTAGGGATATCCAAAGTGGGCTGAGCTGCAGGTGATGCTAAGGCAGCGAACTGCCAATAAGATGGCGTGGGTGGCGTTTTTGGAGATAGGTGGACAAACTCCAACGCTTGCAATCTAAGCTCTACTGGGTAGTCAGCAACACATCCGATTCTTGGGCCAGCTCCTGTTGACCACTTGCGCGAGAGTTGATGCCCCAATTGGTTTGATTTTGCTGCTTTCTTGGAATTGATTCTTTGCAATATAGCTGACCTGGGCACCTCAGCCCTTGGACTTTGAAGACCGCCAGATAAAGTCCTCTTATATTCGTTCTTGGCCTCTATTGGCTGAACTCGTGGTACTTCTGATGTAGAATTATTTTCTTCAATGGGATCTTTAAGCTTGCAAGACTCGAAGATCCTTGAAACTTCAGTTATCATCCCATTTCCGTTGAATTTATTATCCTCATATGTATCCGAATCTTCAGCAGCTTTCTTTATCTAAAAAACACAAGATCCCAAAACAAACAATCAAGGAAGAAGGTGATCGCAGAGGTCGGTCTTGACCAAGAATCTTTACCATGCTTTTTACGCCTCTCTTTTTTCCCAAAAACAGAAAAAGGGAAGCAAAATTATTACCTCAATTTCATCCAGGTTCACACCATTGTCCCTGAGAAGGGATAAAAAGCTGGCAAAGCTATCTTCTGTTGGCCGATAGTGACCGCTATATGGAGAGACGGACTGCAAAGTTAAGTAATCAACATCAGGAGCAACACATTATAACAGAGGTTGATGGGGAAAATGTGCAAGAGATTTAAAATAATAATAATAATAATAATAATAATAATAAAACAATTCTATGCTAACTTGATGATCTGTACGTTGGACTCTGAATCAAAGTAAACAATTGGGAACAGTACCTTAAGAACTCCCTGCTTTACCGTTAGCCTTCCAGCAGCTACCGTAGCACCTCCAGCCAGGAAGCTCGAGTGATGGAACATTCCTTTCTTTTTCTGAAAGCAATAAAAAATGTATATTGTTATCAAAGACTAGAAACGGTGATAATCAGGAGCACTAATAACAAATCAGCTCCAAATCCAATCAAATCTCTTACCTCACCAGCATACAGTCTCTTAGAGGTGCCCATAACAAATATCCACTTGGCACCTGGCTTTCCAGTGGAAGTATCGAGGAGATTTCTATTTAGCATGTGAATAACTTTGCCTTCCACAACAATGTACTCGTAATGTTCTCTCTCTTGCTGATTTGCAGGAAAGAGCAAAAAAAGAATGGAGGGCAGCTTGTAAGGAAACGAACAAGAGAGACCTCGGTTTAAAATTATAACAATGTTTCAATAAACTAACTGTGGCACATACAGGTCCAAGATACTTGATGCACTGTTGCTGAAGATTTGATCTTGGGCATTCTTTGAGATCAAGCTTTTTTCCATCTCCCACATCCAACCTGCATAGTCATAACAAAAGCACGTTTACACCTTCACAAGCATCGAAATTTTCCAATAATTGAGGACCAAAAGGCATTAGCTTTACCAGTAAAAGAATGGCTGACCAGAATCGGCCTTGCACCACACTTCATAGTACAGATGCAAGTTATGACCATAACGATGCCTTGGATCAATCTGCATATATTACACCAAATTAACCATGAAACACGGCAAAATCATTAAATTTAATGTTTTCCACAAAAATAAAATAAAATATTTTAAAAAATGATTAAAAATAAAATAAAATCAGTCATGCGAAGAGAATATCATTACAGCTTCAATCCAATGCTGAAAAGCCAATTTTTGTGCCTTGGCGTCTATGGATAATCCCTTGCCCACCTGCCCCAAAAAAAATAAAAATAAAAAATAAAAAACAAGGCCCAACTTTTTCACAAACGGATCTTTTTTTTTGGGGGGGGGGGGGGAGTCGTCCTCACAAAGACCAGTACACAAACAAAGATATCTCTAAATAAAACAACAGAAAAATTCAAAAAAAGAAAAGAAAAGAACACCAATTTTCCAGACCTTAGAAGCATTCAATCTAATGCGATTCCATCTACACGCCGCCGTTTCCGGTTTCAAGAAATTGAAAAACGATATCGTACTGTGATTCAGCCTCGCAAAGTCTATCGCTTGCCACCTGCCAGTCTCACCATTATTCCACAAATTAATTCCCATAAAAAAAAACACACTTCAAAAAATAAGAACACGGACAACCAGAGCTACGGGGGAGAGGGGTGGGAGAGGCATATCGTAGCAACCCCGCCCGCGCACGTAATAGGTAGTGAACCTACCAGAGCTCTTCGGCCACTACGGCGGAGTCGGCCAACCTTCGACGGGTCCGATAACTCCTGTACACCTTCTGCAACTTCACCGCAGCGCTCTCACTCCCGCAAATCCTTCCACTCGGCGAGTTCAACTCACGCGACATACCCGCGGCGGCAGACCCTCCTTCATCGGCCATTGCAGGATCGATGTCCCGCATTTCAAAGCCGTCGAAACGACGACCACCATCCTGCGGATACTCAACGCAGTCGGATTTCAAGCTATCCGCAGGCGGCGATTCGGAGCTCCAGAACTCGCGAGAAATGTCCATTTCCATTGCATCGCGAGAGAGAGAGAGAGGCGACAAGGCCTGAGTCTCCACCTCCATATCCCGATTTTTTAACGGGAAAAAGCAAAAAACAAAAAAACCTAGTCCAATGAATCGTCTTGCCTCTGAAACTAAAAAAGTCGAGAGAAATTGATGGAACAAGAAGTCCTAGACTTTCGAGATAGTTAAGGAAGACAGAGTGTCTTAGCCAGCTACTAAAACCAACTAATAAGAAAGACTTTGAGGCTACGGAGAGTCGGAGGGGGAGACAGCGCCAATTCGGAAGGTTATTATATATATATATATATATATATATATATATAAAAGGAATAAATGGTTCAGGATGGATGGTAGATGTGGATGCAGTGACTGGGACATGACGGAGGTTGGAATTTTGGGCAGAGAAAAAACAATTCGTTGATAAACCAGAAATTGTTGCCAAGCTAGGTGGGCTTTTCCATCAGCAAAATGGTCGGTTCTGTTCTCTTTTTTTTTTTTTTTTTGGTTTTATTCGACTCTGATTGGACCTTTCAATTCTAAAAACGAACAAAACGGCAGCTTAGGTTGCTATCGGGAATCTTTTGGTTGTTGGACACCTCCTCCCAAACAATCTACACTCTTATTTTCTATTTTAAATCTTTCTCTGACTCAAATCTTAAGAAAAAAAATTAAAATATCTATAAAAAATAATTATTTAGTATATAGTTCACGATATTTGAATAATAATAACCATAATAATCATAAGTCATAAGAAAGTGTTTATAATAATTTTTAGTATTTAGTATTAGCTTTTAAACTCCCAATTAATGTATCGAAATTTCTGAATACAATGCTGATTGGACCAAAAAAAAAAAAATCTATTTTAAGACTCACATCGAACTAAATTTCCATCGATAAATGAAAAGACAAAGAGATTGAAGAATAATAATGATAATAACCCACGCACACTCACATACACAGAGACTAGCAAAAAAAAAAAAAAATGTCACTTTATATGGATAGAGACTTCTAGCGTTTCACGGTGAATAAATACGCTTTTTGAAGTGGGATAAAATTGTGGTCTTCGCCGTCACCGCGGCCCCCCGGGCCCACCCATTCAAGTAATTGGGGCCCCACAATGTCCGGGCTTTTACCTGACATGGAGAAGGGTTTACTTTAAACGCCTTCTCGTATTTTTAGTGGGTTTTGATCATTAAGACTTTGATTAATATATATATATATATATATTTATTTTTAATTTTTTTTTTTTGGTGTCATTTGGTACATATTTAAGCGCAGGAAACCCCGCCCCACCCCACCTCCTCCCTTCGTTTTTTTTTGGTTTTTTCGGGTAGGTTTTGAGTAGGTGGACCAGTCTCTCCAATCTCCAATTAAATAACGCCACTTCAGCCCAGGCACTCATGGCTCTATGCCAAGGAGTCAGACCTCGTGCGCGCTGATTTCTTGGCTTGTTTTAGTCTAGCCTTGCGCGCTGATTGTTAGTACCCAAAAGTGCCCATCTGCCTTACGACTCCTTTTTGATAGCAAAATCCTCTTGATTTGGACATTGGACACCGGAAAATAATAAATCCTTGCTTTTGGGCTCCTCTTTGCCACCCGCCGGGGGGGGGGGGGAAGGTCGCATTAAAAACTCCAATGATCATAAAGCAAGACCCTCAATAAGATATTTCAAATTTTATGTATTTAAAAAATAAGTCTCGAGTTAAATTATTTTATATGTGAATAAAATAAAAATATAAGTTGAACTTAATGAAAAAATAAATAAAAAAGTGAGTTTCTTTGAATAATAAAAAAAGGAAAGATATATTTTGTATGTTATATCCTTTCATAGACGTTGGCCAAAGCATCTAGTCCCCCTGCTCAAGTCTCCGTTGATCTCACGACGGTCATTTTTTTAACTTTGGAATTAGCTTGTCGGTGCTTTCGATGACAGCAAATGAAGTCCAGAGGAAAATACCTCAGCATGTATGACATGCATGTGGGGGATATCTGGTAAACTGAGCCTTCACGCTTTGTTTTCTTTTGCCATTTCTACATATAGATCATGTAACAATATGGTCACATTCAACAACTCCGGTTTGACCAACACGCGCATAGGTGTACATAAATTATACATCCACGTGAAACTACTAGTTAAGTCGTCTACATAGTCAACAAAAATAATATTTCATTAATTAAGATCTTAAATATCTATTTTAGACTAATTTACAATTTAATGAACTTTCAGATGTACCAAAGTATTAAAAAAAAAAAAAAGAATCGACCCCTAATATGAAAATGATAATCAGTGAAGAGACGAAATTGTGGACCAGAGATTTGATTTCCACGCGATAATGCAACGTGGATCACTCTTCAAATGTAAATCACAACATTGTTTCTGAACAAAGTTAAAAAGGAAAAAAAGAAAAATTATGGCCTACTGGGGAACAGCAAGTCCACATAATGCTATCATATTTGTCAATCGTCGTGCACGTTGAAAACAAATAAGTTTGAGAGAGTTTGAAGAGGAAGCTCCAGTTATGGGGAGAAACCATGCCTGCTCAGAGAGACGATCGGGTTTGAGATGTCGGTGTATGCATATTTACTTTTTAAGCCAACGGTGAATGGACTCACGCCAAAAGCAAGTAAAATTAGGTCAACCCATTGAAACTCAAGGCTGCCTGGCCTCTCCCTTAGCGGTCAAAAATGGTTGGCTTCGAACGCTGCGATGTGCCAATGTGCCTCGCTTTCTTCGTGCTTTCCTCCGTTCTTCCCAGGAAACATAACACTATTCTCATGGCCAGAAACTTGAACAATAGCCACTCTTTCCTTTTAGCGTGCTTTTTTCGTTTTGGTACATTTTCTCGGTTGCACGGGGACAAGGATATTGCAATTTAAACAAGTCAAAATACAAAAAAGCTCCATCACATTTCATATTTAATTAATTAACTCTATTATCTTTTTATTTATTTGGATATCTTCTTTCATTTCATTACATTCCTTTGTTTAATTTGTTTTTAATTATGTGAAGATGGACGTCATTAGAACGCCTAGCTTCAGCATGAGGCAAAAACTTCTTAAAAAAAGAAAAATGCAAACAGTCAATAATCATTGCTATCTCTGCTCTTTTTTTTTGGGGGGGGGGGGGTGTGGGGGAGGGGGGCTAAGCTCTCCTCCTGATGGCTGCCGAGTAGTAAAAGAAAAGATGAAAAATCGGCCCTTACAATTGGAAATTCAAATTCACGAGAGCGCACACACTTACACGTGTCTATGTATGTATGTATGATGTGCATTTGTCCATGTATAATGTGCTCTTGAGCCACTTTGTTTATTGTAGATGATGATATGTTTTATGCCAGTGGTTATCTGAAAGAAAGTCCCGGTACAAAAAGGTATAGACAAAACGTGCATACGACAGCCAAAAGAAAATGGAGACGATGAGACCAAGGGGGAGCAGACGGGAGGTTCTCATGGCCCATTGCAGATTAAATATCGTTGGTGGTGGTTTCTCCGGGGGGACCCAATGATTCAATAATAGGAAGTGACTAGCTCGCTTCTTGAGATGAGTGAACGAGACCCGGCAGTCTCTCCGTAGACTTCCTTTTTTTTTTTTTTAATGTGGGTAGTTGGTAAAATAAAATTCTTCTGCATATAATATAATAGTGGCGCAAGTCATTTTTCATGCAATTAATTAACAGAGTTACTATGGCACATGGGGATCGATGATCCATTTATATAACAGTGAAAAATTATTACTAATAATAGGAATTGGTTGCATGACAGATAGCGGCATTAATTGATGCTCGTTTTGTTGGTCGAGATCGGCTGTTTGCAATAAGTGCATCCGAAGAAGACAAAATTTGTCGAACTTCGTCGTTTACATTCCAGGTAATTTGATTTCCAGATGAATTAGTGAACCTTTCATAATCGAGAAGGAGAATTGCCACACAAAAGAAGCGTTCTGCTTTAGATCCAGCCCTCGTCAGACAAAAATATTATGGTATATTTTTGGGCCGCGGACGCTCCACTGGACCATTTTTTTTTTCCAAAAAAAAAACAGAGTATCAACAAAAAGTACCATATCATATCAAGCACAGGATGCACGACGGAATTAACCATAGTAGTCATCGCACCTCAATGGAATTGCTTTCTTGTTGAAGAGTAATGGAAGAAACAGATTAAAACTTGGGACGTTTACAATTGATGCGGTTGGGGTTTGCTGTATTGTGCCAGCAGAATTATAGTCCGGAGGGTTTACGTAAGATTTTCTTCTGTGTCTGCATAAAATTAGAGAAAGTTGGAATGTGAACCATACAATTGGCAAGCTACGTTCATAATGTTTCCTTTTGGTAAGCTACGTTCTTTCTTTTCTTTTTCTTTTGTTTTTTTTCCCAGATAAAATGGAAAAACAGGGATTGTTACCTATAATCCCACCAAAGAGAAATGGGCCTATGGAAGGAACAAACTCCATGCAAATTTGTTTAATTTCTCTGAATGTTTTATCACTAAACTCACTAAACAACATTCGATAGTACGACATTTGGCTTGTTAGTAATATAGAGCACACAACGCTCTGTGGTAGTTTCCATTAATTGATTAGTTAGGCACTTCAAGTGTTGCGTTAGACGCCGGACCATACAGGGGGAAACCTATCCGTTTGTTCAATTTATAGAACTTGAGGAACCAACATGGACATATAGGTTTCGTTGTGATGTCCGTGGGACATGGCCCGTGTAAGCAGAACCCCGACTTGAGCCCACAAGTTGGGAACACTATAAGCCCAATTCCCTCAATCTCACGTAAAAGAAAGTAATCGGTGATAATCCATATCAAGGAAAAAGAAATCTTATAGACAAACCATGTGAGTAAGCTCGTTAAAGCATATCACAGAACTATGCCACAAAACCAACGTACCACTGGAACGACCAATGAAAATAAGAAACCAAAAACAACTTACATAATTTATCACTCTTTTGTTCACAAGCTGGTCAATACGTCCGTAAAAATAGGAACTCAGAATATAACGACACCGTCTGCAGTTAAAATCTTAAATCTTGCAGGCAAAGGAAAGTCCTTCCTTTGTCAGAAAATCCAAATTCTCGACAGCAGGCTGGACTCTTGCAACTTTGGCAATAGCTTTGTTTTCATCAGGATTTCCACCCTCCAGAAAAGCTCCAACAACCTTTCCGTCTTTGATCCAGTATGATCCAAACTTTGGATTTGGTGACGCTGGATCATTGTCTCCAAACAACACAGTGTCACCCACGTTGTCACCATAAAACTGCCATGACAGATCAAAGGCACGAGAATAGAAGAATGGGAGGTAATCATAGTCATCAATTGTTTTCCCTTCCTCGCTTGCCTTGATGGCCTACAGAAAGTGAAACAAAAATGTTGGGTTGAGCAGAGAAATCGCATTGATGCAAATGGCAATACTGAGGCAAGCTGTTGTCAACAGCACACAGGATCGCAAAACACAGCGTCAATCCCATGCAGATTTTGCCTTTTTTCTTTTTTTTCAATTTCTATATTTATATCTCAATTGTATAATGATGAAAGTGTATGTGGTCATTATACCATTTGTTGGGAACTGGCCGGAATGCATAAAAAAGAGATCCGCATACCTTGACAGCCTGCTCAGCTGATTTACGAGCATGATCAACATGTTCCACTCTTCTTATGTCATTGTACAATTTCATAGGAAAAGTAGACATCACCCACAGCATACACATCAGGAACACTTGTTCTGAAAACCCCATCAGTCTGCAATTAAGCAATTTGTGAGATAGTCAGATGGAGACTTTCAGATCCAGTTAACTGATGATTAGAATAAAAACAAGTGGACAGCTTCACAAGTAGCAGAATCTAATATCAACAGTTGAAGGCACGGCCATGCAAGCTCCAGATCATCATTATCCATAAATCCTATGGTTTTAGACAAACTACTGTTAATTACATGGGCTAGTGTGCTTATCATAAGAGGAATGTAACAAATTGAACTCACCTTTATTCCGCCTTTCTCCTCCTCAGCCTGGCCTTTAAACGGTGTTGTAAGTGGTCTTCCACCAACACCAACAACAACAATATCAGCTTCCAGAACACGGCCGTCCTTAAGTTTCACTTCCTTTACCTGAAAAATGTAGCACAAAAACGCCACTTAACCTATTTTCATTCAGTAACATGTCCCAATCAAGATTATAAAATAATGTAGTGATCAAATACTTCTCCATTTGAATCAGCAGTGAACCCAACAGCAACTGTTCCCTTGATAATCTTGATTCCCTTATTGGCATAATAACCCTCATAGAAAGCCGCTATGCCAGCAGTAAAAAGCCGAGGCACTGAAAGAATATTCTTTATGTTACAAACCAAAGACACGCTTGAACATACAAAGGATCAACCAAAATAATCAACAAACAGATAGAATGATTCACTTACTGCACCATGGTTCTGGGTAAACCATGCTAACATCAAAGTTGTTGATTTTTAGAGCTGCACTAAGTTCAAGACCAATGTATCCCCCACCAACAACCACAGCCTTGCCATTCTTCTTTGCTTTAATTGCTTCTACAAGCGTATCAGCATCCTCAATTTCTCTTAAGTAGAAGATGTTTTTGGCATCAGCTCCTTCAACACCAAAATCTGTCAACCTTATTACCTGCAAGAAGCAAGAGTGATTAATTCTCATGGGAAAAAGGAAATTGAAAAATGGGCAACTTTACTAGGAAATCATTGGAGATGTAGCACTTACAGTGGAACCGGTTGCAATAATCAAAACATGATACTTGAATGTTTCTCCTGTGGCACTTGCAAGACACTTGGTGGCAAGATCTGCTTTCACTATTTCTGTGCTAAGCAGCAACTCAATGCCTGCAAAGTAAGAACAGAATGGCATGCTAAATGCATCATCTTCCACTTAATAAGATTGCAACTCTTCAAACAAAATTAAGTACATAAAGGGAGCAGCCAAAGGCCCAAAGATTACATGAAAAAGAAACTATAGTTTGTGTTTCCTTTCATATTTTCATGAAATAAAAAATTTTCAAGAATTTCATCAAGGATATGAAATAAAGGGTGACTAAATAGCATCACCTTTCTCTTTGTACCACTCAGGAGGTAACCGTTCCCCTCCACTACCAACACAAACATGGAATCCTGGAAGCCTTGCAGTTCCTGCAAGATTTGACTTTTAAAATTTAATACTATATTCTGTAGAACACAGTAAAGAAAGTATGACTATTTTCAATCAAGTTCTGTCAAAATGTACAACAAATAGTCCCAATTTAGCTTATTCCACAGTATGTATGCAAAAAGCATAGTCTACCCTCAGGAAAAAGATATGCCTTGCTGAGTGCTGGCCGTTCATAAGGAGCCACCTGCAAACAAAACAGACCTAAAACTCAGAAATGTTGGTTACAAAAATAGTAGCAGAAACAGCGATCCCAGGGCCATGCTGCATGAGAGCAAAGAGATGCATGTTTAAATCAGAAGTTTTGAAATGCCTACATCCTCAGAATCATGAAATTCGCATCAATGTTTAAGTAAACTTATGATAATTATTAACTTCAAAATACATACTAAGAAGATGGAAAGATTAATCCTGCCATAAACTCTGAATTTCAGTGTGACAATGGAACCATCAACTGAACCAAACTGAAGCCATGAAAAAGATTTCCCACACAAAATATGACAAACTGTCATTCGGTTTATCATGACAATATATTATTTCAAAGGCAATCTACATCCATCTCATTGAGTCAATAACATTTTACTTTCCAATGGTCTGGTATTACCATTAAGAGTCCAGTCTGTCAAAGGACTCAATTTCAGTTTAACTTTGATTATGACAAGAAATTCATTTCCACCAGATATTAGAACCAGGACACAAAGTCCAGAATCTTTGTTAACACAGCAATCAAAATGCATATGCATAAACTAATGCATCTATACCAGTGCTACATTCCCTGGGTACAGTTATCACACAAACAAGCTGTGCATACAATCCAAATGTCAAACTTCAGCCAATCATGTTCTTATAGAAGCAACTGAAAACAATCAATCTAGGTTCATGCAGTAATCTATCAATCAATGAAGGTGATAATGAAGCATACCGCCTCCTTTGATATAATTGCCAGCTCGCCTGGCTTAACCCCCTGCTTAGCAAACTCCCTAGCTGCATATCCCTGAAGTGTCAAAGAACAAAGGTTCAAAACAGAATCCCAAAAAAATAAAATTAAAAAAAAGGCCTATTCACTGGCATAAAATATCAAAAGTCCAATACTGTGATCACATCTCAAAGATCAGAATCATTGCAAAGAAACTGCAGTTTTAAAGTAAATGGAGTCAGAAAGAATGCATGATAACAGCAGCCATCATGCACTATCTACTCTCCCTAGGTCTCATTTTATGTGAGAGAACATATAAAAGAAAATAATCTCCTTTCACATTGGTATTTTGCTGCAATTCTTGGTTAATAAGGAGCAAACGAAACAACATTTCTAGATTCTGTTTCACCGTCAGCACAAACGGAGCCCTATATGAACTATTTTAGCTAGTTGAAAATGAGAACAGAATTCAAGAAATGGAGGATGACAAACAATCAGAAAAAGAAACTTAATCGCAGTTTAGCCTCCAATAGCCAAAGTTCTACTCAGATTTTTAATTTCAGCAGAAACTAATGTGTAAGCTATAAGCTTCTGAACATAATTTTGATCATAAAATCCACAGGTCTCAAATCCTTCTCATCCAAACAGATAAGGTAATTGAGGTGCTCAAGTCCTTCTCTTATGAAAGCTTACCAAGCCAAAAATGAAGCTAAAACGAAACCCAAAAAATAAAAAAGCCTAAATTAAGAACCTATAGATCAGCAGAAGCAAAAACTAAAATGAAAAAGAAAATTTCAAATTAATTATCCAAAATCATAATACACAAAAAGAAAAAATCAATGAACGTTCGTAAAGCAAAATTGGAAGAAGCATCGATCGGAAAACTCACAGCGGCTACGCCACCGCCGACGATCACGTACTTGAAGCTCTTCTCCGCCATTGAACGGTTCGTTTTCTCAGTCCTTTTTGAGTCTCTCCAGAGCTCTCTGTTACCTTTATCGATGACTGTGACAAGATAGGAGTCTACGGGTTGTGATTGGTCAGATTTTTGGCGAATCGTTGACCTTCTGATCCGATGACTAAATATAGTTTTTTTACAAGTTGATTTTCCACGTGGCTAGTATTCTGCCGTCCGATGTCGCCGACCGTTCTATTTGCGACCAATTGCCCAAGATTTGACGGATTTTTGGGGGGACAGCTGTCCCCGCTCCACGTCTCCATCTCACCTGTTTTCTTGCCTTTTTTTTTTTTAATATATAAACATGAATAGTCATCGCCAAATAATACTCTTTCAAGTGAACGTACATAAAATCATTGAAAAATAGTTTAATTTGTGATTTAATATTTTTTTAATATTACTTTAAATTTAAATTTATATATTATTATTTATTTTGATAAAAAATAAATTTAAATATTTAAATGCATAATAATATGATTTTATATTTATTAATATTAATATGAGAGAAATTTACTTAAATTTAATGATAATTAGAAAATAATTTTTTCCATAGAAAAAATAAATGAAGATATTAACGAAAGATTCTAACATCAATTTTATAAGTACAATGATCAACATATATATTTTTAACCAAAAAAAAAGAAGATAAAAATAATTTATCAAAAAAAGTTTAACAAAAAATAAATAAATAATAAAAGGTAAAATAAGAATAGCATAAAGTGGATTTTTTTTTGGGGGGGGGGGGTGGGGGTTTCGTGAGGAGGGTCATGGAGGTTTGGCCTTTCTCCCACATTGTTCTTCTTTATTGTGCGTTAATTTTACCGACTATATGAAAGTTTGACTTCGGGTGACCCGGGATCATGCTTACTAATGCTACGATTCTAGAAGAAGAAAGAGGGAGCCAAAAAAGTTCTTATAATATTTGCCAATGAACGCAAACAGGACGCTCGCGAGCTTAAGTCAAACCAGCCTACTCCTGATTTCAAACATTTCGAATGTGAAAGGAATATGTGAATCTCCACTAGGATTTTGAGATATTTTGGACGTGAACGTGGAATAAAGACCACAACTTGACAAGTATGCGTGTCCCGTGGCCATCCAAATACCTACTTGCTTTCCAAGCCCAGTTTAACGTTGACGTAATCAAATCAAACCTGCCCGCATTGATTATGAAATTTAAGCCATTATAAAAGTGACCTACAATTTGATTTTGTACCCGAGCCGAGTTGGTTTTTCTACGGACCTTACTTGATATTTTTGGCAAGTTCTTATTAGTCAATTAACTGGAGAAAGACAATTTCATTTTTCAATCAACTGGAGAACAGATTTTGGAGGGTTACATGCTTGCTTTTAGTCAGGGTAAACTGCCATAGTTCATTCCCGCATAGAAGGCGACTGGCTAATTCGTCTCAAATCCACCGAAGTCAAACAACGAACACTAGAAAGCCCATTTGGAAGAACTATTTAACTAAAATGTAAAGAAGAGCCCAAATGTTTGACCCAATTTCATGCATCCCGAGCTCGTCCTATTTGGACTACTAAATGTTGACAGATAACAAATGGCCAGCCATCACGTCACTTTTGGTTTTTATTGAGCCCATTGAGCAACTAAAGTGGTTGAACCCAAAACCTTAAGGAATCGGGGATTCGGTTCCCAAGAGACGACAAGGCACAACACAACTGATGTGTGTTAATGGGCATTTGTTCATATCTGTCCTCTATCGTCTGCAGCAACTACAGTGCTTGTAGGGGTTTTTCTTTCAGTAGATGCTCTGAAAATGAAGGCATGGAACATGTGATTGACACATCAAATCCACAAAAAGAATCGGCATATACATATACATGTCTGCCATGAGTGTCTGACTGCCAAAAATTGGAAGTCAGACATCAGTGCCATTAATTGGAAAAAAAAAAAACAGAAAATAAAGAGCAAAGAACGAACCAGTCAGTAGGAAAAGAGGGCTCGTAAATCTCCCAGCAGTAGAGATGAATTCTCAAATTCATAAGTGCCTTGTTTAGACATCTCGGTCGGTGCCTGGTCGGGACTCGCTGGACGAGGCAAAAAAAAAGGTCAGGACATTAATGATCAGCTCGAAGACTGGTGAGGACTCCGTACGCGTTTGCAATTTCTATGCACACTTTTTGATAAATACATTATGCGTAATTAATAAATAAATAAACATATAAACCCCCCCAAAAAAACAGAAAGAGTTAAAAAGTAATATTTTATATTATTTATTATGATGTGTATTATTCTTGAAAGAATAAAATAAATAATTTATTAATGTATATACTAAAATATGTTACCTACAAAGTGATTTTCAAGCTAATCGTAGTCTCATTAGTTTGGAAAATAAGGAAAACAAGAAAAAGATAATAGCTTCAATAATAATTTATTCAGTGTTTTTTTTTTTCGGAAAATCAGAACTTGATAGTTTATAAATTACAGTGTTATAAATAATTATTTAAAATAAAATAGCACGTGACACCTCAATGTGAAAAATGAAACAATATTAATTATTAGAAACAAACTATTAACTAACAACTCCCTTTAGTTTATAACTTGTTAAATTGTTGAAAATTTTGGTTTTCTTTTTCCCGAATAATAAATTAATGACCTCAACTCACCCACGTCAAATATTTCCTTAAGACGTGGGGGCACTTATGTTACAAGAAGCTTTCGGGTTTCATTTTACAAGTGTCTCTTGGGCTGGAGATAAACGACAAGGGCCAACTATCCCTTTCGGATTTTGATGGAGAGATGACCGTACTGAAACTATGTGGTCGAAAGTGATGCCTGCAGTAGCTTAATCTATTAAATATTTCTGCAGAGCCTACAGTAACTTACTGGTCCATACTCTTTTTTTTTTTTTGGTGTAATTTGTACTATGCTCCCTCGTCGAGTCCTTTTTTTTATTTTTATTTTTTTCTCTTCGTTTTGCAAGGCACGTCTAATTTTCCCTTTTCGAAACAATGCAAATAATAACAATAACAATGCAAAGGAAGTGTGTGTTGAAGTGACTGTTAAAATTGATTCCGATTCATCAGTTAACGCTATTATCTAAAAATTTTTATAGTATAAATTTGATATAGTCATCGCAATCTAACATTTATATTACCGTACAAAAATTTTTATAGTGTAAACTTAACATAGTCGACGTCGCCGCAACCTACCATTCACATCATCGTTCAAAGATATAGTTGTCGCAACTTACTGTTCACCCTATCGTTTAAAAATTTTTACAGTGTGAATCTGATATAACTGCTGCAACTTATCGTTCACACTACCATCCAAAAACTTTGTAAACCATTTGTTTCCTATAAATACTTATAAGTTATGTAATAAAAAAAGTAAGAAGATAGTGTAGTGTAATTTGGAGTAAAAAAATTTATAAATATTAAAATTTTTAATATAAAGATCTATTCTTCCCGTAGGTAAATTACTGAAACATGTTAAATTTTTATGTTTTTTGTGTATATATGTTCATTAGTTCCTAACAGCGTGATTACTGGTTATCATAAAATCCCCCCGGGAGAGACGAATAAGTTGGATATGCAGATCGCATATGCTATTTAAGTCAAAATGAAATACTGCCCAATTTGTTAATTGAAAAAAGGTTTTCTTGTACGACTGAAAGGGATTTACTTGATAGACTTGGCTAAATGAAATATTATGTGTGAAATTAAATTCAAAGAGGAGTTTAATTTTTTCTTGTAATCATCCAAATATAAAAGTAAGAAGTGTTGTTTAAGAGAATTGTGTTCGTTAAATGAATAAACTCCATGCAAATAAGTTTAGTCTGAACAAAAAAAAAAAAAGACAAAAACAAGTCTAGTGCTAGACAAAGTGCAAAACTCAAAATGGAAGGCTTTAATTATTTTGCCTCCAAAAGATTTGCATTAACTTTGTTTGTCCCATGAAGACGCAAAGAAAGTTGCTTGCAATAGACTCTTAATAAAGATAAGATATTTGGTGGAATGGAATTTTATCTTCTTTTCAAGGCCAAGCCGTTCAACCCAATACAAATATTTTTGAGAAAAGATTTTGAAAAGAAAAGGGCAAACGTAGTTTATAATTACCAAAACTCCCATCGGATTAATCAATAGATGACTAGAGGAAGTGGCACGTTCAAAAGAGGATGATAGGATCTGACTTTTAAGGAAAAAAATGATAATAATATAACGCCACGCAACGTTCATGATAATATTGGAATAATATAGTACAACTTCGGGGCATCATTGCGGCAACTCCCTCTGAATTTATATGCCTCCTAACTTTCTCATGACACGGCAGAGACTTTCAAAAGTGGAGATCCGAAATCTCTTGCCCTCCCTTTTCTCCTCTCTCAAGAAACAACAGCTACTACAACAACAACAACAAGAGTTAAGTTAGAGAAAAGGTCTTTAGATTAGGGCAAACTTTTGTAATACCCTCCCCCCCAACAAAAGAAAAAAAATTCAACCAATTGCACCTACTTTCTACCTATTGGTTAATTGCATCATCAAAATCTAAATTTACCGAATGCCTCCAAGTTCTAGTTCTAAGATTTTCAGTTGGCCTCATACATTTCAAAATGTTAAGGTTCAGAAAGGCTTGAAGGCACAGATCTCGATAATATATATATATATATATATATATATATATATATAGATGTAGCTGTGATACTGAACTCTACAATTTTATGAATGAATGTCAGGTGAATTTGAATTTCGAAATAGAGCTTGCTTTCTTCTAGGGTATCATATCATATGCATCAACTTCCTTATTTTATATTTTTGGATGGGTACGAAAAAGCAGCCAAACACGGTCCGATTCAGCAGAGATCGATTGTTCACTACCGATGCAGGACTGCCATCGGGGGCCCTCGTGGTTACCGACATATGCTGTCGTAAAGCAATTATTGGACAGTAATTCATCTTTTTTACCCCTGAGACTGGTGGATAATATCTGTTCCCCTCATCGGCAATTGCCAACCTGTAGAAAGTTAAATAACATTTTTAGACCAAATATTATAATTAATTTTATTTTATAAATCTTACACTTTTTATAAATATTATAACCATAAAATTTTAAATTTCAATTATTAAAATATTCTTATAAGTTCATTGTTTTTGACACAATAATAATCAATGATTAGCTGCAAAAAAAAAAATTACACCCTAACTTACCTTTCTACCAAAAAAAAAAAAACCCCACAAATTGTGAGATTTTGGTCCGACCTATCCAGATAGGCACGTACGTTCCTTTGGCCACCGAGGTGGTTTAAATAATATTGATCCAAGCCACGGTTACTGTCCGCTCTGGAGCCTCTCCAGGCGTGGTTGGCCGTGGCTGATAGGATCACCGGCACGATTTGATAGGTTCCAGGCTTTTACGGTACATGGGAATTGGTACCATGGGTCCTAATTTTCACAACGAATTTTTCATTTCAGGGATGAAAATCTTGTATCCAACCATGATAATAATATGAGGTATATTCAAGCGTGTTCCGTGTGAGGAAGTTTTAAAAACAAAAGTTATCGCTTGCTTACTTTATTTAAATTGGATTATCAATGATCCAAAGAGCTGGTTGATAGCTAGAATGATTGTAATAATGGCAATCCCATTACGCAGATAAATAGTCTAGTCCGTTCATATTATTATTATTATTATTATTTTAGTTGCTGATGGAAGAAATATTAAACGGCAGAGCTCCTGTCAGGATTATGACATTGAAACTTTCTATCATTTCGTAATTCATACATCTCTTCCCATCTTAAGGAATCTAAATCTACGACTCAGAAAAATCCAGATACTGTAGAATTTGTAATTCATACTTGAAGCAAGTCCGGCATATATGTCGTATGCAAATTTTTGCACAATTGCCAGCCTAATAAGCTGATAGCATAAAGTTAATTTTTATAAATTTTAAACTACTAATAAAATTATATAGATTTAATTTTTATTTACAATTTAAGATGCGGGTATCTCAAATAGCACGATGACTTTTGGTATAAGTTTTAACACTCTTATAATAATAAATCACTTTATTTTATCGTTTAGTTACAAGCTCACACTATTAAACTCAACTATAATTTTTACGTGCCAGAGTTAGACATGTCTTGTGCTTCCCAGTCAATAACGTACCAAAAATTCAGAATGTCTGAAACGAAAATTTAAGCATTTACTAATCACTGAGAAAGCAAATACAATAAAGAATTGGAATATATAAAAAAAACGTAAATACACAAGAATTGGGGGTCCAATATGATAGATCTGACGAGTTTGTAGAGAAAAATGAAAAAAAAAAAAAAGCCGTTGTCGTTGCGTCCGATTTAGACGGTGGCATTTATTTCTGATATTAACCACTGTCTCTATTATCTCGTTTGTCGTTTTTTGGTGCATTCGTAAATTCATTGTCTCCACGTCTACATCGAACCACATCTCTCTTTCCTCTTACATCGGACCCACAAACGTCTACAGTGGGGTCCCTCTATTACAAAACAATCCGTGCCCTTCCTGTATTGGAACAGGAAACATAGTAAATTATACCTGCTCTCTCTCTCTCTGTTCAATCTCTCTTTGTTCAAGCCTCCTTCAACTCTTCTACTAGGGTTTTCCAGTCCCAAATATGATTTGCTGGTTCTTTCATCATCTTTCTATGGCTCACTTTACTTGAATCTGCCTCAATGTGCATCCATCTCTTCACTTGTTTCAGGTACTGCGCTTTGACTATACTATTTTTTGCTTGCTTTTGCCGGTCGGTCCTGCTTTTTCTTTACTTGATTTTTGTTGCATCCATTCTAGTGTATGTATACAACATGTTTAGATTTTGATCCTTTATAATGGGGTTTATGTTAAGTTCCTTGGACTTTGCTTGATTCTGGCTTATGCATATGAAATTGGAAGAAAGGGAAAAAATTTATTTCTTTCGGCTTTGTTTATCTTTTGTTTTGTTCTTTTTTTCCTTGTTTTTTTTTTTGTTCCTCCTCGTTTTCTGGCATTTTTACTTTATTTTTTCCGGAACATGTGGTTGAAGTGATACTGACATGCTGAGAATCTCGTTTCTTCCTTGATGTAATTCTGTTCGGTCCGAACCGATTCTTATTTTCCTCAAACAATAAGAGGAAAATGCAGCTTTAGGACTTTGTCCTATTGTTGTATCCCATCTATAAATCCACTCAAATGTAAATTAAGGGAAAGTGGTCCAAATGAGTAATTGGTCTTCATGAAACTGGTCCATTCTGCAAATGAATTCTATTTAAAAATTACTTTTCTTTGGTTTTTGTTCCAAGCGTAGGCCCTGTTTGACTGGCGACTTGATTTATTGCAACGGTACATTATTGTTCTGTGCTTTTATATCGGTTTGTTTGGAATATATTTCTGGTTGTGCTATGTTATTTAAACTGTCTCGAATGTTAGGGGCTGGTCGTTGCACGTTGGACACAGTGAAATGTCTCAACCAATTCACACTCTTAGATCGCTTCATCTAAGAAAGGTCTATAACACTTGTTCCTTGTTTTTGGACCTTTGAATTTTTTGAAGTATCTGACAAATGGATTGGTATGAGTTGTAAACACTGGAGGGCTCATTGGATCCTGTAATTAAAAGCTGAGAAATTTGCTGGAGTGCAAGTGGCTGTAGCAATGGGATCTTATTCTGGTACTTGTGAAATAGTTGAAGCAAGGGATGAGTTGAATTCAATTCAACAATCTAGAGGTACTTCTAGATCTCATTCTGGATTAAATGCTGGAGGCAATGATCGGAAGCCCCCTGTGCTCAAATCAAGCTACAAGCATCTTCTGGAAGATGATATCAATCAGCTGTTTGAGGCTATCAGTCTCAAAAACTCATCCAAGGCATCAGGTCTTTCAAGTCAAGTGAGTGCAAGCCCAAGCCCTGTAAGGAAAAATGCAATGAAAAGGCCAATTACAGCTGGAATGTCTCATTTGTCTGGAATTGGTAATTCTGAACCATTGTCACTGAAGCAGGCATTAAGGGAGCTTTGCATTTCCAAGGCATCGGAAATGGCAGCTATGAAGCGTTTATCAATGTCCAGTAGCTCTCCAAGGATCTCTGAAGCCAGAATGATCAAGAGTTTATACAATTCTGTTGTAGTTGAGACTGGTAGTAGTGGCCTTCACTTTGATGAAAGTAAAGGCACGATGTTTGAAATATCTGTGGTTCCAGAAGAAAGTGAGTCAACTTCCTCTGGGAAGATGCCTCAGCAGCTTTGGGTGCCCAAGATTAAGTCATCAAACCAAAGTGCCCTCTCTTCCCCTAGGTTCCAGGCATTGAAATCCCCCAAAAGTCCTCAATTTGCTGGTCAAACAACAAAAGATGTTACTGGAATGCAGAATGGTAGTTCTTCTGGACCCATAGAGGTTGGAACTCGAGCATTGAAGTCAGTAAACCAAAGTGCTCTTTATTCTCCTAGATCTGGGGTCCCAAAAACACAAACTGTTGTTTGTACAACACTGACACAAAATGAGATTGGTTCTTCACCCAGAAAAGTTGGAGGCCATGTAAGGAAGGCACCAACCCAAAGTGCTCATTCTTCTTCCCGTCTTTCTATTCCTCAGAATAGTGTTGGAATGCAAACTGAAGTTGTTTCTCCATCCATTGAATTTGGAATTCAAGTGCCAAAGTCTCCAAACCTAAACGGTCTTTCTTCTCCTAGATTTACTGTTCCAGAGTTGCAAAATGACATTGGCACTGCAACCATGGAAAATGAGATTGGTTCTGCATCTAGAAAAGTTCGAAACCAGCCATCAAAGTTTCCAAACAAAATCACTGATTCTTCTCCCCCAGTTGCCACAACAATGCTAAATGGCATTGGGAACTCTTCGATGCAAAAGGATATTGTTCATGCAACAAGAAAAGTTGGAACGGAAGCATTGAAGACAGAGATGGAAAGGATTACAGCTGCAACTTCCCCATATAGTTCTGTCTCTATTGACAATGCATTAAAGCCTGATATAAATGTTTCCACCTCAGCCAAGGCTGCAAGTAAAGCTTCAGCTCCAAGATCAGGTCGTAAAGTAAGGTTGCATGCTTCGATCTCTTCAGTCAATGGAACCAGGGTAAGCAAGGTCACAAAAAATGCTACACACTTGGCTAAACCAGTTGTAAGAAGAAAGAGTTCCTCTGAAAAGAAAAAAAAGCAGGGTACTGCCCATGCTGCTGTGATTGCTGATGGAGGTGATAACAATTTGGCTCCTGGCTCGGGCCAGCTAATTTGCCAGAAATGCCAATGTTCTTTAATGAATGTTACTAGAGAATCTGATAGAAATTTCCCAGCATCTCTCTCTGCTGGTCTTGGCCCTGAAGTAGCCACAACCAATGTAAATCATGGTGCTAGTTTTACAGACCTCAGTTCAAGCAATTTTGGCAAAAGTAGAGATGTTGGCAAATTGAAGAAGTATCCAAAATCAAGAGAAAAGGGGGAATTTTCTCAAAGTTCAAAAAGCAGCCTTGGTGACTATAGCACTAGTACAAGCAACAGTGAGGAGAGCAATGCAAGCAGGTCCAGCTGCAGCAACAGACCTCATATGTCAAAGGATGGTAGGTGGGAAGCCATCCATCATGTTAAGATGCGGGATGGAGCCTTAAGTTTGAGACATTTCAACCTCCTCAAGAAGCTTGGTTGTGGAGATATAGGAACTGTGTATCTTGCTGAGCTAATTGGTTCAAACTGCTTATTTGCCATTAAGGTCATGGACACCGAATTTTTGGCAAGAAGGAAGAAGTTGCCGCGGGCTCAAACCGAAAGAGAGATATTGAGAATATTAGACCATCCTTTTCTTCCAACACTGTATGGGCAGTTCACATCAGAAATTTATCATGTTTGGTTATGGAGTACTGTCCTGGTGGAGATCTGCATGTCCTTAGGCAGAAGCAGCCATCCCGGAGTTTCCTCGAACCAGCAGCAAGGTAAGACAAGAAAGATCCATTGGTATCACTTTCTTTTTTCCTTTGTTTTCTTGTTTAATGTCCTCATTCCTGTAACATCATGGAGAATTAAAAAGCCAAAAAAGATTAAAAACATGGACAGAGATTTAGAACAAAGTGGTCCCAAAAGTTCAAACTTAAAGGCATAAGCTTTGTGGTACATAGTCTGGATTTCACTCATTTATGCAGTTGCTTTTATGTTTATAGCGGCTGTTATCATCAGATGGAGTTTTTAGAAAGTAGACTTGCACCAGCGTCCTTTCTGCAGCAAAAATAACCCATCTATTTTTGCCTCATTTAAAAGTGGCCTATGATCCAATATTCCTTAGAGGGTTTCAAGTCATTAGACCTTAATGCCTCTTTTTATGGTCACATAGCTAACATTATGGCATGTGCTCAATGGTTTTTAACAGAATCTGATGCTACTTCTGCTCCTTAATTTTCAGTGACTTTTTTAGTCTGATGGTATCATCAAGCAGCTGCTTTGTCCTTGTGGTCAAACTGCACTTCCAGTCTTGTCTTTGTGCTCATGGTTGCCAAGATCTGTCATGAGAAAAACGGGCACTTGATGAAATTCTTTTCTATGATTGAGATTCTAGCTTTTTAGTTTATTTTTAGCATATTATGTCAAAACATAAATAGGGTCACTAATTTTAGACTGGATATATGTAGGTTTTATGTGGCTGAAGTCCTTCTCGCTTTGGAATACTTGCACATGCTTGGTGTCATCTATCGTGATCTGAAACCGGAGAACATTCTTGTTCGAGAAGATGGGCACATTATGCTCACAGACTTTGATCTCTCACTTAGATGCAGTGTGAGTCCGACCCTTCTGAAATCATCTGCAACTGATGTGCCTCCTGCAAGGATTTCTGGTCCATGTGCACAATCAAGCTGCATTGAGCCTTTGTGCGTTGAACCATCATGTCAAGTTCCCTGTTTCAGTCCTAGAATTTTGCCTGCTGCTAAAACAAGGAAGTTAAAAGCTGACCCTGCAGCTCAGTTAGGTTCATTGCCACAGCTTGTAGCTGAGCCTACTGATGCACGCTCAAATTCATTTGTTGGGACCCATGAATACCTTGCCCCCGAGATCATCAAAGGAGAAGGTCATGGTGCAGCAGTTGATTGGTGGACATTTGGGGTATTTCTTTATGAGCTTCTATATGGCAGAACGCCGTTTAAGGGTTCTGAGAATGATGGAACATTAGCTAATGTGGTGTTGCAGACTCTGAAATTCCCAGATACCCCTCTTGTTAGTTTTCAGGCCAGGGATCTTATCAGTGGGCTGTTGGTGAAGGAGCCTGAGAACCGGTTGGGATCAGAGAAGGGGGCTGCTGAGATCAAGCAACATCCTTTCTTCGAGGGATTGAACTGGGCGCTGATACGTTGCGCCATTCCTCCAGAACTACCGGAGTTCTATAACTTTGGAGTTCCGAAAGTGGTCTCACATGACAAGAACGGCAAGTATTTGGAGTTTAAAGCTACGGGAGAGCACCTTGAGTTTGAGTTGTTCTAAAAGATTGCCCCTTCACGTTTTTAGCTACAGCGTAAATTGGATTGAAACATTGTGGCCAAGCTGTCATTGCATGAAAGTTACGGTTAGCAGTAGTAATCAATACATGATTAAGGGGACGCAAAGCTGGTTCCTTCATGTATATATACGTGACTCTTAAGACCAGATTTTGCAAATTGCAACATCAAAACAATTTAAACTTTTCATTTTTATGTGTTACACATCTTCCTGCTTTAGTACTTTATAACTTGACTTGAGAATTTAACCCCGAGTTTAACTACAAAAATTGAATCATGCTCATTCTTCATTATGCTCTATGTCTTGCATCAATTTTGTGACCTTATGCCGACTAACAGCAAATTGAAATCCATTGAATTCTTCAAGTAAATCCCTCAAAAAGCCCGTTTATCTTTTAAGCCAATAAGCTGTTATCAATGTTGCCTTCGCTAGCTGGAAGTTCAGAAAGGAAACGAATAACATCTGGCCACACAGCGTTTTCCGGTGTGTATAACGTTTGCTGCTGTGTTCATCGTGGTCGCCTATGTTCTGTTCTAAAAGCTAGCGGCGCCTAACGGTGGATTGAAATATTATTCCGTAAAAGTTAATTATTGCCCGAGTGTATAACTTTACTTCGACATATCTATCTCAACTGTTGTATTAAAAATAAGGTCCAAATGATGCTAACTAATATCGTAAGTCACGTTATTCCTAAGTGTTTTCATTTAAAACGACTAATAAAACAGGATTCTACGATGAAAACGGCTTGTTGATGAAGAAACGAGAAGATTCACGCTAGAGATCCTGAACTTTATCCAGCGGATCAAGTCAACGCGATTCGTGTAGCTAAAATACACTTATTTGCTGAAACAGATTCAATAAAAAAGGAAAAGCATTGTTACGTACTCGTGTCAAACTAATATCTTAATAATATACGAATAAAATAATTTAAAAAATAATAAATTAAGGTCAAATCTCTATGACGTGCACAGGGCCTGGGCTTCCTGAGATTCAATCGGATGATTTGATTCATATTTCGAACTTTGGCATACAAGCTTCGATTGCTTGTAAACTTGCAGATTTGTGGAGCTGCTTTAGCTCACATTGTTGATGGAAATCCTGCTTTGAAGCTTTTGAATGTGGGGCTGTAAAAATTTGATTCAACTTGAAAGCAAAACCAATGGGGCAGATCCTCTGCACCTTGTTGGGCAAGAAATGCAAATTGGAAGAGATTGCACTTGGCTGGGGATTTTCCCATTTCTCTTTAGAAACTCTAAAACCTGCATTTGTGTCACTGAGGGCAATAACTATTGGTTTGGGGGGATCATTTAGTGAAGATTTGCTTGGATTACTTCCAAAACCTGTCCCTTGTTGGAGTCGATTGTTTTATATTTTTGGGTATGGCCTGTTAGACATTACGGAAAAATGTTGCAACTTGAGTGAATTGGTACTATTCTGAGTTGTATCCTCTCCTCACCGGCTTACTCGTGCATGATATTCAGTATCAGGAAATGAAGAAATTTGGAGGTTTTTATCAGATGCTAAACCAATATGACAAACTGACATTTCTTCATCTTTAGGCAGGCTTTCTCTCTACCTCCTTTTCTCAGAAATTTGCTTGTCTGCATGCCTGTGCCCTTTTTGCATGTGATTGTCATGATTGTGATACATTCAGTTGTCTTCGAAGTCCCTGTAAACAGAAGCATAAAGCTGTTTTTTTCTTTTTTGACTTTGCTCCATGAGAGATTCTATGATAAAATTACAGATGTACATTTGATCATTCCATAGATGCTCAGCATTGAATGCAATTTGGAGAGGTGGCTTGATCAGATGCCAAACAAGCTGTGAAATAAGGTAGAAGAAAGGAAATTTCGTTTTAAGCTTTAAAAAAGAAAAGAAAAGAAAAAAGACAGTTGCAGGAAAATAGATGAATCGTCCCTTGATTGCTCATAATTGTAAGTAAAGGTGGTGCTGACTATTGAGGACCTCCATTGATCAAGCCACTCGGTAAAGCCCAGCCCATCCCAACACTCCACTTGTCTCTTCATTTTCAAACTTCTCAATTGCATACCCTCAATAATTTCATTTCACATTTTCAGTCTTCGAGTTGCGTCGTCGTAACAGAGTAACAGGGGGACTTGACTTTTCCCTCAAATTCATTCCCATTTGTGCCGAATACGTTTGCAGTCTCGACTCAAGCCAAGGCCAAAGCCAACTTCCCACGACCTCCTTTTTTTTTTTTTTTTTTAACATATATTTAAATAATAATAATAATAATAAACCTTCGCTGGAAATGCTCAGAAACCCCGCTGGCTGGTTGTAGTAGCCAGACATTCAAGTTTCAACCATCCATTCGACAATGCATGCACATGGAACAATCCATCCTCATCCATCATACTCAGCTGCAGCAGAGCCATCCTCCACTTTTCCTCCAGCCCCCCACACGCCCCTTAATTCCAGTCCGCTCGGATACGCCATTTTGGAGCACGTTCCCTTACGTGCCATGCATTTTCCATCATCATGGAATTGGCACTCCGGTACCCGATGAATTCCAAAGTTGCTTCAACAAATACAGTTTATAAGACGTGGTGCTATAGAGTTTTTGACAATAGACATTTAAGTTATTTTGCAGAAATTTACAATTAATTACAAAGAATGAGAGCGTGGTGATTTAAATTTATGCTCTCTTATTCACAAAACCTCCAATACCGTATTAAAAAATTGACAAACCATTCAAACCAATATATATATATATAGTCATTTCAAACCAATCTATTAATTTATTAAAAAAATTTACGAATTATTTTGTCTATCTTTGATATATATGTAAAATGGAAAAATTTTTATCTAGATGTTAGTCACATTAAATTAACAAAGAAAAAAGAATAACAGGAAAAAAAAAAAAAGAGAGAAAACCAACAATACAGATAATTTTACTTTTATAACTTATAACTAGTGACAAATAAAAAATATAAATAGATATTTTGATGATTTGTTAAAAAAAATTAGGAATACACCAAACTTAAATACAAAATAAATACACGCATCATGATTATATTAATTGTAATTAACACTTTTTTATACACCAACAGAACAATCCTGATGACCGAAAATCCATTTCCATTTGTAATATTTAGCTACTATAACTCTTCTACTTACGACTAGACTAATATTCAGTCCCAGAAAGGGTTCGAGAATATCAACCCACATTTGCTACGCCCTGCGTGTCTTTCTCAATGTTAACTTAGGCAACAATCAACAGAACACCCAATTAAAGACCTTATCAATTTTTTTAATGCCCATAAGCTTCGCCTTATAATACCAAAATAGCTGAAAAGAAATCTAAACAGAATATATTTTGGCCATAGGCTCGATCTACTCGGGTGGGCATGGTTTGTGGTTTGGTCAATCCACTTAACTGAGATAACGGGAAGGAACTTACAATTTCAGACCATGTAAAAGTGCATACATTACTTCGACCGCTATGTGGATCTTGAACTAAAAACCTCGTACATGTGTATCAGTTCACCGAAAAAGGAAAAAAAAAAAAAAGTTCATCTTGGTTAGGAATAAAATTCCGACATTGTCAATACATCCCGAGACAGAAAACGTTTGAAAATAAATATCATAAAGAAGAAATTGGCAGTTTTCTAGCATATTTAGTATGGTCAAATTTAGTTACTGCAATCTTGATGTTGTGCTTTAGTACTGGTTCCACTCGGCTTGGGTTCCAGATAGAGAAACTTCGCTAAGAAGTGTGACTAATTAAATAATGATTATGCTTGTAAACCGAATTTTCAGCCCGGCAGCACGACCAAGGAATCTCACCAACTTGGTTCGATTTTGTTATGGTTGAATCCTTTGAAGGGGCCTCTTGTGCCTCCAAGCTTAGTAATTGTCAAAGGGTAATCTTTGGATTAGGCCGCGCTGATTATTTGACCCTTTTCGATGATCGACATTAGCGTGTTCCATTTTTTTTTATTTTTTTTTTTTGTCTAAGCGATTGTATCTCAACCACCTCCCTTTGCTTCCAGGCAGGGGTGACCGACGGGAGTTCCCGATCTATAGCGGAAAATCCAAGATTTTATGAATTAGACGAATTGTTCAAAGTTCAGATGAAAATTTTAAAAATTTTGATTCTTGAGCATAATTTTACTGTTAAGATATTATAAATCAGTAAAAAATTATGTGACTATTCATTTTTTTTTTTTAATTTTTGGTTTTTAAGTGTTTGTTTGTTTAGTTGGATATTTCTTCAATTAATCATTAAAATATTTTTCATTTATATTAGAGTATTTTTTAATTATAAATATATGTATAAATTTTAAAATTAAATTATCTCATTATTATACTAACCTATTTAATAAACACTTTCGGTCAAAAACCAGTCGTTCTCTAAGTCAGCTTTCAATTCTAAATTGATTGTCCTTTTTCCGAAATTTTTATATAATATTGATTTCATAGGAAAATTAGTTTGAACTAGTTATAATTATCTTTTTGGAGTATTGAGAAATTCATAAATAAGATACGAGAGTAGAAGAAAATTCAAATAAATCAAGGAGTTGAACTGAATTCAGCTGCGTTAAGTATCCTCTTTGTCCTACCCACCATCTCTTGTTATCAAGGTGCCGCCGCTTTAGACCAATCATTAAAATAAGCAACGATTGCTTACCATTTTGTTTTTCTTTATATTTGTTTTGGAAATGGTAGCTGCAATTCTAGATCGAGTTCACTTCTTTCCCTATTTTAATTATGGTTCTAACTTTTTTTTCTTTTAGAAGAAGGAAAAATCATAATCGGATCGCTAGCAATATGTTTATTTTAGTTGAGAAGGATTTCGAACTAAAATAATCCTCACCCTATATTTCTATATGCCAGCACTTTGAATTGAACCATGCACTTCAAGATTCTAATTTGAAGTCCTTGTGTAAAATCCCGGCTCACTTGATCGACGGGTCGCACAAAGTCGACAACCACAAACACAAGCAAAATCACTCACACCTTCAAAGGGTGAAACATCTACATCGTTCCGGTCTTTATCAAGCAATGGCTTCAAAATTGAAGTTGTCTTCCTCTATCCTGTCATAAAGGGTTTTTTTTTGCCCTGTCAATTTACTCATTCACACTTAGAATTTTATTTATATGAAGCTATAAAATGTCATGTTTAAACTTAAATTCAACTGTTATTATAGATCTTGCACCATGAAAGTTTTGATTTTAATGCACCCATTAATTTGAACATTAACATTTTGATATTAAAAAAAGAAAAAGAAAGAAAGTCTTTAGTTGGGGCATCATTAAATAAGTGTCAACACTCAAACGGTTGGCTGGTGCATTTAAGAATACTCAGTGCCCTTCCATATGTCGACACCGAGGGCAAATAACGTCGGCTACCATCTTATCCAGAGTACTTACGCTGTAGAGGGAGAGTTGGTGTCATTTTCTGATCTTCTTCCTCCAATTGTCCAACATAAAAAAGTCCAGGTTGTTGGGCCGTCACTCAAGCGCATTTATCCCCCGGAGAAGTAACCGGACAAACACCATGCAGCACGCTTTTGCTACGATAACAAGAATGTCCTGGCAAAGATCTAACCCACTGCCCCCACCCCACATGAAAGGGATTTTAGCAGATCACTTTCACGTTCTTGTTATTTTACTTTATTAAACAAGAGTGATAAGTTTAAAAGCAGCCATGCATGTACATAATTGTCGGAGGGGGGGGGGTGGTTCTGATTTGATTGGCAATCAAGAAATTGCCAAGAAAGTCTGCTGTTGCTTGTCAAATGCAATTAGTCGACGCATCACGTAGTACTGGAATTTTGTCTTTTAATTTTCTAGAGGGGGTTGGAATGCATCATAAATTCATTTTGTCTTCTAGAATTAAGGCATCACAAAAAGTAATTTAGTTGATAAAAAAAAAAGAAAGAAATATTAATTTCTAATAAAATTTTCAATTTCAGCATGAAAAAAAAAAATGTACACCTGCATCCCATCCCAAGCCGGTTCATGAAATTGTTGATGTAATATCCGAAAAAAGTGGTTACATGCAATAAAATGAAGTCTGCTGGAAAAAAAAAATTGCAAATTCATAAATGTGGACGAAGCACAACAAAATATTATGTATATAGGCTGATAGTGAATACAATTTTAACAATCTCATATTTTTTCTTCAATACAAATTTATAATATTTATAACTGTACGTTCGAAGAAAAAAAAAAGGTTATTTATAGCTATTCGCATATTCCTTAAATGCGCCAATTTCTTCAAATATACATCGACTTAAAATTCTTTGAGTAGATAAGAGGAGTTTTGTTTCTTCAAACAGCACAACCCTTCACTGGCCAACGATCCGCCAGGCCACGGCTGGACCCTGTCCATGGCAGGAAGTGGACGACTGAAAGGAAGGCGTAGATGTAAGTACAACTTTTTTGCCACCCATACATACGGAGCCAAAAGCGGATGATTACCCACTGTATATGCTACTGCGTACTACTTCCAACATTCGCAATTTTCCTCAATTTTGTAACTTTTACATTGTGTTTGAGAGAGGAAAAAAAGGGAGGAAGAGGAGAAAATTGACGGGGAAAAAGAAGTATATTTGTATTTGTAAAGTTTTTTTAAGAGAAAAAAATGAAAAAGAGAATTTTATTTATTTATTTGACTCATTAAATTATTTTTTTAAAATTAATAAAAATGAACAGTTCTCTCATTTTTATTATTTAGATGACTAATTCATTTATATTATTTTTTTGTTAATATTTTTAATTTTATTATAAAAATAAAATTATAATTATAAAAAAAATTCTCATCTCCTCTCATCTTTTCTTAAATAAGAAATTTGTAATTTTTTTGTATTATTTCTTTTATTAAATAAAAATTAATAAATTTTTTCTTACATATCTTTTTACGAAAGAATTATAATTTAAATAAAAATTTATTATTATTATTATTATTATTTGTAGAGTTTAGTGTGATGAAATTTCATGTAGGAAGAAAAAAGAAAATTCTTAGGCTCTGCACATCTCATAAGTTAATATTTTAATAATAGGATAATGTTCTCAAGTAGTATTAGAATTAATACAATTCAAATCTTATATCTAACTCTAAGTTAAAGACATCATAAATTGGATGGAGAGAATTTGACAGAATCTCACCTCAAAAAATAATTTTTAAACTTTATAAATATGAGTGTTTAAGACCATAATAACTTAATTTGTCTAAAAAGGGTAGTCGGCCCGGTTAAAACCCTATACTTGAACTAAAAAAGTAAAATTTCTAAGTTTTTTTTTAATTTCATTTTAAATCTTATTGGCTTAAACGACTTGGAAATGTTTTCAAAAAAGTTTATACTTATAAAATTAGTACAAGTCCCCAGTCGACTTTTCCTCAATTATTTTATGAAAGGATAATGCATTTCTCGGGCATTTCCCAAAAAGTATAAGGGCTGTCATGTTGAAAAGATATAAAAATATATAAAATATATATATGGGGTCCATTGACTTGTGCAGTTATAAACCTAATTTTTAGTGGATACGTAATTCGTGGTGACCCATGATCACCAATTAAAAATTATTGTTCGAAGTTTACCACAAATAAAATAAAAGTCCTCCAAGCGGTGAAGAATTAAAATGCCCTTGTCGATATACTATGAAAGTAGAGGTTAGTTTTAGAAGGATAACTCCAACAATAATTAATTTCTCGGCTGGCAAACTGGTTCAAACACTGCCTCAATCGTTGACACTCAACGATTCACCCAATGAATGAAAAGGAAACATTTTCTTTCTTTTCTTTCTTTCCATTCATTTCCGATCGTTCACAATCCCTATTTGCAATCTTACTTAAAATTAATAGAGGCTCGAATTGGGGTTAGGTCCTCTATTAATGAAAAATGTAACTTTGCAGGGTTTACATAATCTTTAGATGAGAGTTAACGTAATTAGGGATTGTTTTCAATACAAAATAACGAATGTCCATGCAAAAGAGCTCCATTTTGCCGAGGCATGACGATTTGCTCCCCTCCCACTCTCTCGCCTCAAATGATTCCAATGCATCCATTACGATGAATTAAACGTCCATACGTCAACGACGAGCTTAAGATTTTAGGTTCAAGTAGAGGCTGCTTTGTTTAAATCACATCCTCAACGGACGAACTGCATCTACCCATGTTCATGAGACACCGTATTTACATAACGGGGTCCTGTTGCCAATGAGATAGAACGAACTAGGCAGCAAATTGTTGGCAAAGGCAAAGGCATTTTTCGGCGGACCCTCGGGAAGTCAAACGGTGACCAGCTGATTGGAGAAATAACGAATCAAACGAGTTAAGGGGACCAAACTCTTAGGCATATTTAATGCTAGAGGAGTTAGGCCGAAGGCTTTCTGGCTCCTTGCCACGTTCATGCTTTCTAGAAGGCCTGGAAGAAAACTACGCGCAACCGCCATCTCCAATCAAGCGACTGCCAATGAATGACTGACCTTTTTTCTTTTTTTCTTTTTTTTTTTTTAAACAAGAATAATAATAATAAAACCCGATCCACTCAATATTCATTCAAGTCATCGAACATTTACATCTAAGTGGACAGCATTTGATATTTGACACGCGATAGACATATAGATAGATATTACCTGTAATTACGCCACAAGAAAACGAGTATAAGAACGTAAAATCTTGTAAATATAAATGGTCAGAAAATGAATTTATATTATTATTATTATTATTATTATTATTATTATTATATGATATATGCAAGATTTTATTATAAAATTTTGTATTATTGTATAAAACATAATTCATATAATATAAAATGATATATATGGCATAAATTTATTTATTTATTCATTTGTCTATTTGTCTTTATAAAATTTGCATTTGTAAAGGGTTTTCTATTTCAAAGAGGTTATTATTGTTGGGAGAAAAGCTAAATTAACATAAATGAAATGAATAAATACATAATAGATGCAAGTCCATACAAATGTAAATTGTCTATTTCTAGCCTCTCAATAATAACGATAATAATAAATGTGCAACTAGCTAGTATGATCAAGCAACTTGATTAAATTAGATTAAAGCAAGAAACAATGAAGGGAAAAAACGAAAAAGAAGAAAACAATCGACAGTAACACACGATGGCTTCTTGTCCTAGAAATCGGTGGAAAACGATGAATTAGTGAAATATAATTGGAGAGGACAACAATAAAAACAAACTGTTGCCCGCTGCTGTCCATCGACTCATTGGAAACCAAAAAGACGTTGACCAATCGGGCTTGTTAATCCGCCGCTGTCTGTTGTCCCTCTACCACATATATCTTCTCTGCCTTTCCTCCTTCTTTTCTTCTTTAATTTAGACACATGCAAACAGGAAATGTAAAAATTTGTTTAACCTATTATTTTTAACGATTTTAACTGTTTTACGTTAAAAAAGAGATTAATTTAAAATAAAATTTTAAAAATATAAAACTTATATAAAATATAAAAAATTAAAAACTTAATCCTATATTTCATAAAAATTTAAAATTAATTTGTTGTATAACCCCGTATGCAAACTTAAGGCTCAAGATTCAAATTTGTTTTTTCTTACAACATGACATGAGAATTTGATAATAATTCAGCGTAATTTACACACTCTATCCAGATTCAAATCTCTTTAATACAAATCTGTACATATGGGGTGAGATGTCGTGCACCGTTGGATTAAGATTCAATAATTATGCAATAGAGTGTGTCGAAGTGAAATCACATCAATAGATATATTGGACTTTCTTGCATTAACGACAACTGTTAATGTCATTTTTTTTTTAATTGCTTCTTCTTGAAGATGAGTTCTATTATGCAGGATTGAAGATAGAAATTAGATCCGGAGTCTTACCAGTGACTGTTAACGCCTTTATTAATAAAATTATATATATATATAAAAAGCGGTGGGGGCGAGGGGGGATCATGTGCATGTTCATTTATTAACGCCCCACAACTCTGTCTTTTCTTCCGCAACTTAACGTAACCAAACGACCGACGAGAATCTGAAAAATAACAAAAAACTAAGAGGGAGAGTGTGCGAGACAGAGTAACCGTCGTTCTTGAGTTTTGACTACTTCTGTTAAATGGCGGCGGATTTGGCGGGAGATGACCTGGCAGGATCGATTAGCAGCAGGCGGAGCCTTGCGTCTGTCAGCCAGCGGAGCTGGGCATCCACCAGCTTCCGGGATGTATGGACCGCCCCGGCCGACGTGTTTGGCCAGAGTGGGAGGCACGATAATGATGAGGAGGAGCTCCGGTGGGCAGCCATGGAGCGGTTGCCGACCTACGACCGGATAAGGAAGGGGATACTTAGAAACGTGCTCGACGACGGTAAAGTTGTCCAAACCGAGGTGGATGTCACGAGGCTTGGAATGCAAGACAAGAAGCAGTTGATGGAGAGTATACTTAAATTTGTTGAGGATGACAATGAGAAGTTTCTTACAAGACTGAGAAACAGAATTGACAGGTCTGTTTCGATGCATTTATGTGATTTTCTTTTGTGTGTGTGTGTGTTTGTGTTCTTTTTCTTGCTGACATGATGTTGAGGTTGTTTTGCTTTGGTTTAATCTTTAATCTCTTTATTACAGGGTGGGAATTGAGATTCCAAAGATTGAAATCCGATACGAGAATTTATCGGTGGACGGAAACGTGTATGCCGGGAGTAGAGCGCTTCCTACTCTTCTCAATGCTACCTTAAACTCAATCGAGGTGAGTCTAAGTGTTGGTACTTTTCGTGTTATTTTGTTATTGTATTATTTTTTTTTTCAAAAAGAAAATTGTGATCTTTTGACTTGATGTGTTTCTGTTTTGGTAAATTAAAGAGAAAGATAGGATTCGATTTTTTTTTTTTTTGGGAAATTTCTTAGAAAGACACGAGGAGAGAACAAAGAAAAATAAAAAAGCCCTTATTGTGTGTAGATACTTTGAAGCTTAAATTTCTTTCTTTGTTTTATTCTGGTATTTGTGTGACAATTCTTGTGTTATCCCATTTTGAAGTTTTTATATTTAATTGGGTGTTAAATTGCTCGTATTTTTCTTGAGTCAGTTGAGTCGTGATTGTGATGCTACAATAGTTGTTTCCTTTCCAATTACTTGGAACAATAGCTGATGTTTTAATTCTAACTTGCACTGTTCATTTAACTCAGTTGCACATTTGGAGTTTCACTGATTGTTGATTCACACTCTTCAGTTTTAATCTCTGATGTGTGCAGAGTGTTCTTGGATTGATTCGGCTTGCTCCAACAAAGAAAAGGAAAATCCAAATTCTTCAATATGTGAGCGGAATTGTTAAACCGTCAAGGTATCTTTAGAAAATTTTTGGCTGCTTTGCTTGCGTTTTCTAGATAGCAAAGTGGTGATCCAAGGTAAATTTTAGAAGACACAAGTTAAACAGTCAAGAAAGATCGAAGAACCCATTGTGGGTGATGTAACATGGGGCTTTCAAAATTGTTTCGGCATGAATTTTGCAATATTTACCATTTTAGGCATGCACTCTTGTTCTCTTATAGGTAGAAATTGCTTGCTGTTTGTTTATTAATTGTATGAAAGAGATAATTCAGCATAAGTAATCTGTCCGATGATAATTCCAGGATGACCCTACTTCTGGGTCCTCCAGGCGCTGGGAAGACAACACTTTTGCTTGCACTTGCCGGAAAGCTTGATAAGGATTTAAAGGTATATGTCCTGTTTTTTGCACTATTTTTGTCTGTTCGTAACTTAGGAGCAGTTTGTATCAACAGTGTGTTCATATGGCACGAGCTGATTTAATTTCTGGATGATCACCTGAATAGGTATCAGGAAAAATATCCTATTGTGGCCACGAATTGCACGAGTTTGTTCCTCAGAGAACTTGTGCTTATATTAGTCAATATGATATTCATTATGGAGAGATGACAGTGAGGGAAACATTGGATTTCTCTGGGCGATGCTTAGGTGTGGGCACAAGATATGAAATGCTATTAGAACTCTCAAGAAGAGAGAAAGCAGCAGGAATTAAGCCTGATCCTGAGATCGATGCATTCATGAAAGCCACAGCAGTGTCTGGCCAAAAGACTAGCTTGGTTACAGATTATGTTCTCAAGGTTTTTTCTATTATCTATGCATATGCCAAATTGCCTTCTTACTCATTTTGCTGTTAAAGGTCACTTCAAGGACTTGACTCCTTAATAATGTTTGACAGATACTTGGGCTTGATATTTGTGCGGATATTATGGTCGGGGATGCGATGAGAAGGGGCATTTCTGGTGGACAAAAAAAGCGTTTGACCACTGGTATGTCTTCCCATGCCAAAAATGAATGTAGTCTCTCTCAATTTAGCCATGATCCTTTTGCCGTTTTGCAGTTTTGGTAACTCAAGTGGCAGTCTAATTGATGCTCTTACTACTGATTGCAGGAGAGATGTTGGTGGGACCAGCAAAAGTTCTATTAATGGATGAAATATCAACAGGACTGGACAGTTCCACCACTTTCCAGATTTGCAAGTTCATGAGACAAATGGTCCATATTCTGGATATAACAATGGTTATTTCTCTTCTGCAGCCAGCACCAGAGGCATTTGCGCTTTTTGATGATATTATCCTACTTTCAGAAGGTCAGATTGTCTATCAAGGTCCACGAGAAAATGTCTTAGAGTTTTTTGAATATATGGGTTTTAAATGCCCCGAAAGAAAAGGAGTTGCTGACTTTTTGCAAGAAGTAACTTCCAAGAAAGATCAAGAACAATATTGGTACCAAAAGAGCCAACCTTATAGATTTATTTCAGTCCCTGAGTTTGTGCAAGGCTTCAACTCTTTCCACATTGGCCAACAACTTGCTTCCAATCTTTGTGTTGATCATGATGAATATAGAGTCCACTCTGCAGCGCTAGTGACAGAAAAGTATGGCATCTCAAACTGGGAGCTGTTTAAAGCATGCTTATCAAGGGAGTGGTTGCTGATGAAGAGAAACTCTTTTTTGTATATATTCAAGACTACCCAGATAACAATCATGTCAGTTATAGCCTTCACTGTGTTTTTTAGGACAGAAATGAAAGTAGGGAGTGTGCAAGATGGACAAAAGTTTTTTGGAGCACTGTTTTTCAGTCTAATGAATGTTATGTTTAATGGGACGGCTGAACTTGCAATGACTGTCTTCAGGCTGCCTGTCTTCTATAAACAGAGAGACATCTTGTTCTATCCTGCGTGGACTTTTGGGTTACCTATCTGGGTGCTCAGGATTCCTATATCATTCCTGGAATCAGCGATATGGATTATCTTAACATATTATACAATTGGTTTCGCACCTGCTGCTAGCAGGTAATTGAGGTTCAAGAGTTTCAACTTTTTGGTTTTTCAATCATTTTCTTTGTTGCCTTGGTCAGCAATTTTCATCTTTCTCTTACCTTTTTCATAATTATCTCAGGAAGTCTGTGCTATGTTATTGGTGTCTTGAGTTTCCATTTTTGTGTAATATTCAGTTTTAAGGAAAATCACAATTCAGAGACTTCTAGCAACCAATGGAATGTCTTTGACTTATAATTGTTGTTTTTTTATTTCCGCAGGTTCTTCAGACAGTTTCTGGCATTTTTTGGCATACACCAAATGGCACTATCCCTTTTTCGTTTCATTGGTGCCATTGGAAGAACACTAGTTGTTTCCACTACGCTAGGTACCTTCACCTTGTTTATAGTTTTTGTACTTGGAGGATTCATTGTGGCTAAAGGTAAGCAGTTGCCTCCTTATCATTGAATCTCGTTAAGTTCTCATCAATGCAGGGAATAAGCTTGCTAGCTTATGTTCCAATGTTGATGCTACAACATTATAGATTCCTTACTGTTCTTTGCAGACATGTGACTTTGAATTAAGCATCTTTTTTTTTTCCACAACTGCAGATGACATTCAGCCGTGGATGATTTGGGGCTACTATATTTCCCCTATGATGTATGGGCAGAACGCCCTTGTTATGAATGAATTCCTTGATGAAAGATGGGACGCAGTAAGCTTTCCTTGTAGCTTGAATGTCATCAGTAATAGATTCTCTTACACAAATATGCATGTCTATCCTTGCCAGGCATCCAAGTGAACATTGAATCACCCGCTTAATTTCTGTCTATTGCAGCCCAATTCAGACCCTAGGATCAATGCACCTACCATTGGGAAATTACTCCTGAAGTCTAGAGGCTTCTTCACCAAAGATTATTGGTTTTGGATTTGCATTGGAGCACTTTTTGGTTTTTCGCTTCTGTTCAACATTTTATTTATTGCAGCATTGACATACTTGAATCGTAAGTCAACTGAAATTCCTGCATATATTTGTTTAAATGAGATGAAATGTCATACTCAAAAGTTCTCATGTCCAAGTTTGATTTCAGCTTTGGGCGACTCAAAGGCAGTTATTATGGATGAGTATGACGAGAAAAAGAAGAAGGCATCCTCTGCCCAGTATACAACAGAAGGTTCAAGCCAAACACCGCTCATTTTCTAATCATTCTGAATCCCCCACACCAAAAATGAAAAACAGAAAGAACATGTATGAGCATATTTCTTTCTGTAGGCTGGACAATATTCAATTTTCATTTTCTTTACAAATTGGCCTTCTGCATTTGACTCATCACTTGGAATAAACTGAGATTGGCAAAATGGCATCATGTATCCTGCTAACTATATTATGTCAGGATTAATCTTGTTCCTTTGATGTAAAATTGATCTTCATGATTTTTATGACAGATTATGGTGAATAAGCCTACATTTTTGAACTTTGGAAGATATGTAGTGAAATATTTCATAAATCTTGAGATTTTCATCAAAATTTTTAGGTGCTAGAACTGAACTGCAAAATTGTTCAGATATTGGCAGTGTTGTGGCTAATTCACCGAAAAAAGGAATGATTTTGCCCTTTCAGCCACTTTCACTTGCATTCAACCAAGTGAACTACTATGTGGATGTGCCTGCTGTAAGTCAAAAAAAAAAAACTTGTTTTTAACATTTTACATATTGAAGTATTACATTCGGATCTTTTCAAACTATGTATCTTTAGTAACCAACACTGAGATGAGATATCGATTTTTCATGTCAGGAAATGAAAAGCCAAGGAGTTGAAGAAGTTCGTCTTCAATTGCTGCGTGATGTTAGTGGTGCTTTCAGGCCAGGGATATTAACAGCACTGGTAGGGGTAAGTGGTGCCGGGAAGACCACCTTGATGGATGTATTAGCCGGAAGGAAGACTGCCGGCTATATTGAAGGAAGCATTAGTATCTCTGGTTACCCAAAAAATCAAGCAACATTTGCTCGTGTCAGTGGTTATTGCGAACAGAATGACATTCATTCACCGTATGTTACTGTTTATGAATCTCTTGTGTACTCATCTTGGCTCCGTCTTTCGAGAGACATAGGCACAAAAACAAGAAAGGTACGTGACCTCCTCAATACCTTTAAAGTTCTCTTTTCTGTCCTGTGGTTTCTCAAAGGTTATACACCTTTATTTCATATCCTTAATGGCTTTATGTATAGCTAGAATTTTTGTTTGATTGTCATCATATTTCCTTTGCGCGGGCATAGATGTTTGTTGAAGAAGTTATGGAGTTGGTTGAGCTAAAACCGATAAGAGATGCCCTGGTTGGACTTCCAGGAGTGGATGGTCTATCAACAGAACAAAGGAAGAGGCTGACAATAGCTGTAGAGCTGGTTGCTAACCCCTCTATCATCTTCATGGATGAGCCAACCTCTGGCCTCGATGCCAGAGCTGCTGCCATTGTTATGCGTACCATAAGAAATACTGTAGATACTGGAAGAACCGTGGTGTGCACAATTCACCAGCCAAGCATAGACATATTTGAAAGCTTTGATGAGGTTTGTGCCTCATTCATTTCAACTACCTATATATCTGTTATTAGTATATCTGAATGTATTGATCTTCATATTTTTTGTTCTTTGCAGCTTTTGTTGATGAAAAGAGGTGGCCAAGTCATTTATTTTGGACCTCTCGGTCACCATTCTCACAAGCTTGTAGAATATTTTGAGGTGAATAAATTTTCACCTATTTTCATCTGACTCTACATCGCATCAGAAGGCATAGTGACTCATTATATCTCATTTCCACATGAACATTTATTATCTCCTTGTTTGCAGATTCTTCACTTTTGGGCTTTAAGATCAAGCAACATAGTCTTGGCTAGTCTTTCTCTTGATACATTTTCATTGACATCTCCAATTTTTCTGCATAATGAAGGCTGTCCAAGGAGTTCCTAAGATCGAGGATGGACACAACCCTGCAACATGGATGCTTGATATAAGTGCACCTTCAATGGAGACCCAACTACGTTTGGATTTCACAGAAGTTTATGCCAGCTCCTCTTTATATCAGTTAGTCCCAGCCACAGTTTGCTGTTAATGTCTTGCAGGTTTTAGGATCTTTTTTTTTTGTTATTATTTTCAATCTTTGGAATGCTTTCAGGAGGAATCAGGAACTTATCAAAGAGCTCAGTACTCCACTGCCAGGTTCTCAGGATCTCCACTTCCCAACCAAATTCTCCCAACCTTTCCTCACTCAGTGCAATGCTTGTTTCTGGAAACAGCGTCAATCTTACTGGAGAAATCCTCAGTATAATGCCATCCGGTTCTTCATGACAACAATCATTGGGCTTCTATTTGGTCTAATCTTTTGGAACAAAGGACAGAAGCTGTAGGTCTTTGAATCGTTATTGCTTTTTATCAGAATATTTAAACTCATGTAATGTTCCTATGCAGATCCAACAGCCATGTATTATTAAAAGAAATGGCAACATTGTCCATTTTAATTACCTGCTTAAAACCACAACGCTTGAATGCCATATTTCTTCTACTCAGAGAGAGCTGTGCTTCTTGATTGATAAAATACAATTGTTTTATGAACAGATCTAAACTGCAAGATGTGTTGAATATTTTGGGAGCCATGTATTCTGCGGTCATTTTCCTTGGTGCGACCAATGCTTATGGAGTACAGGCTATTGTTGGCATTGAAAGAACAGTTTTTTACCGCGAAAGAGCAGCTGGAATGTATTCCCCAATACCTTATGCATTTGCTCAGGTAACATATAAAAGTCAAATGTTCTTTCCCCACTTTTTTTTTTTTTTTTGTTAGGGAGTCAAAACTATTCTGGAAAAAATCCTTGCCAATCACTTCTTTACATAAAGCTCTTTCTAATTTTGCAGGTGGCCATAGAGACAGTTTATGTTGCAATTCAAACCATTGTGTATACTCTTCTCCTTTTCTCCATGATTGGCTTTGAGTGGAAGATTGGAAAGTTCTTCTGGTTCTTCTACATCATATTTACATGCTTTGTGTACTTCACATTGTATGGGATGATGGTTGTAGCCCTGACCCCAAACAACGAAGTATCTGCTGTTACCATGTCCTTTTTTATGTCCTTCTGGAACTTGTTTTCTGGTTTTCTCGTTCCCAGGACGGTAAGCAAAAACTTACTACTTACTCTTCCATTTATATGTTTCTCATGATCCTATTCATGTCTTCTCATCGTGAATCAAAGTATTTTTGTAATCTCACTGGTCATAAGGAAACCAACATTTGCTTTTCTTTTGCAGCAAATACCTCTCTGGTGGAGATGGTACTATTGGGCCTCTCCTGTGGCTTGGACAATATACGGTCTCGTGGCATCTCAGTTGGGTGATAAAAGTAGCCTTATTGAGATACCGGGAAATGGAAGCTTGCCATTGAATGTGATGCTTAAGCTTATGTTGGGCTATGACTATGACTTCCTTCCGGCTGTTGCCGTGGTCCATATTGGTTGGGTTCTCCTCTTCTTCTTTGTGTTTGGATATGGCATCAAGTTCATCAACTTCCAGAGGAGGTAAAGGTAGCTTTGGTACTTAAAACGTCCCAGTCTTGGAATCAGCTGACACAAAAGAATACCAATACCAATTGTTTAAAACATTCAAGAATCGGAAAAGCCAAAAAGCAATCCTCATTTTTGCCCCCTTCTTTGTGGGTTTTCGTTTACTTTTGTGAATTAGAATTCCTTACTGATTCTTCTCGGCAGAAGTCAACAAATGTAACGGATAAACAGTGGGAAGTTTATATTTCTATGCACATTATTCCCCCATCAATCAGATAAGATTCGGACCGGTAACTGCCAGTGTTCAATTTCCCTCCTCTTTATCTGTATGTATGTATGTATGGATTCCATTAAAGTTAACGGTTGCATGTGGGATATCAAATTAATCTTCCGCCATTCCCTATTTTAATTTGGCATAACAGTCGCTAATATACTGAGCTCGCTGGTACATGCTGGGGGAGGCCACTAATAGAATTGATTAATATCCTATGTGCAACTTTTTGCCAAAGAATGAGGACAATCATAAAGGACCGAAATGCAGCAAATATTACAGGCAAAACGAGCTTATAGATTGAGCATCAGAAACTGCTAGCAGGAGCAATAAAACAATTTGTACGCCCAACCCAAACACAAATGCATCTGCATGGCAGAGGCATTTTTGCACCATAGGTGGTTCCCCCTCTGCTCCTTTTCAGTATTCTTTTTAGTTCTCTCTTTTGTTCTCCGGGGGGGGGGGGGGAGGGAGGGGGATTTCTTTTGGTAGAAGAGTGTCATTATACTGCTGTTAACAATGACCAAAATTTAAATCCCAATGGCAATGCTACGTTCCCAAATTCGTTGCAAAAACTTCACAAGCATAATTTAACAAAATAAAATTTGACTGGTCTTATACAACCAATTTAGTGAAAGGGAGCTTTGATTCAATCGCCAATTGACAAAACATCATTGGTACCCAAAAGAGTAAATTATGGATCTCAAAGAAAGTATTTGGTCTTTTCCGATGCTAAAATAGAAAGAAAGAAAGAAATGTATGGTCTCAAATCTTTCATTGGTAGAACTCGATACCGGAATATGGACAACAGTAAAGTACGATAAATGGGACCACCAGTGCGCAATGTTGGCTTCTGTTATCTAACAGATGGACCCAGAAACGAGCTCGTGAAGCTAATTGACTAAATTTTCCCCATCTCATAGATCAGCAAGCTGATCATTGGAGTTTCAGGTCTCCATAGAGGCCCAAGTACGTCTTCCTCAAAAGATGACAGATCCAAACCCCACAGGCACCCTCAAAACCGGTGTGGTCATTTGCGTAGGAGACATCCATGGCTACATCACCAAACTCATGAAACTCTGGTCCAACCTTGAAACCCTCATCGACCCACAAGATTTCAACCATGCCCTCGTCATCTTTCTTGGCGATTACTGCGACCGTGGCTCAGACACCAAAAGGGTCATTGATTTCTTGATAAGTTTGCGCTCGAAATACCCAAATCAGAAACATGTTTTTCTTTCTGGGAATCACGACCTTGCTTTCGCGGCCTTTTTGGGCCTTCTACCTCAGCCCTTAAATGGGGCGTCGTTTAAGGAAGGATGGAAAGAGTATGAAGAGAATGAGGACAGAGAAGGGTGGTATAAGGGAGATGGGTATGAGAATATGCATTTGCAAGGTAGGAGGTGGGCTGGGACTATTAAGGTCAGGTTTAATGCTGCCAATGGGACAGAGTATAAGGGTTCTATTTACGATGCTGGGCCCACTTTTGAGTCCTATGGGGTCCCTCATGGATCAGCTGGTATGTGGGTGCTCTGCTTAATTTCTGATCTCGAAAAGATTTTATCAATTGGTTGCAGTGCATTAAGACTCTTGAGTATTTTGGATTGTTGTGATTGATCTAATGATGATTGTTAATTTCTTTTTTCTGGTATGCCTACTGCACGAATTGGTTGATGTAATTCTCAGTTATGCGTTGCTTTGTTGTGTTCCTTGGATTTGTGTTTGGCACTTTCTGGTTGATGAGTTTATATGTACATATGTATCTTGATTAGTATGGTCGTTAGTTAGTAAATTTGAGATGAGATCGATTTTAACGTTGTTTTTCTGTCCAGTCTTTCTCGAGTGGGTTGTTTATCAGTGCTGTTGTGAATTTGGTGCTTGATGTTATGGCTCAATTAGTGGTTAATGATTTGAATAACTTGCATTAGTGCAGTTTGATTCCGAATCCCACAATGTTTACCACAAATGTTTTTTTAGCAAAAATTCTTTTAGTTTAAATGAGAGATTGCTTGGTTCAATCTGTGACCAGATTTACTCAAGGCCGTTCCTGTTGAGCACAAGAAGTTTCTGGCTGATCTAGTTTGGGTCCATGAGGAGGTTAGTGCCTTTTTTTTCTTTGATGTTCAAGTTATTCATAAGTATGATGATTAGTTAACACATGACTTTTGTTACATTGTGCATTGCTGACAATAGAAGTGGAACTAATTCCTTAGGTTGCGTGATATGTGGTTCATTGATCTATAATTTTAAATTTCCATGCAATTTCCTTTGAACTCTAGGGATAAAGGCTGAAGCTTAGTGGATATTGGTAATGTGCAATTATTGTTCCAGGATGATGTTTCCATTGAGAGTGAAGGAGTCGTCAAACGTTGTAAGCTGATTGCTGTGCATGCTGGTTTGGAGAGAGGGAAAAATGTTGAAGAACAGTTGAAAACTTTGAAAGCCAAGGATGCCCGGGTGCCCAAGGTTGAAGCTCTTAGTGGAAGGAAAAATGTATGGGACATCCCACAGGTCATAATTCAGCAGAAACTGTCAAACTCTCCTGTGGTTTGAATCAACTTTCTTGTGCAAACACTGTTGATTTAAATTCTCCATTTTCTTCAGTTCCATACATATTCAATGTGGAAATCACTTTATGGCTCGGCACGTATCCTAAATATTATAGCGTCATCCTTATGATACCGAGTTTAAGTGAAGAATAAATGTTTGGTGTTTTGTCTTTCAGGAATTAACTGAGAATCCAACTGTTGTGGTCAGCGGTCACCACGGGAAACTTCATATTGAAGATCTTAGGTTGATTATTGATGAAGGTGGTGGGCTTGAAAATAATCCAGTGGCTGCTATCGTGCTTCCCTCCATGAAACTGGTCCGTGACATTGATGATACGTCGAAGTAGCATAGATTCTTCAGTAATCGGTATAATGAAAATTTCACATGTTGCAAAGTATCTGCAACTGCAAGTAAGCACGGGAGCCAATTCTTGTTACCTGTGATGCATTTCCTTCCTAAACTTTACAATTCTCCACTTGATCCCATTTTTTTGTATTTCATATAACTTCTTGCAAATAATGTGGTGTTGGTGGGCTTAATTATGCAACCTCCTTTAGGTCAAGTAAGACGCAAAAAGACTTACATGAAGCCTGTTGCTATTTCTTCTTCGGATGACCATAAACGTTATTCTTTTGCACTACATGCAAATATTTGCATCCCACCTTTTATTGGGACATATGGAACATTTATGGGGTCTACTGTTTTGGGATTGGAAAATATTTCTTAATTCGCCGAGCTCCACGTTGGAGCCAGTTGAGAAAAGGAAAACAAGGAAAAGAAAGAACGAGGAAAAGCTCGTTCTATCATCTTATAGGTAGAGAAAAATTACAATTTCCCGGGGGGAGGGGAACAATGTGAGATTGGGATCCTGTGCTCGCAAATCCAGGATAACGTGATTAATCGTGGTGGCAGCATACAACAGCTGCATTAAGTTGAACATATGTGGTTGAAATCTAATTAAAATTCAATTTATTTGAACAATTAAAAAGCAATTTATCAAACTGCACTTTAAGGAAAAGAAAATTCTCAATTTCAATCAAATCCCACTTCCAGATTTGCAAAGTTAAATAGAAAGGGCTGGAGACGAGCAGTGGAAGGTGCTAGTTGTGGGGTCCCCTCGCCACCACACATTGCCAGCTCGTTGTTGTGGCAGTCTGCTTGTCGGGACGCGAACTTTCTCCAGCTAACGAGATACCCAATTGAGTGAATCGACGTTAAAACTCGAGCCTTTCCTTCAATTATTAATTCTTACTTGTGGTGCAGCGTCCCACAATTAGTGAATATTCTTTCAGCAAGTCGGCAGTCACATATGATTCTTGTACCATATTATATTAACCATATAAGCTTTGTCAAATTAGAAATTAATTTTACTTATGCAGATATGCCAAAAAATTCGCATTTCTCTTACTTTTTGACAAACAAGAAAAAAAATCACATTTCAACGCATAATTAATAGAATAAAAATAGATTAATTAATAATAATAATAATAATGGAGCACACGGTCGCCCGGTCTTCTCCACTGATCAAAAGTATCGAAGCAAAAGAAGGCTTTCGAATTAGAAGTGGAAAAAACTAGGTTCTATGCAGGGGACCCAATCGGAGAGGCCCGACAGGAGCCGCGCGTACCATCCACGGCCTTGGCCTTTCAGCACTGGATCTCTAATGGTACGCTGGCAATGATGCATCCTACCTGGCATATGCGTCCAAGATCAGCAGATCTAGATAACTTGTAAAAATACTTCAAAAACATGTTGACGGTGGAAAATAATTTAGCGGGTCCCACACACTCTCAAGAATTCGCATTCCCGTTCGGCCTATCTTTGGCAGCAAGCGCCACTGATTGGTTCGGATCATCTGCCACCATTTCTTTCTTTCTTTCTTTCTTTCTTTCTTTCTTGAAAGCCACAAATTATCTTTAATAATTTTCTCTTCACGGTTCTCTCGCTGCTTTGATTTTTGCAGTCTCGTTCTATCTCTCTCTCTAGAACTCTCTCCCTCTAAAATATCTCTGCTTCTTGACTATCTCTGTGGCTACAAGAGGAGAAGTGAAATGGTGTGCTGCACAACACCGGGGACGCGGCTTTCTTGCGTTCCCTCAACGCACAGGTCTAGCTCTTCCTTCAATGGCGATCGAAGGACTACGGCTCTCTCCTTGTCATTCTTCAACAACAAGAAGGGCCGCTACTGCTTTTCTTGTATTTTTTTTCTCTCTTCCCTTTGGTTGCTTGTTTGATCCACTTGTGATGTTACATTTTGATATTGATGTACAAAACAGGCGTGTGCGTGTGCGTGTACGCCCGCGTGTGTGGCTACGCGTACTTCGAGTGAAAGTTAAAGGCTAATGGCAATTAAATTTTAGCTTGTCGGACTTGATGATCATTATGCGCTCGCGTAAAATGCGTGCATGATTAGTTCTGCTACTTCTGTTTAGGCATTGGCATTTGATTTGCTGATTATTAAGCTTTTGTATTCACCAAGTTAATTTGGAATGCTGCTTAGGTTTGAGAAAATTGTTGTGGTTTTTTTTTTCCTTTTTTTTTTTTTTTTGGGAGAATATTACACCCGTAGCGGGAAATAATTGAGTTATTATTATTATTATTATTAACGGCCGTTTACTGAAACCGAGTTGTCAAGAACTAATTTCATACATTTTTGTAGGGAGGATGCTTGCTGGAAAGTCATCACGTGAATACGATTCCCTGAATTTGACGGTCACTGCATCTGAAAAAGTTCTTGTTCCTGGAGGCGAGACGGTTGACTCTTCTTCTTCAACAGATCAATTGGAAATTGACGACACTGTTTCAGAAGAATCTCAGGTTTTGATATTAGTCTATCATTCAGAACTGCATGTGCCACAGGTTGTTGATTGCCAATACATATCACAATCCTAGGATAATCTAATTAACATTTTGGAGTTTGAAATGCTTGGATAGGAGGAAAAACTTTGTGGATGAATGCAATTACAAGAAGGTAGCATAGAGTTAGCTATATCAGCTATGTTGAGGCTATGGGAGCTGAAAAACCTAAATGATTGACTATATATTACTGTATTTGCTGTAATATCTACTGCAGTTATACTGGAAAATAAGCTTTACTTTAAACTGTTCTTTCTTTTCTGAAGACACAAAAGTGCATGCAACAAATTTGTGAGGCAACCATATTTTGGCCTTTGGTTTTTGTGAAATTTTCTGGTCCTGAAATGAAAAGTGGTATAACCATATTCTCCTGAGAAATGTGAAGTTGCTGTCTGCCTTTGACGGAGCACATAATGTGGAAGGTTCTTTAAATTTGAAACCTTGATAACCTGAAATGAGAGTGAGTTCTGTATTCCGATGACAACCATATATGGATCCATTCTGTGCCTCAAAATATTATGCAATTTGGATGGCATATCGCTGCCTTCTTGTAGCAACTGTGGACTGAGTTGTCTTGCTCACCATTCTCTGCTTTTCTGCAGCCAATGTGAAATTTTGTTCTCTTATTGGAGTTTTAACTGATCACACAACTGATACAGGCTCATTGGATATATCTTGTCCTCAGACAGCACCATTGATGTCTGCTTGCTAGGTAGCTGGTGGATGGAAAAAATCTGTTTTTATATTTTCTGTATATGGGCACAAACTACAAGAAATGCACTAATTGAAGGTTTTTAATTAACATAGCCTGAAAAATTTTCTAAGGAATGCTAAACCAAGTAGAATAATGGATGTGATGCTATCGCACAACTTATGCCATGAATTCAGAATTGTTACAGATTTTGAACATGGTCATAACAGAATCTTCAAATTGGATGTAGCACATGGTTTACTTGCATGTCCAGATGTGAAATGCGTAAGAGTGTGTCTATCTTAAGACTGTTGCCTAGTTACTTAGTTTTACTTCTTGAAACATGTCACAGGAGTTTCATTGAATTGATGAGGGTATTATTCTAGACATAAGTGTGCTTGAATTTCTTCCTCACATTGGTACTTTGACATAAGTAGACTGGCTTAAGTGCAGTTTTGCACTTGTCTCTGTGTATGTCTGTACATGAGTGAACATATGGAACTTAATGAGTCTTGGTTGACTAGTTAGTAGCTAGCAATGATGACCATTTGTTACAGTGTTATTTATGTTCTTGATGCCTTTACCAGCAAATGGTTTTGACTGAATCAATACCAGTTGAAGTGCAAATCCCTACTTCTTTACTACCTTGTGCTTGTATGTTTCTTAGGTTCTTAATGATTTAGAGAGTTTGACAATGGAAGATCATCAGACTGTTGAGGATGAAGTAAAGCAGGGCACAGAAATTGTCTTGTCAGATACAAAAGGCATTGCAAGAAATGAAGCCAATTCAAGGTTCATTTCCCTGCCTGGCACTGGGCAGAAAATATATGAAATAGATCCAATTTTGAAAGGCTTCCGTCACCATCTAGATTACCGGTGAGATGCTTCATCTCTCTTTTTTGTTGGCTTACACTAGATTTTTTCTTGATGCATTGTCGTACTTTTCTTGTAGCTTCCTGGATTTGATTTTAGGCAATGATTACTGAAAGAGATTTTTATGATCAATTTGATTTTTTTTTTCTGAGTAAAGCTATGCACAGTACAAAAGAATGCGTGAAGAAATAGACAAATGCGAAGGTGGTTTGGAGGTTTTTTCTCGTGGCTATGAAAAGTTGGGTTTCACACGCAGGTATTATGGTCTTCTGATTTCTTATGGTAGCATTTTTGGACTTTTCCCTTCTATAAAGGCTATTGCTAGCCTATATAATTGTCACCATATTTTTTTTTGTCCTCTAAAATTGATCTCTCTGTTCTTATGATCTCATTTACATCCATTCATATCATCCAAAGGGAGAAAAAGGCTTTTAGGGGGCAGGGCTGGGCACAAGGGTTGTGAATTGCAGTTTCAGTTGAATTTCACTTTTCTTTCTTATTGATTAAAAAAATACCTGTTACCATACTTGTACAGATTTTGTTGTGGGTTTTTTTTGATAGTGCTGATTTTGTTGTTTCTTGATAACTGGATTTTCAGTGAAACAGGAATAACTTATAGGGAATGGGCACCAGGAGCAAAGGTTTGTTTCTTTTTGGTTATCTTCACTTTTGTACTTGGTTTCACAAAGTCCTTATCTGGGAGCCAAAATTTTGACCATGGCAATACAGTACTGCTTTCAGTTCATTTTATCTGCTTTGTAATCCTACATTTGTTTGCAGAACAGCTGCATATATGTTTGGACTTTGGGAACAAAATACATTACCTAGTATCTTGACAATATAGATTGCCATTTACTTGCTTGGGGTTCTTGATTCATTTGAGGAGCATGGATAGATGTTCCTCATAAATTACATTGAGAGAAACTGACTGACTTGGGATGATTGTTCATTTCTGTTTGTGCCAAATAAATTCATATGCTGATAATTTTCATGTTCTTAGTGGGCAGCACTAATAGGAGATTTCAACAATTGGAATCCAAATGCAGATGTTATGACCAGGGTATGTTGTATTTGGATTGGTTTCTTGGGTGTGCAATCTGGGCACTCATTATGTTCCTTCATTTGTATGGATATTAGAATGGTTGTAGGAACTTTCTGCCTCCTTTTTCCCCATTTTACCAATGGCATTAGTTTCAGCTTCTGTCTCTGGCAATACTTTCTCTCTCTCTCTCTCTCTCTCTCTCTCTCTCTCTCTCTCACACACACACACACACACACACACACACCCTACATGCTAGCGCATGTGTGTGCACTTGTGCACGCAACTATCCTTCATCAGATGCAGCAGGGAAAAAGATCTATATAATGATAATAGCAATCTTGTTTTGAAGCATAATCACTTGTTCAATGAACTATTTATTTGGACCCTTGGCAATTGTGAAAACTTATGAATTGCATGATAAAATTATTAATACTACAATTCTCAAACCACTATATATAATAGCTTGTTGCAATTGGCTTTTAATGTTAGTGGATTTATGTTTAATTTGCTCGGTCAAACTTATTCTGCTGGAATTCCACTTTTGTCATCCTTGCAGAATGAATTTGGTGTTTGGGAGGTGTTTTGCCAAACAATGCAGATGGTTCACCACCAATTCCCCATGGTTCTCGAGTGAAGGTAATATTTCTGAATAATGAGATTTTGAGATTTATACAGTCAATGCCAGAGTCATGCTTTCTTGTATATTTGCTCTGCTTTTTCGAGCAAAGACAATAAATTGACTAATTCTTTTCCACGTATGACTGCCTTTTACATGCAAGGTGATGGTGACTGCTTCTAGGAATCCTTTTTCTGGAACTTAAGAAAATAGTAGAGCATGATTTGTGTCCTTTACATCATCTTGTACCCTACCCAGTGAATATCATGTGAAATTAGGTGATGATTGCAGCATCAGAAAACTGATATTACAATGTAATGCTGTCATCTCGGCTGTATTACTCAATGTGGAAGCAAATCCTCATACAAATATTCCTTAATGAGATGTAATGGTTGATTATTTTGAGAGAGAGAGAGAGAGAGAGCCATTGCCATGAATTTGCCACTCAAGATTTAGTGAGTTTAAACCTTAAGCTACTCATGTTACATAAGTGCCATTTGCAATCACAAATGAGACATGAGCGCACTGGTCTGGGTATCAATTTAGCCTCCTGAGTTAAAAAGCCGTGTGGGATCCATGGATTGTGCTGCACATATTCCCTCCACTCATTGGAATAAGATGTTTTCATTTCAATCCGTTTCCATTTGGTCCTAAAAAATGTTTCTTTCTTTTTACTGAAGGCTGTAAAATTTATTGTGTCATTCTGCAATGCTGTTTTAGTATGTCAAATACCATGAGTATAGAACTCTGCATATCAGAAACTCTAACTTGGCCAATACAATTGTAGATACGAATGGAAACTCCTTCTGGCAACAAAGATGCTATCCCTGCTTGGATTAAATTCTCAGTACAGACTCCAGGTGAAATTCCCTACAATGGCATATACTATGATCCACCTGAGGAGGTAAGATTTACCATTTATTGTTCTTGGTTTTATAGGAAACAATGAACAATATTTTTTATTTAGAATTATCTGCAGCAAAAAGTGTTGTGATATTGAGGTGAATTGAATAGCAGATTTGGAATTTTGCTGCTATTATTGATGATAATTTTAAAAATTTTTAGGATTCTAGTGTTTAAAAACTAAATGAACACTGTCACGATTAGAGTAAATGCATCCTGAGGATTTCTAATGCATCAATAGTTGTGGCTTCTAGAGCTACCAAACGTTGCATCAATAGTTGTCCATGAGTAGCTACAGTCCATCCAGAATGAAAGTGATTAATTCATGAGTTGTGGCTGCTTTATTTACTGAGCTGTATTTGTCAATGGGTGAACTAGCTAGTGCTTTTTTTTTTTTATTAAAACTTTTACAAACACTTAGTTTTGTGAGCTTAGTTGAATCTAATATAATTTATTGTTTATTCCTTTGCAGCAAAAGTATATACTCAAACATCCTCAGCCAAAGAAACCAAAATCTCTGAGGATTTATGAGTCACATGTTGGAATGAGTAGTCCGGTGTGCATCTCAACCATTCTATCACATTATATTTGTTTGGTCTAGCACTTGCATTGTTTAGTTAAAAATTATTCATGAGTAGAAACTGTACAAGGATACTGGAGCTCATTGGTCAGAATATTTTATATGAAATGAAAAGAAGAAAGTAAAGGTTAGAAATGTAAACAGAGAATCTGTGTGGTCTGTGGATGCGTGCATTCTGACTTGTCCGATAAAGTTTATTTTGAGAGGACTTGGTTCATGGGGTCTTGTTAAGCTTTTGGTCATCCTGCAAAATGGTCTCCATAATTTTCAAGTTCGACTTCTCCAAGCACAGATGGTCTCTACTTGTGCCATGTTTCGGTGTTCTTGACCTTTACAAGGCCTGGGGAAGATGATATGACTTATGGGCATGACATATTGTCATGGTACAAAGTTTTCGAGTGTCATCTAAAACCAACCAAAATTACTCATTCAAGTTTGGCCCAAGGCATTCTTAGCAAACCAGGACAGAGTTTGACCCTTGGCATTCTTCTGGAAATGGAAGAGCAGACATTGGCTCAAGAACTTTGCAAACCACAAGTGCAGAATGTTGACTGTTTTTCCTGAACCTACTGCAGTTTTTCCCAATAATTTGCATCTGATATCAGTGATCCTTGAGAAGTCTCCTGATATTGCCAGAAGTGCAGGACAAAAAGGGGTCCCCTCATGCAACAACTGAAAACTTAGTTTGTAGGGAGTTGGTCCATGACTTTTTGGATAACTTGAACCTGGTTAATTGTTTACCATCTTCTCTTATCTGGTACACTATTTCACTGACTAAGTTGGCACAGATGTAATGTACTGTAATTGTATTATTTCTGTTGGTGACACATCCATTTGAGCTGCATTTTAAAATTTATGAATTTTAAGTTTCTAATTACTTGTAATGGTGTGTCAGAGTATGAATCTGGATGAAATTGGGCAACGACCTTTCTTAAACTGTTCCATCTATTTCCATTTTTCCATTCTCACTTTCTAGTCCCCTTTTTGGTTTTCCTCTTCACCTGTCAATTTACAAAATCTGAATTGCAGGAGCCTATGATCAACACATATGCCAACTTCAGAGATGATATGCTTCCTCGCATCAAAAGGCTGGGCTATAATGCAGTCCAGATCATGGCTATTCAAGAGCATTCATACTACGCTAGTTTTGGGTATGATCTTTAACAGGCTTCAATAATATTTTTCCCCTGTTTTGTACTTGTCTCCCAGCTTTCTTTTTTGAGCTGAAAATTGTTTCTCATTACTTAAATTTGCCACTTCATTTTGATATGATGCAGGTACCATGTCACAAATTTTTTTGCACCAAGCAGCCGTTTTGGAACCCCTGATGATTTGAAGTCTTTGATTGATAAAGCTCATGAATTAGGCCTTCTTGTTCTTATGGATATTGTTCACAGGTAACAGCAAGATTTTGCATGAAGAATCATTTTACCCTCATTTGGAAAAACTAATGAATTTGTGAATTGACTGTTTCATTTCTACTTAGGTGCCTATGCAAGATGCACAATATCAGACCTTAGTTTGGTTCTGGATGCTTTCAGGTCTACTGAACTGAAATGATAATAAGCGTTGAAAAGTAGCTGAACTTACCAAGTTTGTCATTGTTGGGCTATACTCATGTTTGTCAACCAAATAACAAACCCTCATAATGTCTATATTTTAGGCAACACAAGCATGTCCTCACCTTTTTGAACTCCCTACACTCACTGACACAATGCAAGCAATCCCACCCTCATTTGGACGACCCAACAATCTTGTTGTGAGACTAAATGGATATCACTTCAGAGAGTGTAATTTCTTGTTTCATGTGGTGCTTTTGGTCAGAGTCTTTATTTTTTCATTAAGTACAGGATATTGTTTGCAGTTGGAAATTATTTATCTGGCTGTTTTAATGTCTGGACAAATTTTGTTGTATGTCCCATTACTTCAGATGTTAATTGGATCATCACCTTACTTCGTTAACTTTATGACCTTGTTTTTTATTATAATTTTTCATTTTGCTCATTGATATTGTCTAATTCAGCCATGCATCAAATAATACGCTGGATGGACTGAACATGTTCGATGGAACGGATGGACATTATTTCCACTCTGGATCACGAGGCTACCATTGGATGTGGGACTCTCGCCTTTTCAACTATGGAAGCTGGGAAGTATGTACTTGTTTTGATATATAGTAAGCTATATGTTACTCTGTTTATATTGATCTTCTTTCCCTTATTTCTGGCTTTTGGGATTAATTTAGGTTTTCTTTTGTAGGTACTAAGGTTTCTTCTTTCCAATGCAAGATGGTGGCTAGAAGAATACAAGTTTGATGGGTTCAGATTTGATGGTGTGACTTCAATGATGTATACTCACCATGGATTGCAGGTACCATTAAGTATAACTAGCTATGCAAATACGCATGACTTACGAGATCGATGAGGTTGATAGTAAAAAAAATTGCTATCAATTTGACCCCATGAATGGGACCATCACCCTTGCATGTTGCTTCCAGAAGCAGGACCCTGTATTTCTTATAATTCATTTTGAAAAAAAAAACAAAAAAGGTATATGGTGACTTAAATGGATGTGCTTCATGAAGCTTTTTTTTTTTTTTCCTCTATAGTCAAGGGCAATAAAGGTTGCAAATTCTGCCATGCCCATTTTTCCTTATGCTTCTGGTTCATCATTGTGACCTTTCTGTAGGTGGCTTTTACTGGAAATTACAATGAGTACTTTGGATTTGCTACTGATGTAGATGCTGTGGTTTATCTGATGCTTGTTAATAACATGATCCATGATCTTTACCCTGAGGCTGTCACAATTGGTGAAGATGTAATGTTCCAATCTCCAGCTGAAATCAAAGTCTATAGCCTGCCCAAGTACTTTATTGATTTGATTTCTTTATAATGATGATTTCTTGCCGTACAGGTTAGTGGAATGCCAACATTCTGCATTCCTGTCCAGGACGGTGGTGTGGGATTTGATTACCGCCTCCAAATGGCAATTGCTGATAAATGGATTGAGCTTCTCAAGTATGCTTCCATAAGAAACACTTGAAATTTCCATTTGACTGCTTCCAATCTAGAGTCCTGCTGAATCCCTGATGTTGCTTGTTGCAGGAAGAGAGATGAAGATTGGAGAATGGGTGATATTTTACACACACTCACTAACAGAAGGTGGTTGGAAAAGTGCATTGCTTATGCTGAAAGTCATGACCAAGCTCTTGTTGGTGACAAAACTCTCGCATTCTGGTTGATGGACAAGGTTTAAGTTCTTTTATTTTTTGTGTATTTTTCTCATTGAGAAGTTAAAAGCACCAAGATGTCTATAAGTCAATTAGATGAGATTTAACGCCTTTCATTTTAGGATTTCTTCAGATGCAGATTTGATTGGAGTTTATACAATTATGCCAATGCAGAAAGGGAAATAAATTTTTAGGTGTATTATTGGGAGTTAGGAGAGTATCGTTTGAATCTGGGGAGGCAAAATTTTTTAGAGGCAGCCTGCTTATTGCAGCATGACAAATTAGGTAAAAAGAGGGTAAACAAAAAAACAGTTTTTACTATGCCTGAGTTAAGATGCTTCATCATAAAAGTTTTTATGATAGTTCAGCCAATGTTAAGAAGAGTTACTGCAGATTGATGTTTCCTTTATAGACAGCCTTAGGTACCTGTATTTGCATGTCAAAATAATGCCCAGGAAATCTAGCTGCAATACAAATACCGAAACTTTTCTCAAGAAAATTTAAATATGAAGTTTAGCATGAATGGCGAAATGAGTATGGGTTGAAAGTTCAAGAATTAGACTCAAATTTAAAAAAAAAAAAAAAAACTTGCAATTGATGGATTCTGATAGAAGAAAGTCCCTATCTGTTTCAAATAGATTGCAAAATCATATTCACAACTTAATCCTTATGACTAATTTTCTTGTGGAGCATGTGCAAACTAGAATAAATTGGTAAAATTTCAGTTCAGGCAGGAAACTATTCATCTTATTTCACTTTTTCTTAGGATATGTACGACTTCATGTCTCTAGACAGACCAACAACTCCTCTTATAGACCGCGGCATAGCATTGCACAAAATGATCAGGCTCATTACAATGGGATTAGGTGGAGAAGGATACTTAAATTTTATGGGAAATGAATTTGGACACCCGGGTAAGATTATTTGGCAGAATGTTTCTATTTTTTGGCATTGTTTTGGTCATGGTTATTATCTGGTTAACCATTATTGGCCTCATGTCTCTTCTTAATGCATTTATATTTTATTTAGAGTGGATTGATTTTCCAAGAGGTGATCAACACCTTCCTAATGGCAGAGTAATTCCAGGGAACAATTTCAGTTACGATAAATGCCGGCGTAGATTTGATCTGGTAACTTCCTGTCTCATTTTGTGACTGCTGATTATGATTGGATTGTACATCAGCAAGTTTTGTTTTCAGCAACAAATAGTGTCTATGAGAGCACTTGAGGATCCAATCTTATTCAGCAATAATAGTGTCTAGAATGAGGACTGAAATCAACGAGGGACCTGCAGGTGAAGTAACAATCAAGGATAAGAAAAAGAAAAGGCCAAAGTGATAGCAACAAGAAGAAAGTTTCAGGAATAACAAAGCTTTATTTGGATTGCTCAGAGGAATCCTTTATTACTTAGATTCAGTCAGTTTCCAGTTTCTTATTGTGTAGTTGGCCTGAAGACTATAATGCATGCCTTCCTATGTAATTTAGTTGCCTTTTTTAATCTTTTGGTAATATTTGTCAGCCTGGTTTACATTATGGTATGATGTTCAATTTTATTTTTTTTTTAAGTTTCTTTATACTTCCTGTTTTTGTCTTTATTCCTCCTGTCAAGCATATATATTTCTTCCCTTTGCCTATTGTTTCCTCTCTCTCTCTCTCTACCCCTTGCTTTTGTGTAATCATAAACCAATCAACTAAGGTCCTATTAATGTTGGTCATATAGTTGAACTAATGCATGTCTTTACCATGCAACAATTCTTTCTTCCTTGCTTGCTTATGTCCTCCTTACCCAACATGATATGCCAAATTAACTGACAATTTTACTGCGTGATGTCATGCCTATAGTCTCTCATCTGCTTTCCAAATGGACACTAACGCTATTTTTTGCCTCGTCCAGGAAAAGAGGAACCTTTCCTTCTGTTTACCATTGCTGAAACATTGTCATGATTATTAAAACCATCATGAACCTCACAGATGAATCGTTTGTGCTTCTGCTCCAACACCCAGTCTTACCCACCCAAAAAATGTGTTCCACCCCTTCCCCCCACCTAGTGGGGGCAGTCTGTTGTAATTCTTTTGCTGTATGGATGATCATGTGGAGGCTGTCATTTGTAGCAATATGTCTTTTGATATGAATTCTGACATTACTATGTTGACTCAAGTTGTATGAACTAGCTTCTCTTTTTTGGTTGAAGTTGCCTGGCCAGAGTAACTTGGACTTTTCTTAGCATTTTCTCTTTCAAGAGCAAATATATGATCTTCATTGGGTTTGTCATTTCTATCTGAAGAATCCATAATTGTTTATTATGCCTCCTCAAAGTGGCTATCTCGATATAGGTATCAATTGTGAATCTTACATTTTATGAAACCTGTTGTTTCTATATGCATAGGGGGATGCAGATTATCTAAGATATTGTGGAATGCAAGAATTTGATCAGGCAATGCAACATCTTGAAGCAGTCTATGGTGTAAGTTCTGTCAATGCCATTAATCTGTGTGGACTAGAAGGTCACTGTGGCCTACCCTTTGCCTCTGTTTCCTGGATTGAAAAATGAAGCCTAATTCTATGCTGCAGTTTATGACATCTGAGCACCAGTATATATCTCGGAAGGATGAAGGAGATCGGATTATTGTGTTTGAAAGGGGAAATCTTGTTTTTGTTTTCAATTTTCACTGGACAAACAGCTATTCAGACTACAGAGTTGGCTGCTTAAAGCCAGGAAAGTACAGGGTATGATATTTGTTCCCCTTCAGATTAGAAAAAAGAAAGGATCAAGGTTATTCTGTTATAACAGCAAAACTATGGCTATATCAAACCTGGGCCTTAGCATTTGGGAGGTTCTTCCTCTTGGCCACCACTGGCCTTAAATGACTGACAGAGATAGCCTGAAAGACATGAGCATGAAAACCTTTTTGGTTCATGATTTATCAAAGAAAGAAGTTGCTTTGGTTCATTGTTCAACTATGTTGTGTCTGCACTTCTGTTAGCGCTAGTTTCCTAATTCCGATGCTTTTATCGGACTTCATCCGCTTGTACATAATCCATTTCCTGTCCCTGGTTGCAGATTGTCTTGGATTCAGATGATCCATTGTTTGGAGGCTTCAACAGGATTGATCACAGTGCTGAGTACTTCAGCTTTGTAAGATGATCAACTGGAGATTGTTTCCTGAAATTTTATTCTCTCGATTATCCCTCTTCTACGGGACTTGTACAAAACATGGAATCAATTTCACGTGTTGTTTTTTGGGTTGCAGGAAGGGTGTTATGATGACAGGCCTCGGTCCTTCTTGGTCTATGCACCAAGTAGGACAGCAGTGGTCTACGCTTTAGCAGAGGATGAATTGAAACCTGTCAAGGGCCAAGGTTGACCTTGTGCGCTTCTGCTGATGTAAGAACAAGATACAGGATTATGCTATGGTTTGCAGACGACATAATCCATATGAGACTATAATTGCAGTCACGGTCCCTTCTCCGTTCCCGACACTTCTCCGTTCCTGACACCTTGCCATCCCTTAACATGATCAAGAAGGAAGTGAGAAAGATGCGGTGGCTACGTTGCTAACCATGCAAAGATGATAGGAAACCCTGAATGTCTCTGAGCATGTGGCAAGTTTCCTATGTTACCCTGTAAATTAGCTTTGAAGTTAAATTATGGTGATAATGTGGTTAACCGGACAGTCCAGTTGTACATGAATCGGGCACGGAATTTTCGGGTTTTATTTTCCGGCGTGAACCTGTATACAGAGAAGCCACGGTCGTTCTTAATAAATATGGCGTGCTTAGGAAAATCTCTATTATTGTCGTCTTTGACAGTGACCAACAACTAGCGTCCTAAAGATGTCGATCGCTGTATTGCGACTCTCTGATCATTCCATGGTGACTTGAATATGGCTTTTTTTTTTCTTACTCCAAGGCGGATGTAGCAACATCTGAAGCATGAACGTGGGGCTCCAATGAAAACCCTCCAAAATATCTCCATTCATCCGAATCTTGATAGGATTGAATCGCTCATAGGAAGTCCACAATCCCAAACCGCCATAAAATAAACGGAACCGAATTGCAAATACAATGTACGAACACAGGCAAATTGTTAAGTGGTAACGTAGCTCGTCCCAGAAGCAGAGCAACGGGGCACCCGGTGTAGAACACTGGTGGGAGATGAATTCGAAGTGGAAGATCTCAATGCCTCCGCTAAGGGTCCTCCCATGGACGCCACCTGGCCGGTTCCCCAACTAGCACCCCAGTTGAGATGGAGCTGCTGCTCCCTTTCGTTGTCTCCTGTGGTGGGTGCCTCCTCATCATTGCCAGTGGACAACTTCAACGACACATCAGATGGCGAGTTTCCGGGCATCGAAATAGAGAGGCAGGTGGCGGAGTTTGTTATTGGATTAGCATTGCTTCCTGCGTTCTCCGGTTCTTGAAGGGGCCTCGGCCAGTCGTCAAAAAAATGCCGAAGAATGTGGCCATCAGATCTGGTTCCAACGTCATTTTGGGGTCCAAGGAAGCCCTTGATTTCAGTTTCGGAATCCAAGGAACTGTTACTGAACACAAGAAGAAAACACGCTATATGACATTTTTAAATTTTTTAAGAAAAAAAAAGAGGTAAAGAGGTCGCAGAGGAGATATTGGCCAGCAAAGAAAAAGAGAGCATCTCATCGGAACGTTTTGTGGTTAGGGTTAGTTTGTTAAGAATCTAAAGTTCTTTCCCCAGATTTGAGACATATTGGCCAGCCCCATTCACCGGGTCCCACGAACGACCAATTGTTCAATAAATTCTAACACACAACGAGATTTTCCATCAAAATCCCCAGTTGAAAGATTCGCTTTAAAAAAAATAAAAAAGATGTTCCATCAAATTCAATCAAACCCCAAATATCTGCAACGGCCATAAGAAATTAGTAAGCAGAAGGTTTAAGTCTTTGATCATCAATGAACTAGGCGTCTAACGAATCTAATTGACAATGTTTGTGTACGGACCGTGACAATAAGCTTAGTTAGAGACATGATTATTAAATACAACTCGTGTCAAGCCTGGAGAAGCCAGGTACCTGTGATTAAGGTGAAGGAGATCAACGGAAGGCGATTGCCCTGACAAAGAAAATTTACTTCCATTAGCCCCCGACACCAGGGATGGTGAACCGGCGGAAGCGGCGGTGTTAAAAGCAGCACCGATACCGCCACCAGAGGCAGCAACAGCCACACCGCCCCCGCTGCTACCAGTAGTAGTAGTAGTAGTGGTGGAGATGGGTGTGGGAATTTCCACAGGCTTTCTTGAACGGTTGCGGCCACGGTGCACGTGGCGCTCACAATACTTCTGACCGGCCACCACGTCCCTCGAGCAACGCCATTTCTTGCCGTCTGTTCTCCGGCATCGTCCGGGCTCCGGATCCATGGCTACCCTTCCCCAATACCCTGTTTGCCACACTGATAAAACGGGTTCAAACAAAGCTTATATCATCTACAAACATTAATTAGGTACAAGAATGTTTAGTAATGTACGGATTCAGCACTAGCAAGAAGAAAACAATACATTGAAATCTAAAGGTTGCCAGACATTCTTTTAGGCCTTTGTATTGGATTAATGCTTAAGACAAGAATACCTTCAAACAAGGCAGAACAAAACGTGCAACGTGCAAAGGCGCGCAAAACTAGGAAAACGGTTTGGCACTTACAAGCTGGCTGGTAGTGGGAGTAATGTTGAAGAGGGTGATGATGAAGGAAATACTGGGGCGAGTAAAGAAAGTTTTTCTTGATTGACTGGAGAAGCTCGGAGGGAACAGCTACCCCAGATAACATGTATCTGTAGATCAGAGCCTGCAGCTCTAGCTCCTGCCACTGAGCCAAGCTGAAGTGACTGCCCATCCCTATATATACATACAGCAGACAAAGGAAAAGATCACATTAGGTGAAAGAGAGTAACTTCGAAGCAAAACTGGGCAACAAATTTGGCCCAATTAGTCGAGACTTTCCATAGCGTGAAGCAAGTTTTCTTTCAGAAGGGTGTGAAGGGAAAAGGAGAAAGGGTGGAAGAAAAGGAAAAGAAAGCTTACTGGGAAATCTGGTAGTGGCAGCTGTGTTTGTTTCAGGAAATGCTGACAGGTTACTGATTTTGCTGTTGGGTTCAGGCGCAAACAAAGTTAGTGCAGCTGACCCGGATGGTTGTTGGTGTTGGTGTCGGTGCTGCTGGGGTTGTTGTTGATGGGGATCATCCATGAGAGGTTTTGGCATCTTTGCAGAGGGTAACTGTTCTGACTCATGCTGGTTTCTCCACTGCTTCAAATGGAAGTCCATTGGGAGCGAGAGAGACTTCAAAGTTGGGTAGCTTTTGGTTTGGTGAGTTTTAAAATCTTCGTTTGGGGTGTTGCGCATACGAAGAGGGAAAGTTCGCTGGGGCACCTGTAGGTTCTTATTATGTCTTTGGCAATTGCTTCTCACGAGAGATGAAGAGTGAGAGAAAAAGAGAGAGAGAGAGAGAGAGTTCCGACAAGGAAAACCTGCAAAGTTTGTTGAGGGCCAGTGGAGAAGCCTCGGGGAGCGCTTGAGAAAAAGACACTCAGACAAGACAGTTCAGAAAGAAGAAAGATTTATAATGTAAAACTACCAAAAAAATATAGTGAGTGAGAGAAAGAGTAAGTAGCTGCCAGCCCTGCAGTCTTTGCTTCTCTTTTCCCTCTATTTTTTCGGCCTTCGAAACAGCATTGAGATGGAGGGCAAGAACCTACTACTGTACTAAGCGAGGGAGCCCCTTACTTCTCAGAAGACCAAAAGTAAAATCCTTAACTTGACATGCACACACAATTAGCCCGTTGGTTAAACGTGGGTGGGTTCGTAAATTTCAAGATCAAATATGAGAAAAAATTATTTAAATTTAATACTTATTTAAATAATGAATTTTTAAGAAAAAATTAAATAAAAATATGAATAGATAATCTTGATTTTAATTTATAAATATAATAATTAATATATCTGTAATTAAAAAAAAAGTTAAACAAGGAAACAGATAGCATATAAAAAAAAATTAGCTGGATTCGTTCATAGGATTTATATCTTTTTCGCTATAAGTGGCACTGATAGCACATGATGCTATGAGAAAAAAAAAAAAAGGTTTTGCATGGTCTAATGCGTTTTTTTAATTGATAAAAAACACTGGTTTAATAAAATTATCACATAATTGTTATTGTTACTGATAATGTAAACGATAACTGTAAACAAAGGTTATTTTATGACATTTTGGGAAATTACAATTACAAATAATTATTTTTGAATGATACAATAATATTATCTATGTTCTATAAAGATCCAATATTATTTTTGGTATAACTTAAACCCGCATATTTTATAAAGACCCAAATATTAATACCAAAAAATAATATCATTTTTGGCATAGTCAAATATTTTATAAAGAACCGCATCTCTAATTTGATTTCAGAGATGCTAAGAGTTCCCACCTGCTCGGCAAAAACCAATGATCAAAAGGGATCCATCTGCTTAACTTAAGCCGAGCCTTGAACTGTGTCTGAGCTACTGACTAGGTGTAAGAGAGATTGAAGCCGACAATGCAGCTTCTATTATTTTAGCCGAGCTCGGAGGCATTGCAGTCGCTACCACAGCCGACAGAGCTCAGTTTTTCAACTTTTGCCTTTTCCCCCACTCTTCCCAGGATCCCCAACAATCCTCTCCGCCAATCTTGGCCTCAGAGGCATGTTGTTCGTCAACAAAATTTGTAATTTCGATTGCATTAAAATATAAGGTTAATTGGTTTCCCAATTAAACCTTGTACAAAGCCCCTAGAACCCATGTGGGATATCAAGGAAAACTTCCAAAATCCTGCTTCCAAACCATCAAAGCTCGAAAGGTTCATTCTTTTTATTTTGACTTTTCATAAAAACATAAATTATTAATTACTCAAATATTTTGAGAGACAAATAAAAAGAATTACTAGTATATGTACCATTCAAAAAATAATAATATTCATCCTTATTTACAACTCTTGAAAGGTGGAAAGAGCTCACATGTTGGAGAGGAAAAAAGATTCTGATTAAAGTGTTGTTGTTATTATTATTATTATTATTATTAACTTGGAAAAAGAAAAGCAAGTTCTACTTTTTTAATTGAAAAAAATATATGGAAAATACAAGAAACAAAAATGTTACGTTCTTTCTAATGAGAATAAGGGGAACTTTTTTTTTTTTAACAACCAAAAGAATTTTTAATTGGGTCTAACTGAGATTCGAATAACCTTGAAAACGAATTAGATAAAATCTTTGATCTATCAACGAAACACTGAATGGCAGCAAGTAATAGCACTTTACGTATTATTGCCTCTTCATTGGATCGACTAGCCCATTATCGGCCTCATGGTATGACTAAAGCTTTGTGATAGCCAGGCCCAAGCCCAACTTATAGCTGACACGGAAGTCAAGCCGAGCCGTAATATGTGAGTCAAAAGAATAGGAGGACTGAAGTGCACCGGCGGCTCCGTGCTGGCAGCGAACCCGGCAGGGACAAAAATTTCTTGACGGATATACCCGTGCTGGCAGTATACCCCTAGCACTTGCAAAACCAGGCTTTTTGTTTTTTTTTGTCCCCATACACGTATGTAGGCCTTTCTCTCTTGTGTCGTCAATCCAGCAGTTTATATTCACCAAGGTATTCTCTAATTTATTAATTAAGTCCTCTTCCTTTTCGCTTTCTTTTTAGCATTATTGAAAGATATATCTAAATTACATGAACAGGAGTAAAAATGCCACCATCAAAATGAGAAAATCGATTAAATTAACCGCTATTAAATGGATTCCTTACTTCTTCTTCTTTTCAAATACATTTAATAGTAATAAATTTAGAAGTTTATTTTTAAATGTTTAAATTTTAATTTTAAAAAGAATTATAATATTTATAAAAATAAAAAATATTTATATCATATAATTTATAATATAATAAATTGTTTAATAAAAATTTTCTTTATTATTTTTTTAATGGTGGGTTTTGCCTTTGATTCTCTACACGATTTGCGCAAACGGTAGTACACAGCAGTTTTCGCAGTTACAGGGATAATTGTGGGACGGGAGGATACTTAAGATGCACGCCACAGGAGAAGCAGAGCAATCAAAGGCCCTGAATATATATATATATATATATATCAGACGCATCTGACAGGGCCGGGGAAGTAGCTGAAGAGCAGATGGAGTCAGTAGCTCTAGTACCGGCTGGTGGGCTGCATTTTTATTCTCTTTTGGATGGGACTTGATTCTTCTTTAACCATTTAATTAATAAGCTCATGTGACTGCTCCTGTGCCGACATGACCACTCGTTTCTCTTTCTCTTGTATCATTTTCCTTTTTTTTTTTTTTTCGTGTTTAAGTATTTAAGTAGGTACAGCAGGGGCTAATGTAATGAAAGCAAATTTTGTACGTGAAATTATTCGATTTTTCATAATTTTTAGTTGTAGAATTAATTTTATCTACCCAACTAATTCAATGAAAACAAATGACCTTAATACTGTCAAATCATCAGGGATAGAATCACTTGTCCCTGAAACACAGTGTTAGCAAGCTTTATCAGTTAAATCTTACCATATAAAACATCATGACATGAAATTTTACAAAAATAAAATATAAGTTACGCACTCATAATGTTAATAAAAAAAGAAACAGAAAGACGGAGAGAGATACTACATACTCATGAAGCTTGATATACAATCTCACAAGACACCCAGGATGCAGCCCGTTGAAGGCGAATTGCCTCCTGACCCGTTGCCTAAATATTCTATACGTGCAAGTAAAATAAAACATAATGTGACTTTTATTTTTGTAGCAAGTGTTATAGGGACTTTGTTCAAGTATTGATTGAGTTCGATCTTTTGCTCTCGAGAGAATTGTTCTGCGTTGTCATCAAATATTTTGGCTCTTCCGTTTTCAAAATTGTACCCAATAACTTAATTTTTTCTTCCTCAGAAATTTTTTTTTATACAATAAATATCACTTTGGGGATAAATTGAATTAATTTATATAAAATATAGTAGACTTAATTTTTTTTCTCGGGTTTTCTCGCGTTATTATTATCTTTTTAATCTTGTTTCCTTGTAATGTAGACAAAAAAAACAAAAAAGAGAGTCAGATCATTGTACGGAACATGATGGGACCCAAAGTACCACGTCATCTAACATGTTCGCATTCAAAAAAAAAAAAATTTATTGTTGCATGGTAAGAAAGCGGTTCTTTCACGTGACTGAGGACTTGGAAGCGAGGAAAAAGAAGGGAGCAAATACGACACTGACACACCTGTCAGTGATGCTTTTGTTTTCTTTTGTCAGTCAGAGATTTTTGTCAATAAAAATGTCAGAAGCGCAGATGCTCATGTGGGTCCCATTCTAACCCATATATGTTTTTTTTTTTAAATTATTTCGTCATTAGAATAAAGACATAAAGGAAGGCACGCCGGCACGCGATGCCAGTCACTATGACTTCACGTGCGTCCACGTGACTTATTTTCGCGAGGCTCACCGCCCATTTCCTTATTGGAACAGGGCTTCCCCAGCATGTGGTGTTTGATTCCGATTTGGATCTTTCATTTTAACAGGTAGATTTACAGTTTCTCACAAATTGACGGATGAAAATTACTCAACGGCGGAGGATTGGGTTATGATTCTAAGATCACTGTTAATAATAATCTAATCGTACAAATATAAAATCATTAAAGGTATATGTATGAAATTATACTGTTTAACGTCTCAATTTCATTTACTAGATCGATTTTGGTCCAGATAGACTATTAGCGGTAATATTTAATGTACAAATTAACACTTTCAAAAATTTTGCTTCCTTTATTTGGCTGGCATATATATTTTTTTAAAATTAAATACTTAATGATTTATTGATAAATTTATTTCAATCTTATATAAAGTCGGTGTTTGATAAGGTAAACCAACAAAGATTTCAAACCTAAATTTTTTAGAAAAACTGCTAAGCTTGGACATCTTAAAAGTTGATAATCCGCTTTGGCAAAATCAAATAGTTTGTTCTTATGTCCATAATTAACTTAATTAATCTATACGAATATATTACATCGATTATTTTAAATTGTTATTTTTATAGTAATTTCTTGAAACAATTTCGCAGAGAAAGAAGTGTACAAATATGCAATGACTTTTTTTAAAAAATTAATTAATTCTAACCTAAAACTCATTATCGCTCGATATTTTTACAATTCCATTGTCTCGTAACTTTTCGCCTTTGGGCAGATCCTAAAGGCTTTTTGGGGTTCAAGTTGGCATGGCCCCGATCTTGACTAAGGAAGGCTCGAAACATTTATGGATCTATCCGGACGGACCTTCTTGCCTAAAACAGAGCTCGATCGAGTCCAACTCTTCCGTGTTTCTTTCCCGGTGCCATGCTTTACGTGGGCTTGGAGCATGTGTCATGGCTAAAAGTTCTCAGTCAAGCGAAGTATTAGGCCCATGAAATTTTCGGCAGACTCCACATCTGGACTCTCCCGTACCATGTTTCACGTGAATCTTTATGGCGCCTAAAAAGGCCCAAATGAAAAAATGCAGAACAAGACAACAAAAATGAAAGTTTCTTAACGAACATCACATGTTCAAGAATACAAACTTCTCTCTAGAGGTTTTAAGTTTGAAAAGAGAGTGTCGGACTTATGAGAATGGAGATAGTTAACTTATAATGTAACTCACAATTCAATGAATCTCTTAATAAAAAAAAAAAACCCAACCAAAAACAAAGAGGAGGAGGCTTGCAATACGTGAATGCTCCATCCTCTCAATCGCGGACGGTGAACAATTGGCTAGGAAAAGGGTGGATTTCTTCCACAATTCTATGGTGTACGACATGCTGACAATTTTTGTTCTAAATCCAAAAGTTGTGTATTCTACTAACTTAAAAGATGGTTAAGACAAAAAGGAAAAATCATAATTTTCATGGTAAATTTGAGAAAAATGTGATCGTGTGCTGATCTTTATTACGAGCTTCGTAGCCGGTAAAAAGTTAACGCAACAAGGAGTTTTCCGTCGGCGGACATAACTGTATTTAGGGCTCTAGCATCGGGTCTAATACAAGGTAGGGGGAAAAAAAACAAAAATGAGATCCATGTGTTGGCACTTAACTGGGCAACCCAGTTTGAGAGCTCTTCTTGAAAAAGTGCCATACTAAGTGAGCCGACAGCGTAGTCCAATCTAAGTCTCGGTTCGGCCTTGTAAAGGCTTTCTAGATGCTACTCTACGAATTAAGGTGGGCAAACATGGAAAAGAACGTGACACAAGAGTGCCCGGGCAGGAACTAAGGTCGGCACTCGAAGCACAATTAATTAGTATGAACTTATTGACCAAAAACAAAAATTAATACGTTTCAACTTTGCATTTCTTATTCCAAAATAGTACCGATCATTCGTTTGTTATGTAGCATACTAATCCGTTATCTATCATATTTAAGTCGATAGGCACACACCACCCCATTTTCTTCTAGCGCGGCGTACGTACAAATTCAATAATTTTAGCGCATTTGGCAAGAAGCACGAGAGATATAAATGGGATTAAGTTAAACTCAATGATTAAAACTTTTGTCGGGAGGATGCACGAGGATGTGCCGCAACGAGTGGGTTCCAATTTGTGATGCTTATAGGCAGTACGCAGGAACATTCCCAACTCCATCTAAATAAGACATCGTGCCCGACCTAACTAATTAATGTCCCGCCAATCGCATTTTTCTTCGAACCAAATTTGCATTTCGAGCACGTACCATAAACTTGCACGAGGACAATCCATCTCCCTTTTGCATCTCTTGTGCTTATAAGTGTGAATCTGAAGCATCTTATGGCTAGATGAAGAGAAAATGCCTGCCTGGAGCATACGACCTAAAGAAAAAAAAAACTGGGGGGGAGGGGTGTTGTCGGTTACCTGCTACGTGGATTTGAATGTCTTCTATTGAAAGGACGTACGTAATTATAATTACAATAAATCTGCATGTGAGTTCGTGAACTTCTGTCGATGTCTGCGAGGGGTGAAGAGACATGAACAAAAGTGTGATTGGCACCGAATCAACAGATTATATTTCGTTTCTTTAGGTGCCTACTGTTAATGAGTAGTTTGAGTGGTGCTTTTGCGAGTGCATGACTCAGTCATAGTTCGAATCTTCTAGGTCGCGAGAAAAACGCGGTGATAATGGATAGAATAAGGTTTTATTATAACTTATGTTTTAGATGCGATAGAGATTGCATGAACCCGTCGATATTTGAGCACAAAGACTTCCCCCCCCCCCCCCCATTTACGAGAGTATATGAAAAGAAAAAAATTCTATGTCTTAATAGATTTTTATAATTGAATTTTAAATTTTTCAATCTTCGTGTCAACCCAAAAAGTTTAAGATTGTTGTCAAATAATTTTTTAAAATGAAATAGTAATCAAATTTGTAATGAATTTTGTTTAACCAATATGGACATCTAACGGTTTGTTTACTTTTTATTTGAAAAGAATTTTAAATATTTAAAATTAATAACAAATTTAAAAATATTTAGAATCCAATTATAAAAATTGATATAACTTTAACCAACAATTTTTATATATCTTATTTATGAGAGATATTAGATTAAAATATCAACAAATAATACAATTTCAGTTTATAGTGATAATAACTATATCTTAATGATATTTTTTATGTGAAAGAGAAAAAAAATTAACAAAAAAATGACATAATCTCAATTTATCGTGTGGATGATGCTCTTTCTTAAGTAAAAAAAAAAAAGAAATAATAATAATAAAAAGACTAACGTGTAAACCCTATGGATTTTAACATCTTCAAGTTCTCCTGTCTAGCAGTTTATTGGAACCAAACTCATGTTTCCACATTCCAGGTAAGTTTTTTATTAACTCCGCTTGCTTGTCTACTTGGCCTCTAGTCATTTTCTTACTGTATTGAAGGGAACGGGAGTCTAATCAGCAATAATATTTGAACGGGCAAATATTGTAAAGGGAGGGGAAAACGACGATTGATGAGAAACAATATTTTGAATTGTATTCGAGCAACTCGTCGCTTTAGCAATTCTTCTAAGGATGTATCGTCAGTTTTCTATCGCCACGTACAATTTCCCGACAAAAAATTCATTGTACTAGTAGGCATGGAAAGACTTTGTTTTCCCCATTAGAAAATTTAAAATGGAATGTGGCATGTTTACTAAATTCCTAACATTAATGAACAACGAGAGAGAGAGAGGATTGCCGGAAAAGAAGAAAAAAAGAAAAAAGAAAAAAAAGGCATATCCCTACTAAGCGGTCGATCAACAAATGTTATAAATTTTTTTTTTAACACCAGAAAAAAGAAAAAATCCTACGTACACACCAATGACCCAAGAGAATCCTATGTTCAGCCATCATAAAAGAAAAACAAAAATTAAGGGTTTGGCGCACATTCGCATATCAACACGAACAAAGAAATATATATTTTCTAGACAATTCTTGTGGAGCCCACTCTTTTTAAAAATTATTCATCAACAGTCAAGTGCCCGTCCGCTCGTGTGGGCTCACTGTAGCAATTCCCAAAACGAAATGATTTTTGAATTTTCATGTTTTCAAACAACAGGTGTGAAAGTATAGAGAGAGAGAGAGCAAATGGTATCCAATGCAGAGAGTCCCAAGTCAGGGTTGGGAAGCATTCGTATTTTGACAGGCAGGTAAGGCAGGGGGTCGACCAGAGGAGGAGGGCAAAATCCGACCGTTTCTGACACGTGGATACCGAGGATGATAAACACGTGCGGAATTGGAAACCTGATTGGCCCGGATGCACTGGATGACGGTGCAGAGACTGTCTCATCTTCTTTTGTCTTTTTACAAAAAGGCCAAAAAATTAAAAAAAAAAAATAATAATAATAACAGAGACTGAGAGTCGCAGCATGATTGGTGCCGTGCGGTCGTCTTGCATTTAATTAAACATATTGATTCTCTAAGATAGTCAAATCACAAATTGTCACACTTTTCCCCCTTCTTATTTTTTTTGGTGTAGAAATGAATGAATGAATGACCATATTATTTACATCTTGGATTTAAACTTTTAAAAATTAGGGTTTAAGGTTTAGTTTTGGTCTTTCACAAAAAAGATTAAACCAAACCAATTAAAAAACTACAATTATATATATATATATATAATATGTACTTTACATTTATTTGTTAGGTTACATAATAATACCCTTCCTATCAAGACACAAACGTCTATGTATTATGGTCATAAATTTCATTACAGAAATAATTAATCTATTACATGTAGGATAAGTGCTGAAATATAAATTTTTATATTAGACATATAATTTTCAATTTTTTTTCTCTTATTATAACATAAAATTGGAAACAAAAACTAAACTAGACCATAATTTGGTTACTCAAATAATTTAATTTGGTTTAAAATTTTCTTTCAACCGCACCGAATCAAACCACCCATCGGTATGGAGAATTGGATGGCAATTAAAATTTAAAAATATCATAAAATGGACACAAAAGAAAAAGGTGAAATTATGTAGCAGAATGAGGTAGAGTGCCAACGGCGTTAAGTATTGGATTTTGGGCTTTTTGTTGCCTTCCCTCGAGCCTTGTTATCCTGATAGTCTATTTTATTTTATTTTTTTTTATCTTCCTGAAAGAGGCAATATTCGAATAACCCACTTCTTGATCTCTTTGGTCGGGTGGCCACCCAAGCAAGCCTTTAATGGACCTCTCTAAAATATATATGATATCACTTTATGTTTTTAGTTTTTTTTTTGTGGGGGGGTGGGGGAGTGTGGGGGGGGGGGGGAAGGGTTTCACATGAAATGGTTGTTAGTTTAACAAAAAGAAGAAAATATTCACTAAACAAAACCTCCCCAAAGAGACTTTAATTATATTATTCTTAGTTTACATAATTACGTTTTCATCGGATATAGTCCCACCGGACCCACGCGATGCAGCCTTGTAGGCAGGGACTTTTTAGCAAAAGTGAAAATTAGCCAGCAGCTATGTATCCCCCGTATGACTGCTAAATGCAATAAAAAGTTAGTTAGCTAAAGAATAATTGCGAAATTTAATATTGACCTTATCGTAACAATTCTTTTCGGCATTTAAAAAAATAAAAATAATAAAATAATAAAATAAAAGTAGCTCTCTTTGTGTTGGTTCGACCATATATGTCAAATGTCACCCGTCTGGGTTCTAGGAGTCTAGAATTGAGCTGCAATTTAGATTGTGGATCCTCACGTCACCGTTGAACTCTCCTCCCTCCCGTCCCCAAAACCTTGGTCAAAAGGAATACTAGTAGGGTGAGACAGAAAACATCCGTGGACATACAAAGGGCAAATTGTAGTAAACTATGACCTAGAGCATGTACAGTGGCCTACAAGTAACCATCAAACACACGTGCATCTTGTGCGTAGATTTCTTTGTACAAAACCCCATGACCACAAGAAAACATATGTTTGTTTACTTTCTTTCGCGATAATGTCATTAGAGATCTTAAATTGGACGGTAGAAACCAGACTGCTGCCAACGCCTGACATTCGCTCACTCAATTCATGATTTCGTTGTCAAAAAAGCTTGCAATTTCATTTCATTTGAATTCTCCCTCCCCCCCCGGCGGGCAGCTTGTTATAAATTCAGGTAGGCCACGTGTCACCCATATTGAATAAACGAGTCCAATTAAATCATATTATATATTATATATATAATATAAAAATTAATTATATATACTTAATTTTATTATTTTTGAGTTCGGTCAAATTTTTCTTTAAAAATTTCATTTGGAGGAGAAAATGATAAACAAATAATTTAATATGAAAGGCAATCGTGATGAATTTTATTTTTAAAAAAATTTAAATTAAAGTGGACTAGTGAAAGAAACTGATCATTGCTCAGGCAGGCATGTTGTTGTTTTTTTTTTTTTTTTTTGGGAAAAAAAATGAATGAAAAGGAAAACGCTACGGTTTTAACGAGTTTTACGAGTTACAAAGAGGTGTAGCGACAGCGGCACCAGAAAAAGGCAAAAACGTTATAGAGACGGTGAAAAGAAAGACACTGGGTAGAAAAAAGTGATAATGAATATGAAAGGCTGCGACAGGGAGCGTCAAAAAGACAATCGGAGTCAAGATCCCAGTTTTTTTAGTTGGCACGCGTGGTCGTCCTTTTTTTCGTCGTTTTTTTACTTTACCCCTTTCGGCTTACGTGCCCTCCGAGACTGCCACGTCTCCCTTGTTTTTTCCCCCTTGTTTTTTTTCCGATCCGAACCACAATTTCCCTCTTTTTTTTGTGTTTAATAATTGTGGTGGCTGGTTAGTCATTGGAACGTCAACGCATTTTCCTGGAAATATACATTTTTCACACCATCCGTTTAACCGTCATCAATAATACGCACATTATATGCAAACTATATTTTTACATATTATTATTATTATTATTTGTGTCTCGAAGTTTAATGACTTGGGCTTACATGTCTGCTTTAAAGAAAGTTAAAAAAAAAAAAAAAAAAGACATTATAAAGAGCTAAAGAGACCAAAGTGCCCTCAATAATCAGCCACGGTCACAAGTCTCTTCGTTGCGCTACCGCGTAGAAACAAGCGTCCCTCTACAATATCATCAATGTGCAGGCAAAAAATATCTACCAAAAGTACCGCGTTTAGCTTCCTGGAGAAATATGCTATGTCCGGCCTCTCCATGGCCCATAAATTGACGACGAAAAATTGTGACCCCAGCAAGAGAGATGAAGCAGAAGAGAGAATGAGGGAAAGGACTGGCAACAGTGTTTCTTACCCAAAAAAAAAAAAAAAAAAAAAACAACAACATATGTGGTTATGTCTTTTTCCCACGCCATCCAATTTGACTAAAAACTATTACTCTGAGCACATTTTCCGAACTTTACATCATGTGGTGCTCCTGCGGTAGGTGCCCCAGTTGTTGTGTTGCGCAAAAGACGAAACTCGATTGCTTTAATTAGGCGCTTTGCCCTGATCAGGGCTTTTTTGGATCATCCGATCGGTTTTCAATCCAATTTTAATTTTTAAGCTATTGCTCTGCGGTTCCTTGACGGCATTTCTAATAAAAATGATTGGTTCGGAACTCGCTTGTTTGACCAGGATTAAATGAGTATACACTCAATTAAACGGCGAGTTTACTAATAAAATTAAGAATGCTAAAGATTTCGTGAGATTCACGGTTGATATTTTACAGCTAAAAGTGGATTAATTCTACGTCAGCTTTCAATAATTTTACAGTAGAATTTTTTTATTTTTTTTATATATAATTAGAGATACAAACACATCCTTTGTTCTAGTTTGCCAAGATGCTAATTTTGATTTTGACCTCCAATATCTCTTGATCAAGAGGACTTATCATTCAAAATCTGGATGATTATAGCTTTTACTTGTGTTTTCGTTTCTTTCTGGTAGGGAAATACATTTTAGCTGATTATTACCACGTGAAGTGGGACTGAGTACACTTCTTCAATATTTATTTGCCATGGCAGCACGTTGGTTGCATAGAAGTGGGATGAAGATAAATAGTTGGAAGTTGGAAAAATGGCCAGGACCATCGAGAAATTATAACTTATAACCTACTCCCACGCGGCGTTCTAAAGTTATTTTTTCCAGCTGTAAAGCAAATCCAGTGGAGTAATAAATGGCCTGCAATTGGTACGATGTGATGATGATAATCCACAAAAACAACAATAATGAATTTTCATAATTAATTTGATCTGTTCAATAATTGAGCCTTAAGATAACCGATTAATGTGGCTTTCAAATTATTGGCACCCTCTTATGATTCAACAATTCCCACGACACAAATTCAAACGTTTAATTGACTTCATGTACAGAGTTGTTATTTGGTGGTTCCGAAACGGGTTAACATAGATGGCAAAAGCAAAACAGAGCCCTATAACTTATTTTTATGACAAAAAATTCTAGTTCCTCAGGCAAATTTCAAATTCACGAGAAATGTTGTTGACCCGCCTGCATAGCACTTGAATCATGTACTGGGTTTTTTTACCCACAAAGTTTTAGCATTGTTTTGGTTGTCTTGATCAGACCATAAAACAAGAACAACTTCTCGTAAATGAGCGACATCTTGAGTATGTGAGATTTTCTGCTCGTGAATGCTGGCGGGTTTATGGTTAAAAAACACAAAAAAAAAAAAAAAGAGGCTACAGGAAAAGCCACTGTACTTGTAATCGGAGGAAAAGACACTGTACAATCGAAAGTTTAAGTTTGAATCACAGCGTCAGTAATTGTACGCTACAATAATAATGTTGTCCGGTGTTATTTGTCATTGGGAGAGGGACAGGGCTTGAGTTAAAAAAAATGCATTCCCAATTTGCAGCCATTTCTTCGACATTAATCGTTTCCGCGTATTATTTTATAATTATTTGGCTGCACCTTGTCTCGTAGCACTAAAACCCCGGATTTGAATAAGGAAGTCTCCTCATTCCTTCCCCACCGCACCCCTTCCTCGTCCTCTATATGTGTGGTCAATAAGTTGGCCTTCGATCTTCTCGTTTGCGCTACCCTCTTATGTTCGGAAGTTGAAAACTCTTCAACGTCTTGATGGTGTCGAAATTCACAAAACCAACCTGCAGAAAGAGAAAATTCTGAGTCATTCTCTTCGGTTTCCCCGTAGCGAGTCTCGCATCTTGTTGTACTCTGATGATGGCACAAAAGCAGCTGTGCGAGCTCTTGCGAGAGGATCAAGAACCGTTCTTGCTCAAGAACTACATTGCTGACCGGCGCCTCCTGCTCAGAAGGCCGTCTCCGAAGTCACACTTGCAAGCCAAGAAATGGAAACCCATCTCCCAAGCCTCAAACTTTTCTCAGAATTTCCGCAAGAATGTTTGCATTTTCTCTTCCGCCAACTCCCCAGACCGCAGAATGTCCCCTTTTTTCGACTTCCAGTCCCCTGCAAAAAGCCCCTGTAAGAGTCCCAATGCCATTTTCCTCCACATTCCGGCGAGAACCGCAGCTTTGCTTCTCGAAGCTGCTCTTAGGATTCAAAAACAATCATCATCGAAAGCACAAAATAGAAGCGGTGGATTTGGGGTATTTGGGTCCATACTAAAGAGACTAAAGAATCGCAGCGAAACCCCAAAGCGTGAAATCAATGGTGATGGGTTCAAACTTTCGGTGAAGGAAGTTTTGAGGTGGGATTCTCCTGTTGGACGTAGAGAATTTCCCATCGAGAGAGATGGCAAGCTAGTAAATGGAAATCAGACAAGTTCATGTGAGACGGGCTTGCCTTTTCCTTGCAAGGCTAGGCCTAGCAATGGGGTTTGGTCGGAGAGCAACGAAGGAAAGTCCTTGGATTTGGAATTGGATACCTCGTCTAGCAGTAGCCAGTTTGATGACTCTGATGAGGGTGAGGATTTTGTAGCTAATGATGATACGACATTCTGTGAAAGCCCTTTTCATTTCGTACTTCAAAGAAGCCCTTCTCCTGGCCGCCGGACTCCGGTCTTTTCTTCTCCGGCCACATCTCCTGGCCGCCACAGAGCTGAGGTTTGTATTTTACATTTTTAACATTGCCATCTTTTTTTTTTTTCGTTTTTGTCTATATGCATGCGACTCGGGTCGATAACGAGTGAACTCATGAGCCAGAGGACCGAGTTGACTTGTTGGATTGTCGGCAGTACGATAATTTTCTGCAATATTGGCCGGGACATTTTTTTCCCCTCAAATGACAATCACACCCCTCCGTCTGCTAGGAGTTATGGGAAAATTCCAGCCGGTCTGAGGGGTGAAGTGTCAATATTTTGTACTTTGATCATGAATCTGCCATGCAAATCTTTATTTAATGACCCTGTCTGGAAAATAATTTGCTCCTGAGAGAGGACAAATTTCTTTTGTTTTATCTGTTACATATTCCATCAAGAGAATCCGACAGCCTTTTTAGAAAATTTGGAAATTTTCCGTATTTCTGAAGCGATATTTAATAAGACAAGTCAACAAACCCATTATTTATGCCCAGATTTTATTACACATGAAGCCACAATTATGGAATTTTAAGTGCAAGCCATAAGCAAATGATGTCCTGATTAAGGCTCTTGTGGTTGTGATATGGTTTTTAAATAAAGGTAAGAGAAGAGCATGATGTAGAAAGCTTAAAGAAATTCCTGGTACAGGAATTGAGAGAAGAGGAGGAGGAAGATAAAGAACAGTGTAGTCCTGTTTCTGTTTTGGACCCCACCTTTGAAGACGATGATGATGGACATGACGATCAGAGCGAGGACGACGGTCTTGATCTCGATTGCAGCTATGCAATTGTACAAAGTATGTTACGAAATCACATTCTCCCTGCCATCTTGTGAACTTCTCTATTATTCCTTGGTTGGTTGTGTGGTCTTTATCATTGCAACTACACTAAGGTACAAGCAATAAACTATTTAATGTCATGAGAATTGGTAGTATCTGTGCTGTTAATGGAGGGTCATGATCCCATTAATTCTATGTGGGCTCCTTTGCGGGACTCTTCTCATGTTGAGACGTGCGGATAAAGCGTCTTTTTTTATTTTGGGAGTCCTTTTTTTTTTTCTCCGTTTTCTGTTTTTGGATTGTTGTTGATCGTAGCCTGCTTAATGATTATATCCAATGTAGTCCCAGCTTCACACACGTGACCCATTCACCCATAACTTCAGCTTCATAATTTCTGGTGCTACCGTTGGGTTGTTCTTTTGGGCAACCTTATGGTTTTGAAAGATATTATAGATATACGGATGGATGGATTGATGGATGTACCGCCATTGGTAAAGTCTTTGGAGCTTGCTAGAAACTTAAAAAATGCTGGAACCCATTTCAGACATGTATATGCATTAGAGCTGCTACTTAACCGTTAATGCATTTTTCAAGTTTCTGCGCTACTTCTTTTAGGAACTTTAATTTCTTGGCAATTCTAAATTGCAGAGACATTCTCTGCCTGGAAATTTTCTCCAGATATGCTTCTTTTCAGATTGGAATGAATTTTAGCTGAAAGAAGCTAGGTATAAGACCAATAAATTTGGTTAATACAGCGTAAAGTGGGATCTGCATTTTGTTGTGGGAATTATACCATCTACTTGTCGAGGTCCCGTGAATAATAATTAGATTTGGCTGTCATTGACTCAATGTTTTGAGTGTTATGCAATAATCTCTTATTTTAAATTTTATCTAAGCCCTTTGATGATCTGGGTGTTTTATCTTGACGAAAGCTCAAGTTTGGTGGAACCCATCCAATATTGGCTACATGGCCCTAATTCATTGAAGTTTATAAGGAGTGATTTTTCTTGAGTCACTGTTACTTAGATCTTTTTTTTTTTTTTTGGAAAGGTGGTCTTTTTTTGGCTGCATCTTTATGGGAGTTATTGATTTTTCCAGTGCAAACTTATTTACAGTGGAATCTTTTAAGATTCCCATCCTGTATCACTCAGACAATAACTAGAGCTACATAAAAGATTTTTGCAAGCTGCTCTAAAATGTAATGTATGTTGATGTTTTCTTTCATTTCCTCAATAATATTTGCAGGAGCAAAGCAGCAGCTATTACAAAAGCTCCGCAGATTTGAGAAGCTGGCAGAGTTGGACCCAGTTGAGCTGGAGAAAAGAATGCTAGAGCAAGAACAAGAAGTTGATGACAAAAACAACAGTATTCAGGATCCAGACGAACATATGGAATGTGAAGACGATGACTTGGTTTCCTGCAACAGAGAAAAAGACATCAGTTGGATGATCATAGAACAGCTAAGTAATTCAAGCTTTTGTTCTGTAGAGAAAATCCCGAGAGACTTGAAGAGGCTGGTCTCGGATCTCGTTGATGAGGAGAAGAGTGATCAGTTTGCTGTCGGAGAAGCAGCCGTGGTGAGAAGGATCTGTAAGAGGTTCGAGTCTTGGAAAGAGGTGGACTCCAGCACAATTGACATGATGGTGGAACAAGATTTTAATGAACTTGACGGCTCGAAAAGAAATAAGCAAGATCACGTGGGAGAGACAGCTATGGAGATTGAATTTTTCATTTTTGGATTACTGCTGGAGGAATTGACAGAGGACCCACTCTGCTCAATTGGAATCCAATAAGGACATTCGCAATGTTAATGAAAATTAAATTTCGTTCGACTTGCTGAGTTTTGAGATCGAGTATTAATTAGGGGACTATACTCTAACGTCCACTACAGAGGGGAGAGTTTAATTAGGAATATGAACCAAAAGACAAGAATGATCTGGGTTAGATGGCAGCATGTTTTCATGTATATGCAAACAGAATAAAGGACGGTAAATGTCCTAGCTTCATTAGACGTGACATGTACATTTTGGCCCTTAGTATATATATTTGTGTTTCATCTATATTCTCCCCGTCTTGCATTTTTCTTTTTGGGTAATTGCTTACATGTTTCCAACCATTTGTCATCTACGAATTAAGATAATCCAATCTAAATTATTAGAGAAAGAGTGACACCATGGAAGCCACGTAACGAGCTTATTCCCTCCATCTTCACGTAACGAGCAGTTGTCCATTTCTTTTTTGAATTTGGCTTTAACTTTAACTTCGGAAGCTTCCCTCTTCTCAATGTGAATTATGGAGGGAAAAGACGGTCAACTTGACAAAATTCAGGACGGTTTCCATTATATTCGATTTCTTTCGAGGTGTTGCCATTTCGGCAGTCAACTAAGAAGCATGAGAACAATATGCCTCTGGGAGACTCTGTTTTGTTGAACAAATGAAATGCCCATTTGAAGTCTCTTGGTTCCTTTTAGCAGAGCCTATACAAATTGCCATGTGACTATAGCGTTACCATTTTTGCCGCATCCAACTAGTTGAATGGTATATGTTTAGACATTGACACTAATCAAATCAATTAATCCATGGGCGCTGGGATTATGCGACAATACAGCAGTTCTTGAACTGTTTAGCATATCCAAGAGGTTGATTGGAATCCTAGATCTTGATATTCGTCACATTGATTGCTGTTCTTTCGCAAGGGCCAAGGCCATTTTGCCTTCCAATAGATTGCTCAGAAACCAAGCACAAAAATGGGCAGGCCAGACGGTTAGATTCTCTCATAAAGTGGACCAATTAATTTAGGTAATTGATTTATAGATCTTGTACTGAGGAAAAGAAAAATTAAAGATTCAAATTTTGACTTCTCTATTTATTTATATATAAACTATATAACCTTCTCTTAAGTAAAAAAAAAAAAAAAAGTCTCTCGTAGAATGGCATAGCATTTAAAAACGAATGCAAATCCTAGATGATACTGAGTATATGACGGCCCATTCAGGAACACAATTGGTTCTAAAAGTATGTCGACTGGGCTGAATTATTGGGATTCGGGATCAAAGTTTGAATTTCGCTCTTTGAAGTACAAATTAGAGTTTCCTTCCTAAGAAAGAAAGGCCAATTCGGATTCTACTTCAGTCCAATGGTCAATAAGAACATTGCTGGGGTCCAATGGTTCGTAAGACACTTACGTAGGCTCAAGCCATCTACATTCAACGAAAAAGACAAAAAAAAAAAAAAAAGGTGTATAAGCCACTTAACATATTGAATTATTCGTGGCTTTTAAAGAGGTCCAAAGCAGATGATCATGCCAGGTTAACATCCCCAATAAAATATATCTTTCCCGGAGATCATACTACGCCGATAGAAGTTGCGGAATTGGTGAGACAGAGAGAACCATGGAGATATATGACATATGGTCGTCGGAGAACTAGAGACGTAATGATCTGAGATTGTCTAGGCAAGCTAATCAAAATTTCATAAGTCTGGGTACCGCCAGCGTCTCCTTGTTTAAAAATCAATGTGGACAGTTGTGCGAAGGTCACTGGGATGAACTAGATTTGATGGCAGAGCATGAGATGAATGTGGTCGCTGGATTTATGGGTTTTCGGGCTGTTGTGGCGTTACTCCGACATTTAGAGTTGAATTTAGAGCTATCTGTGTCCCATTACAATCTGCATGGGAAAAAGAATTAAGGAATATCATTGTGGAGACAGACTCAATGCTTGCCTTGCAGAAGATTACTACATCTGGCAGGGAAAATGATTTATACCGGCTTATCATTGTGGAATGTCTCCTTCTTTTAGAATTACGTTAGGTTTGCCGTCTAAAACATACTTTATGTGGAGACAATTTTTGTGTAGACTTTCTTGCAAACCTGAACTTCCCAAGTGGTTGTTCTCTCAAGTTCAGGGAATCTCTCAAACCTGTTGCGGGCTGACATAACTGCTGTAAGCCAGCCTAGTGGTGGTCAATACGTCTCTGCATTTCCCTTTTCTGTTCTAGCTTATTCGTTCTACATTAAAAATAAATAAATAAATAAATAAATGAAAGGAGTGATTGATTCCACATGTATGTGCGGTGAGCAACTCCGGGCAATGTTCTCGCTGGCGTTCAAAAACCACGTGCCACTCTTTTTCTGAAAAGAAATACCACATGTTGCTCGATGTGGTTTCAATTATGTTACCTTCCTCTTCAATAGGAGAAAGCCCGCTAAAAAATTGTAAAGAGTGTGAAAGTCAATATTAGATATATATATATAATCCGAAAGTTATGTTTCATGCATGGACGGTTGGCATAAGGTCATGGTTGTGCTCGTCGACGCCAAAATTTCACTCATCATTCAGTAAAATTTGACACTTTTGATATTGAGCTCCTGAAACTAGCTGGTAAACTAAACAACTAAATTCAGTAACGTAATGACTCCTCTCCTTATTCAAGTTTATTTGGCCGGAAAAATAAATATATGTTCAAATAGAATTAATCATGTTCTTGAAAAATACTCGGAGACTTCTAAAAACATTCTGATTCATGTTTTGACAACAGTTGTGGAATAATATTTTCTATGAAGGATGAACATGTTAATAAATAGTTTATTAGTAAGGAAAAATATGTATTGGAAAATTTATTTTATTCTAACAATTATATTAAATAATTTAATTTATAATTCATTAAATACTATGTAATATGTACATCCAGTGTATTCTTTCAAAATTATTGACAAAATACTACCTTTGGGAGGACGGGCTTAATGGCTTAGCCAGATTAGACATACAAATCCAATCGCTGCGAGCCGCGTGATGAAAAATGCAATTAAACAAAAGACTCTTTTCTTTTCATCTTTCCTTTTTTTTTTTTTTTTTTCTCTATCTCTCTCTCTCTCTTTGGTGAGGTGGACAGTGGAACTCATTGGACACCGACGTTTATGGGGCCGCCGTCCCGTCAACGGCGCGGACTTAGCTCTAAAACATCCAAATTTTTTCCAACATCTTTATTTTTGTCAATTAATTAAATTCTGGAAAAAATCATTGAAAAGTATTACCAAGTGGAGGCATTCGGTGCGTGCACACCTGGCCATAAATGCCAACTTTGGCAGAGGGGAAAAAGACGTTTCTAGTACGTGGCACGTGCGGTTATGTCATGCAAAGAAACGGCCGATCTCTATGCACTATACTAATAAAATTAAAAAAAGAAAAAGAAAAAAAACTCATCATATCAATACGACACGTTTTACCCATGGTATCTCGTTTCAGTGCTTTAGTCTGCTGTTATAAAATGTCTCCACCTCCTTTGGTCGGTCTGTCTCCTTGTTATATTTTGGTTATTGATTTTTCATCTCCTCTCACCTTATCTAGCTTGAGGAGGTTGGATGAGTAACAGAAGGAGTGTGACAAGAAACACAGAGAGAGAGAGAGAGAGAGAGAGAGAGAGAGAGAGAGGAGGAAAGCCTTCTTACCGTCAACTTTCTATATTTCTTATGGAATTAACAGACAACCAAAGTACTCAACCAGGCGAACCATCAAAGTTGGCTAATGAGAAGACCGTCAAGCATAAGCGGAGGGCTGGAAGAAAAAAGTTTCAGGAGACAAGGCATCCAATCTACAAAGGCGTCCGGCGAAGGAATGGAAAGTGGGTGTGCGAACTGCGGCTGCCTCATAACAAGTCCCGGCTATGGCTTGGGACGTTCTCGCATCCTGAAATGGCAGCTACAGCTCATGACGTGGCGGCCTTAGCTCTGAGAGGAGGCTCCGCAGTCTTGAATTTCCCTGAATCAGGCCATTTGTTGCCGGAATCGAAGTCAAATTCTTTAAGGGACATTCAATGTGCTGCGCTGCAGGCAGCAGGGAGAATTGGTAATTCCTCTCCACCTTCTTCTTCTCAATATTCCGACGGCAGGAAAACTTCGTCAATGGTGTGCGTGGAAAATGTAGTGGAAGAAGCTTCACGAAACCCATTTGTGGACGAGGAGGAATTGTTCAACATGCCAGCGTTGCTCGATAGCTTGGCAGAAGGGCTACTCCTTACGCCGCCGGCCTTGAAAAGAGGGTTCAGGTGGGACAATGTGGAGGACGATACGGATTTGACCCTTTGGAATGTTTACTGATTAGTTATTGGAGCCACTCTCTGTCCAAGTGTTACAAGGTTAGAGATGGAAGGAAAACAACCCGTGACCAATGTCAATCTTTGACAATTGACAACTTCAGTTTGAAGTCTTTCAGTTCAACTTTAAAGAAGGATTCTTTCGTCGTGCCACCCCCCATAGCTTAATCTGTGTAATTCTCAATGCACAACAAAAGTAAAAACAAAACAGAGGGAAAGAATGGAAGCTAATTGACTTTCCTTGACCATTTCTTTGATGTACGTTCGTTGCATGTTAACCATGTCCTCGAGCCCCAACGCAAAAACGACCAATGTTCATCGGCCAACGTCGTGCAATTCACCATTAAAATTGAAAGACCGAAAAGCAAACATGCGGATTTATCCTTAAATCAGACTAATTGAGACTTGGCACACAATTGGAGAGTTCTTCGCCGTTTCCTATTGAAGGAGGACATGTATGGCATTGGGTAAGACCCCTGTGATTAGTTCAATTTGCAGAGGCCACCGATAGGACAATTGGCCAATGTTACCGAGTATGGCATTTTCATTCCTTTAGGGGAATAAGTGTCGCAAGAGCTATCCTAGCAATTTCTCCGTTCTTTTAGGATTCAAATGTTCATTGTTTGAGCCAATTCGACATTCTCGATGGTGTTTTCATTTCATTGTAATTGAGCGGCGTGGAATAAATGGCTATTTTGGATCCCAATTAAACACAATGATCCAAGTGTCCAGACTTGGGGCCTCTCCTACTAAAGCACCGGATTTTGATGCGCGAACCCTTGGACTCTAATTTAGCTCAATATGCTGTTGACCCAGTGGTTCATTAGCCAGTCGGTCCTTTCTACATTTGCGGACAAGTGGGCTTGACTTTGAGCCCTTTTTGGTACGGTAATTGAGTACATGGTTATTGACATAATTTTCTTTTGCGGTGCATTGAGTTTGCGTCAAATGAGTTCTTACTCATTTTTAGGTTAGAAAATTTCATTTATGCCATGAAGTTATGTGCTCGAATTCTCACCAAAATATTGAATAAAACTAAACAGACATATAACTTTATATTATTTTAGGAGTTACAAATAATTCATGCTAAATACCATAAGATTTGTTTTTTGATAAAATTCAATATAACAGACCAACTAACTGTCTAGTATGATTCAACGCAATCTTGTTTACTAAAGTTGTGAGGCACCACCCCGTTTGCCCCTTTTTGTTTTCACTAAAAAAAAAAAAAAAGATAAAATAATTATTACTTATTGTACCACAGTCCCATCTCTTCCATTTAATAGATTTGAATTTTATAACTTGAGCAATTCTTTGTCGATACTCTTACACTAACTGACATGGAATATGTCACAAATTAATAGTTTTTATTTCTTGAAACAATTGAAAGTAAGATCCGAGGAAATTTGCATTCTACTGGAAGTTTATAACTTTGTTAACAAAAATTGTAGCTTAATCTGTGAAAAAACAAAAATTAGTTTAATAAGTTACAAATTTTCAAAAACACATGTTTTTTAAAACTTTACTACAAGTGACGCCAAGACTGTAATCTTATGCGTCGAGGTTTGCACATCGGCGTTGCATCAGTTAATAATAGTAAATTTCTAATAAAAGCGTCCCTCAAGGGACATTCGGGTATTTTTGGTGTAAAATTTATAAAAATCGGATGAATTATTTAATTATATAATTTACAAATTAATGATTTTTTAAAACAAAATCTAATAAAATTTCTAGGATCATTCTAATTAACCTGCCGGCCCTGTTTGGTAACGTGCCCAGCCTTAAAAACCTTTCTAAGATACTCTGGCACTGGGCTTCTACTGACGAGTGGATTTTCAGTTTCTTTCGACCAAATTAAAGGCCCGTATGACCTACGATTACAATTCAGCCTACATGCAAGACTCGGACGCGGTTTGAAAATTTTGTTAATTTGAAGACCAAAGCCTACCTAAGCAAAAACATGATGAGAAATAACCCACGAAAGCCGAACCCAACCCATATACAATTGGGCTCCGTTCTTAATCGGACACCCCGAAACAGACTGAACTATCGAATATTACTTTTCAGCTTTCTGCACGTCGGCTCGTCCCCGCCTTTTTAAAATGCCCCTTTGAGTACAATTCCACCCCGCGATCCCATCTTCCCCCCCACCTTTTTTTTTTTTTAATCCTCCTGTTTTTGTGCCTGAGGTTTCTTACAAGAATAAATTGTTGACCGCACCATCTTTGCTATCTAAATCGAAGGAAATCTCCAGCCTTACACCCAATAGAACTCCGAGCGAAAATATGGGAAACAATTCAGCAGAAGAACGAGCCGATCACGCAATAAAAATCTGGGAGGTGAACAAGGATCATTTGGATTGGATGCATCGGAAAATCTCCGATCCACCAAAGCTCTTAACTGAAGCCGCGGGCAAGAGTTCGTGTTGCATTTTCAGGGTGCCCGTGAGGTTCATCGACATCAACGGTCAGTCCTACCAACCCAATATAGTCTCAATCGGTCCCTTTCACCGGGGAGAGGCACATCTGAGTATGATTGAAGAGCACAAGTGGAGATATCTAGGCTCCATGCTCTCTAGGATACAAAAAGGGATTACGTTTAGAAGACTTGTTGAAGGCACTAGCGCCACTAGAATTGAAGGTAAGAGAATGCTACTCAGAAACTATAGACCTTGACACAGAAAAATTTGTAGAGATGATGGTTCTTGATGGGAGTTTCATCATTGAATTGTTTCGCAAAGTTGGAAATGTGGTTCAGATTGAGGGGGATGACCCCATTTTCGGCATGGCGTGGATCATCCCATTCATTTACAGGGATTTTCTTAGAATTGAGAATCAAGTGCCTTACTTTATTCTTGAATGTTTATTTGATTTAACGAGATTGCCTGAAGAAGATTCTGGTCCTTCCTTGTCCTGGCTTGCCTTGGATTTCTTCAATTATGTGACCCAAAGGCCAGACGATCTTATTGCCAGTTACAGTGATCTCAAAGGCCGGCATCTGCTAGACTTGGTCCGATCTAGTTTTATTCAATTTGAGGAATCCAAACCACAAGATTTCGTTATGCCAAGCAATATTATTCATTGTGTATCAAAGCTTCGTCGGGCGGGAATTAGGCTCAAACCAGGAAAAGCGGACAGTTTCTTGGTGGTAAAATTCAGGCGTGGGGTGCTGGAAATGCCCACCGTAACCATTGATGACTTCATGTGCTCTTTCTTGCTGAATTGCGTGGCATATGAGCAGTGTCAAAATGGATGCTCCAAGCACTTCACCACCTACGCCACTCTCTTGGATTGCCTAGTGAACTCATACAAAGATGTTGAGTATCTATGTGACCACAATATTGTTGAGAATTACTTTGGCACAGATGCAGAGATTTCAAAATTCATCAATAATTTGGGTAAAGAGGTGGCATTTGACATTGAAAGGTGCTATTTATCCAAGGTGTTCAATGATGTTCACCTTTATTACAGGAACAGCTGGCATGTGCATTGGGCGAGCTTCAAGTACACTTATTTTGATACCCCATGGTCGTTTATATCAGCTTTGGCTGCGTTCATTCTCCTGCTGCTCACCGTGGCACAGACCTACTACACGATTTATGAATATTATAAACAATAATTATTTGTTTTGGTGATCCATTTATTAATTAATTATAGTTGTTGCTCGTTTATCGCCAATAGTCGCGACTAATGCAACCTCGAGTTGATGGTAGCTTTTAGAGGATACAGGATTGCCTTGTGCAAAGATGCTTATTTATTTTATCATATTTTGTTTCAAAATTATTTGTACTTCATGTTGATACAAATTTGCTTGTATGTCGTTATATCTTCATAATTCATACCATGTAACTACTAAAAATAGAAAAGAAAAGGATGCAATGAATTTAAGATTCAATTTGTGATCAAATGTACATCCGGATGTTAGTTGGAGATAAAGTCAATGAGGGATCGATTGTCAATTAGCCAATTGTTCTAGGTGCTTGCGTACAAATCTTAATCAAACATTGTGGAACATTGGGCAAGTTTGAGGTATCGAGAAAATGAGAATACTTCAATAATTAGTCAACAATATTTACTCTACGAATAAGTCGTGGCAAATCAGGTCATCTTACTTATCTTGTTAGAATGGCCAACTCACAGTGTTTCAATAATTGGGTTAAGAGTGTGGAAATGATCAAATGGCTTAAAAAAAAAAAAAAAAGAAGATAAATTCAAGATTAATGACGGGCCCCGGCGACAAACGTTGGAAAAAAAAAACAAAATCCGGTCTTTGGTTTTCGCCAGTTTCCTCCTGACGCCTTTGCCACTGAAAGGATATGGTGTTGTAGACTTGTGAAACGGGACCGATCAACGGAGGGTTTGGAGCATGAAAGTTAAATACTCGTCGTTAATGTTTGGCAGTTCGGGTTAGGGACAATCTGCGGATTGTCCAGTTATTTTCAAAAGATTATGATCCTTTGTTTTTTTTTTTTTTTTTTTTTGAACTATTTTTTTATAGAAAAGTTGTTCTACATTAGGATGTGTCAAATTTTTATTATTCATTTATTTTATTTTTTTACGTTAACTTATATTAAAAGTATATAAGTGAATGACGTGTAATACTAACTGAAATAGGCCCTAAACTAATGAAAACACACACACACACACACACATATATCTAAAGTGATAAATAAAAATTAAAAGATATATATATATATTAAATAATAAATTTGATAATTGAAATGATAGAAATTATGGCTTTTATCCCATAAGATCCATAGTTCAGGTCCAAAATCCATCATCCAAAATTTTTGGGTTGTTCAAATTCAAAATTGTTTTTGAGCTCGAGTAAAAAATACAATATTGTAACCTTAATCTTTTATGGTGAGTTAGAATTAGGTTGATAGGACAAGTAGTCATTTGACTCAATATTTATCATAAAGGCTTTTATTTATTTTAATTTAAAAACTATGGGTGAATCTAGATTATTATGCAAATTATATGACATGAATTCCTTGTAATAATCATCAACTTTGTATGAAATTTTAGAAATGTTCAGAGGTTTCACCATATAGATCATTGATAAGCAAATTTTTTGTTACGGTTACAGCCGTCGTCATTGAATTTTAATTTGAAAGTTCTATTTAAAGACGTTAAATTCTTAATTACTAGTTACTGTGCCAATGATAATTTCATATAACATTAAGACTAAAGAAAATGCTTTTATATTCAAATAAAAATCACCTGCGAGTATTATGTCCAATTTCGTCCCTAACATTTTTTACCGAACAACGAATTCAACGGCGTATATTTGAATGTCATGGTTTTTGCATAGCTTATCTGTACAATCTATATCCGAAAGAACAATCTTGGCCTAAAACTTTTAACCCACGATTAATTGCTCTTTCTGTGTCTCTCTGTTTTTCATTCTTTCTTTTTTGAAATAAGTGAGTTTCAATAATTTACTCCGTCAAACGTCCCAGAGGCGTCTCAGGGAAGATGCGTGGAAGCAACCATCGTTTAAGTTCGGAAGCGTGTTGATTGCTCAACTCTACGACCGTGCCGAACTTGTTCAAAGTCGGAGGCTTCAAGTTTGAAAAGTCAACCAGCGGCGTCTTTCCTAGGCCTGTAGGCCTTTCATATGTAGAACAACTAGGCCGAAATCGGAGACAGAAAACTCCAAATCCATAACCATTTAGTCCACAAAGCATCAGCCATACGAAAAGACCTAAAAAAAAAAAACAAAAGCAAAAAAAGGTTGTGAATTGCTCTCTCTTTCTCTGCCAAATTACTGCAATTTTCTCCGTCTTTTCACGATACTCGTGCAGAGTTGCAGGGATATGGATTCCACCGTTCCTCTGAATGGAGTTTCTAATCAATTTTTAGAAACAGCCACGACTACTTTTCCACAACCCACAAGACCCATCAACAGCTACTCTCTGGAGCCTCGGGAATTGCCTGAAACATCGTATACTGTCAACGGTACAGACATGAATTTTCAGTCCTGGAATCCTGAGGAGACGTCTCTTGGCCAATTTCCCAAAATCTATTCACAGCGAAAGGCCACGGCAGTGTCAAGAAGTACAAAAGAAATAACCGAGGAACTTGAGGAGCTACTCCGTCACATCCTGGAATTGTACGCAAAGCTTCCTCCAAGCGCACGGCGCCAGTTGAATCTGGAGAAATTTCATGTTCCCAGCGACCTATTGCAGGACTTGAATACGGATACTGTTTCAACGTCGCGTGGTATTGAGGGAGCAGGGGATTTGGAAGAGTTGTCACATAAGCTTGAGCGGTTCAAAGTAAAAACAATACAATTGGGAGGTGGAGTTGTCAAGGAGGATGACAAAGAAACTGGCTATCGCTGACGGGTGAAATAATGCATAGCTAGAGCCGATCATCCTTCCTTTTAGTATGAATTTCTATGGGAGGCCTTTTAGAGTGAATACTTGCCATGAGTTGCCTGATCGTTTATTTATTTATTTATTTTCGTTTCTCTTCTCTTTTGATTGGATTCATTCATCTCCATTCAATTATCCGACGCAGCCTAGAAGTTGTCAACTGCCAATGGTTTTGTTCAATACCCCATCTCCGTTAATATCCAATTAATGGACTCTAGACGATGGATTATGCAGTTGATAATGACCAGATGAGAATGCGTGCACGATATTGAATTTCTTATTGTCTCAATGTAAGATGCCATTACAGTACAAGCATCAAGTTGACAGGTCATTTTCCTTGATTTATTACTGACTTGATCTTACGCGGAAAATTGAAATTGGACATTGGACTCAAAGCCTTTAAGGGCATGCGATGTTGAGCTAGACTAACATCATCCGGTCCAAAACACTCAGGTTCTAAACGATGGGCTCCTTATTTGGGCGGTTCCATCCCGGCTGTTTATGCAGTGACGAAAGGAAATTCAATCATTCGTATGCTGTTGTCCACTTTCCAATCCAATTGATTAAAAGCACATGTATGTAGTTTGAATTGGTATTCCCAGAAAGTACCTAATCTACGACTAGTATGCATCATAAACGTCTGGTTGCATTTATTAATTATCCAAATAACAGAAAATTAATGGTAAAAGTTCAACAAAATAATGGGACAGCTCTGCCATGCCAGTATCAGCATTTTACTCTCTGTGGCATGAAGTGGTACTAATTAAGATGGTGATGGGGGAGTCCATTTTCGCTGTGGAAATCACTCTAAAATTGTTGTACGGCCTTCCTCGTACGTGATGGACATGGGGGCTCAAAAGCTCAAAGCTTGGGCTAGAGCATATTTGAGCATTTAATGCAATAATATGTGCTCAAGGCGTTTAGTTTGCATGAGGGAACAAGACTATAATGAGGAATGGTAGGCCGATATAATTGATTGGGCTCACCAGACAATGGGCTGGACTCACAGTAGCCTCATTATCTTGCGTAACCAACTTGTCCTCCGTTTTATTTCTCTCTCTCTTGAGCAAGAAAAAGCCCATGAAATCAGTGAAGCAATTAACGGTCTTAAATGTTATACTCCCAATTAATAGAAGTTACTGTCTTATTTTTTGATAATCAGTCACTCTCTTATATTCTCCCTGCTACTGCAAAGGGTAAACAGCGAGCTTATTCTGCTTTTTTTTTTTTTAAAAAGTATATTTTCTACTTTTTCGTAAATTGTCAGACTCATTAAAATTTTAAAACCAGAACAGATAACACTTAACCAGACCGAGTTGAAAGGGCCGCCTTGGCTCCTCCAGATAACTCAGTGCTGCAAGAACTAACATGTCCCAATTTTTCAATCCTCAACTGACTATTAACTATTTAACGACTAGCTAGGTTTTCAAAGAGTAATAATAATAACACTTCCAATGATTCGCACTAAAAATGTTAAAAGACAGATGTACAGTAGCGTGACCACGGAATCATCATCAATTGCCACCAAGGTGAATTAAAGCCAAATGAACTTTGAATTCTAAAAGTAGTAAGTACAATGTAATATATGCACTTACTCAAAAAAAAAAAAAGAGATAGTATATGCAAATCTGGAAAATAAAGATGAATGAGAGATGGATCGTCTTTATGTAATCATATTAAATGGATATTTCAACAGAGTATATTTGTTAAATAATGTGGCAACCAGGTCTTAAGATACACACGTACATCCTTTTAATTTTTCATTTCTGAAAGCATTCTTTTCTTTATCCGTTGGTATCAAGATTCAAATCTTCTCCACCGGAACAAAAAATTCGGTTGCTCGACCAGGGCTTAATGCATTAATGGCAATAATTGGTCACACTTCACCTGTTACTGCATTTATCACAGTACAGAGAGTAACCGAAAGGATCAAACGAGTCCTAATAAAATAAGCCTACACTCAAAAAAAGAGTTGTGAAGGGAAAGGTTGAAAGGAGGTGGATGACACCTGTCTCTCATTTGGCGGGGTTAGATGATTCAAAAACAAAGATGCTTTCGCCATTGAAAGATACTTCTTTAATAAGTACAAAAATTCAAATCAATCAACTTTCTCTGGCCTAATAATTAAGCTTTTTTTTCCTTTCATTTCTTTTTTCAAAAGCGTCACAGGTCACTCTCAATTTAATGATAAGGCAACTTCTAATTATAATCAGGCAAAAAATGCTTTAGGCCTGCCTGGTAGGCCCAGCGCCAGCGGCTCCTGCCTCTTTGTTTTTCGGGCCAATAATCAAAAACGATGGCTGGCTAAAACTATTCATTCCACTCCCACTAACTGCACCCATAAGCTCCCCGAGGCCGCTTTTTCATGTATGAGAGCCAGAACCATGCAAACCGGAGACCCTCTTTCGTTCTTTTCTTATTCAAACAATTCCTTTTGGAAAGTCCAATTATCGTGCATTGGGTCCAACGCATTATTTTATATGCTCTGCCCCACAAAGGATCTCGTTGACAAAATTTATTGTAACATGACGGTGACAGCAATTTATATTTTATCATAAATTCACAATTTATGATGTTTATTAGTAATTTGAATTTGTAAGCCGGGAATGTTAACTTCGAATTTCTAGAACAGTGAGACAAGAAATTTATTGGATAAGAGGCTACTACTCTTATTGTGCAGATTAATCTTAACGAGCCTCCAATTGATAAAAAAAGAAAGAAAGAAAGAAAGAAAAAAAATTACTCATTTGCCAATTTTCATATTTTAAATGCAATAAATAACCAGATGATGAAAAACAAAAGAGTCACTTGTAGATAGAAATTTGTACAACTTGCGCGATCCTTTCACCATCAAATCAAAACCAAAAAAGAAATAAAAAAATCAACACGGGGGCATTCTTCCAGTGTGAATTTGGGAAAGTAAGGCAAGTCAGTTTTGGTGAATCAAACCAATGTTCTCATCCCCAAATAAAAACTGAAAGAACAAGCCCTTTACTTTGATTGTAGACTTTTCTTTTTCATTTAATTTAAGAAAAGCAAAAAGAAGGCAAAGTTATCATAATTTTTTTTCTGTTTTGGTTGACAATCAGCCGGATCTAGCAATGATTTTGTTCATAATGAACAATGCAAAGAAGTCAAAATCTTCGGTATGGGCTCGTTAATTATGGTGTCTTTCTAAAGCTGTATGCAATATGCGAACCTCCGAGTTTCTTTTGGAGAGCTGACTGCCCCGAAATTTGGTTTAGGTTTTAATTTTTATTTTTCCCTCTCCAACTCCTCCCCCCCTCCACTGTTTTGTTTTTTTTTTTTTTTTGTGTTTGTTTTTGGCTCTGAGGGGAACACAACAGCTACGTATTAAAAAAGGAAACCCAATCCTCCTCCTCTCGAATTTTCCATTTTATTCTTGAAAGAGTCCTTTGAATCTCCTGAACCGATTGCAATTGATTGGCAAAGTGAATTTAGACTGATTAATGAAGGAATAATCTATAAACATATTTATTCACTGCCTCCATTCTTGAAGCAACCAGGAACAGTGGGTACAGGATGTCAGCTATAATTAATGCAACTCTGCACAACCCACCTTTATACAAACTTCGGCACGCAAACGCTTGGCTCCGGCTTATCCCCTTTTATTTAATGGCTAAACTTACTCAAATTTGAGATATAAAAGTTCTTTTGACGAAGGTTAATTATAAGACACCTTTAAGACATACGCCCATGTTGACTTAGAGTAGAGAGGTTGAAATTTTAACATATGAGTGCCTAAAGACTCTGTAAAGGAATTAAGGAAATGATCACGGCCGGTATTTGTAGAAAATAACAGTTTCTTGCACAAAACACAAGTACGTGTAACACAATTTAAAATTTTGTTCATTAGACTGTGTCATCGGCCGTTGTTGCACATCGAAAAATAACACATTAATGTCCATTTCTAATTCAATCGGCCAGTTACATCTTGCTACTTTCAAAGCTGGTCGATTCAATCTCTGTAAAAGCGAATTGAGAAAGAGGACAAATTTTACACCTTTTTGTCCCTACCCGTTTTTCGGATCATCACAATGGACTCATTTTGAAATTGGGTGATCCACTGCTGCAAAATCTCCAAAAGGTAGAAAAATGAAACTGAGAAAGAGAAGTCTTCCTTTTTATTTCAGCTCTCTCTCTCTCTTTCCCTCTCTCTCTACTTTCTCATATGTCTACAGAGTCATTCATTCATTCATCATCAAATCAAACCAAACAGGATTAGCCAGCTAGAAGGGACCCACGTTCCCCTACTTGTGGAGACAAACGCCCACTCTCTTTTCTTCACCACCGCCAAGCCAACGAGAGTAGACCCCACCCTCCCCGAATGACCCAATCATTCACTTTTACGGTATGCCATGTCAGCGTGCAGGCTGGCCAAGGCATGGCTAGGCTAGGCTGGCCATTGGCTGCTGCGGCACCTGATCAGCGTAAATTATGGGCCGCTCGTGCACCTTTTTTGTTCAGTTGCTATGCATAATTGTTTATTATGCATGCATGTATGGAACGTTCTTCTACTTCAAAGTCAAGCTGATCAGGTCCGAGCTCTGTCCAACCTCTCCCACATGTCTGGGTCCCGGTCAGAGGAAAGGACCAAGATTTAGGAATGGCACATCCCCCGCTGGGCTAACTGCGACCCCCTCATCGTTTCTATCCATAGCTTAATAATTAGACAACTTAATTTCCCAATCTATTTATGTGTTGTTATTAGATGTTCGTTTCGATTTGTGGGTAGCCTTAATTTTCCCTAAATTTTGCCTATTCACACACACACACACACACACTCTCTCTCTCACTATAGTAAAGGATTGTAATGTTAGTGCGTGTTTGTGTAGCTGGGTATAGGCCTCCTGATTTGGTAGAGATCCTTTAATTTTATTAATTATATCCGATTATTTCTATCACATCTGTCAACTAAATCCCAAATTAATACTGCACTTTTTTCGTAGTATTTGATTTTACAAGAACATGTAAAAAATGTTTATCATTGAATCCAACAAAGAGTCACATTGATTGAGATCGATTCCCACTTACATATTTCAATGAATATAACATCAGACAGAGTTATCGTTTCGTTCTATAAATTATAAATTTAAATCATTGTCATGATATTTGGTAAGATTAACTATACATATGACTTTACATAATCATAAAAATAATTAATAATTTTTATAAAATATATTATTTAGTATGACAATCTTACTGTACATTACGAACCAGTATAATAATCTTTCCCATTTTATAATATATATATATAAAGCAAAATATGAATGCATGCTCCAAATATTTCCGATTAGTGCAAATATAGGTTATTAAGCAAGTATCCAAGGGAATTTTTTATTGTTAGATAATGATTTCAGGAAAAATGAAAGAAAAAAAAAAAAGAAACACATGAAGTCACAAGTTGAATGTTCTCTCAAACTCGACGAGCACGTAGCATTATTAATGGTGGTGGGTCATTCAATGTTTCATGATATTATAGGGACGAAGATGAGCAATTTTGCTCTTTAGCCATGACTGACACAATGGTTCAAATGAGGCCCGTTTGTCGACAACACAGATTGTTGACTTTTTGTTTTCGGGCATCAGACACTATTGACTATGTACTTTGGTTTTTTATGTTCTTGTATCCCATACAGCGACAGGTCCATGCACAAATCCTATCCTATGATTTTTACCTTTTAGTCCATTTTATTAGCGTTCGCAATTAATACTACATTAAATATACCATGGAAAGTCGTCTGTTTATTGTTCCTAATACTGTTAGAAAAGGCTGTCTGGTAAGGTTACCTTCACTTTATCACATGTCCGGACTTCATTACGTGGGCTTAAGGCTGAGTCATGGTTGTTTTCAAAAGAAGGCCTGAGTTGATTTAATGGTTGACACATGACACTGTATGTCTTCGGCCGCTCAGTTGACGTACTTGCGTTGCTGCTGTAATTGAATGCTGCCGCTTTCAAAAGCTAACAGACGAAGCAAAATTGACACTAAAACTATTTATAAAAAAAGTTAGAAAGATAAAAATAATAAATACAAATGGATATCAATTACAAATACATAATTATATAAAAAATAATTATAATTGAATAATATGTGTATATATGCACATGTATCCATTTATTTGTATTTTTTAATAAAAGTTAAAATTTTAAATCAGAAATAGAACTGACATGCTTTATTTTACTTATTTACTATATTTACTCTGTTTTTTTATAAATATATAAAATTATATATATATATATATATATTTTTTTTTTTTCCTCTCACTTACAATATTAATTTGAGCGAGTCACGAGAAAGTCAAATTAAACAATCCCTTATCTTTATATCTCTATTAACTCACTCCATTTCCGTCTTAACCCAACCCACGTACTTTCTTTCTCAAAAACAAAAAAGAAATCTTAGCAAGAACCTGAAAAGACGCGCGTGATGAACTTTAGAGCACCTACATCTATTTTCTATCTCTTTTATTATTATTATTATTATCATTTATTTTTTTTACAGAAGAACATTGGCGCAACATGGAGGTACTTCTCTCCAAACACTTTCGGTGGAGAGATTTAATTCACCAAAAGATTTTTATTGTGAAGAAAAACAATGTCATAGGAATGAAGAAATTGAAAACAGTAATTACAAAGAGCGTTTGTTTCTATTAGTTTTAACTATTGCATTTTTATTTTTGTTGCATTAAAGATAGTAGCTTAGTTTTTTCTCCTGCAGAACATTATCTTCAAAAAAAAAAAAAAAAAACTTAACACACACACACACACACACAGAGGAGGGACTTTTTCTTTTAATTTTTTAATTGTTTTTCCCCCTTGTTTTAATCAAAATTTGAACCCTTAATTATTTGAGGTAAAGTTAGATACTTGTCGAATTATAGGGAAAATATTTATACATTGTTCAAGTAGCGTACGTCTGTTAGAATAACACAAAAGAACAATCTATCGATACCAGACAGATTTTGTTTTATTTTATTTTATTTTATTTTATTTTCTGGCACTGATTTCTGATGACTTTTGTGCACAAGATGTTTTACCCCAGTAGTTATGTGGTACGGCCTATTCACATGGGCTTGATACTCGTGCTCACGTACCAATCAATGGACGGTGATCAATAGGGGTCCATGTCTTTCGCCAATGGGGAGCAGCAGTACCCAATAAGTCAATAGTGCAAAAGAAAAATTTTCAATTATTCGTATCTGTCTCCCATCATAATTTTACTTATTTATTTATCTATGGTACACACTTTCTCTTGTAAATTTTCAGATTATTCTTTTAAGGTTCCTGTATATCTATATATATATATTTTATTTAATTTTTAGTACAATGTACGCATGGGTGCATGATGAATCTTGACAAACAATTCAAAGGGGGTCTGCATAGCAACGTACATAGTCAAGCACCTAAAAGCAATAGGTTGCTGTACCATTGTTGGTGACATTACACTTGTATGTCCTTGATGCATGTTTTTTTTTTTCTTTAATCGATAAGGAAAATAAAATATTCTTAATTTTTTAATATACAATAATAAAAATATTAATAAAGGGAAATGAATGAATCTTGGATTTAGTTACCAAGACCCACGCAAAATGCAATAATCTAACAGGACGTGATGGGGGAGCGAGTAACAGGCAGAGTGAGGGGTGTTAGACTTTTTTAAAATTTCTCTTTTTGAAATTCTTATTTCATATATTGCAAAATCTTTTTTTATGCGAATACTAGTAATAAAACTGTAATTGAAATCAATATACCGTTGTCCATTATGTTGATGTCCCGCAGTGGAGATGGGAAGTCTCTTCTGTTTCGTTCCTGAACGCTTCTCTCTTTCTCCTACTCTTTCCCCTTTCTTTTCTTTACGTTTTTCTCTCTCTGATGGTTAAGCTCTCGGAAAGGTCTGTAATAGCATATATATATATATATATATATATATATATATATACACATCTTCCTTTCCTGTAACCGTTACCTTAAATAGGAAGATCCTCTCTTTCTGTAATAATTATCTTAAATGAGAAGATACTCCTTTTCCTATAACGGTTATTCTTAATAGGGTAAGATATATATACACATATTCCTTTCCTGTAACGTTTATTCTTAATAGGGAGAGTGGAGGGATTTTAAACTCGATGACCCAAATTACCGTTATGCCTAACCGACCATCATATTAGGTCTTTTATTTTGAGTCATACTTTAAATGACATGGACCACTCATGTTAATTAATTTAACAATCTCCCACTTGGTCCATGTCATGACTCGATGAAACAATAATAATTAAGTGCGCACAATTCTTAAAGATCATCAAATCACAACACTTAATTGAATTAAAATGATTGGATCATGGCGGTCACACATCTTATAGCGACATGATTCCTTCCATGCATCACATGATCATCATAATTCATAATAACTTTACTGAGGAACATTGAAACTTTAAACTGTCATTCTCATATATGTCATTAATTATCTCACAAACCATAATTGTATACATCTAAATAGAGATAACAGAGCATAAGCAAAACCATAACTTTAATTGAATTCACGAGTGTCACAATGATATAAGCATTCTAAATATTGACTTTCAAGTGTATGAGGACCTGTCCATAATGTCCATCCGATCAACATGTCCAGTAAATGTTTTCGGTGGCAAACCTTTAGTTAACGGGTCCGCTACCATCAACTCAGTGCCAATATGCTCAATGGACACTCTTTGGTTTTGCACTTCTTCTTTAACAGATAGGTATTTCAAATCCATATGTTTCGCACCTTTAGAATACCTATCATTCTTAGAGAAGAAGACTGCTGCGGAATTGTCACAAAAAATTCTTAACGACTTTTCTATATTGTCAACCAAACCAAGCCTTAAGATAAAATTCCGCAACCATAATGCATGAACAGTAGCCTCAAAGCATGCTACAAATTCAACCTCCATAGTGGAAGTAGCAATGACAGATTGCTTCCCGCTTTTCCAGGAAACTACTCCTCCAGCCAGGAGAAACATGTAACCAAATGTAGATTTCCTCGAGTCTACACATCCAGCATAATCTGAATCCGAGTAGCCTACTACTTCAAGATGACTTGATCTTTTATAAGTAAGCATGTAATCTTTGGTGCCTTGTAAATACCTAAGTACTTTCTTTCCGGCTTTCCAATGATCTATTCCAGGATTACTTTGATATCGGCCTAACATTCCAACTGCGAAACTGATGTCTGGCCGAGTACATGTTTGCGCATACATCAGGCTTCCAACCAGTGATGCATAGGGAACTGATTCCATCACTTTCCGTTCCAAATCATTCTTTGGACATTGTAATTCACTGAACTTGTCCCCTTTCTGAATTGGAACTATTCTTGTTGAGCAATTTTCCATTCTAAATCTCTCTAATACTTTATTGATATAGCCTTTCTGAGACAATCCTAACAATCCTTGTGATCTATCACGGAATATTTCTATTCCTATCACATAGGATGCCTCATTCATATCTTTCATTTCAAAAGTTTCAGAGAGAAATTTCTTCACATTATGTAACAAACCTATGTTATTAGCGGCCAAAAGAATGTCATCGACATATAAGACTAATATAATGAACTTGCTCCCACTGACCTTCATATAGATACACCGATCAACGGTGTTTTCTACAAAAACCGTATGACGTAATGGTATTATTGAACTTAATATACCATTGTCGGGAGGCTTGTTTCAGTCCATATATCGATTTCTTTAATTTACACACCAAATTTTCTTGCCCCGTAGTGATGAAACCTTCAGGTTGGTCCATATACACTTCCTCTTCCAAGTCACCATTCAAAAAGGCGGTCTTTACATCCATTTGGTGGAGCTCTAGATCATTATGAGCCACCAATGCCATAATAATTCTTAAAGAGTCTTTCTTAGAAACTGGAGAGAAAGTCTCCTTATAGTCAACACCATCCCTTTGAGTGAAACCTTTGGCTACAAGTCTGGCCTTATACCTTTCGATGTTACCATTCGAGTTTCGCTTGATCTTGAAGACCCACTTACAGCCAACTCATTTTGATCCTTCAGGTAACTCTATTAGCTCTCAGACTTGGTTTACATCCATCGATTTCATCTCTTCTTTCATGGCATTGAACCACCTTTCAGAATCATTACATTCCATGGCTTGTTTAAATGAGACTGGATCTTTATCAATGCTCAATTCCGATTCATACTCAAGTGAGTAAACCACATAATCATTTGAAATTGCTGGCCTTTTCTGTCTTGTAGACCTCCGTAATGCCATTTCTTGTGGTATCACTTGTTCATTTGTAAATTGAATATTGTCACTTGGTTCATCTCTTATGTGTTCACTTTGCGTGTTTCGAGTATCAATTTGTTGTCCTTGCATGTCACGTGACTGTGATGCAACATAAGGAATAACAATTTGAGTAGAAACACTGGGTGTGGGAATACCGACATGAGTAGGAGTACTCACTGTGGACCATTCATTTTGTGATTCTTTAATATCCACCTTTCGTGATTCCCCACTCCTACTGAACTGACCATTTTCAATGAACCGAGCATTACCAGACTTAACTATTCTAGTACTATGGTTAGGGCAGTAAAACCTATACCCTTTGGACTTTTCAGGATATCCAATGAAGTAACCACTAATGGTTCTTGCATCAAGCTTTCCTTCATGTGGATTGTATATCCTTACTTCTGCTGGACAACCCCAAACATGAAGGTGTCTCAAACTGGGTTTCCTTCCTGTCCATAACTCGTAAGGAGTTTTAGGGACAGCCTTACTAGGAACTCTATTCAGCAGATATGCAGCAGTTCTTAATGCATGCATCTACAAGGATAAGGGTACAGTACTGTAATTCAACATGCTCCTAACCATATCCATAAGTGTGCGATTCCGCCTTTCCCTACACCATTCTGTTGTGGTGTACCAGGCATTGTATACTATGCACATATGCCTCGACTCTCAAGAAGTTTTGCAAATGGACCAGGACATTGTCCACTTTCATTGAATTTTCCATAATATTCACCACCCCTATCTGACTTAATCACTTTTACTTTTCTATCTAACTGCCTTTCAACTTCATTAATAAACTTTACTGACTGAGACTTTTCATGCAGTAGATACAAGTAACAATATCATGAGTAGTCATCTATAAAGGTGATGAAATATTTCTCACCACCCCATGTTGGGATATCAAATGGGCCACAAACATCAGTGTGTATCAATTCTAAAGGTTCATTGCTTCTTATGGTTGGGTTCTTTGATGTATGTTTTGTTTGTTTCCCTTTTATACAATCAACACATACATCCCAATCAGTAAAATCCAATTGAGGCAGGACATCACCTTTCATCAACTTCAATATCCTTTCTTTGGATATATGATCCAATCTTTGATGCCATAAGAAAGCAGAACTTTCATCATGCATATTACGTTTGTTACCTATACCATGCTCAACAAGAAATATGGAATCAGCATACATAGCATCAAGATTCAAACGGTACAAATCATCAATCAAAGTACCAGATCCATAATAGTACGAATGTCTATACAATGAAAATGCACCATTTCCAATCTTGAGGTTAAATCCTTCTTTATCCAACTTTGCAACAGAAACTAAATTTCTAGCATATTCAGGAACATAGAGACACTTTTCTAGATCCAGATGACACTTGGTGTCCAAGATCAATCTGTACGTCCCAATCCCTTCTATTCGTGCCTTCATTCTGTTTCCCATATAAAGGAACTTCTTAATTCCTGTTATGGGCTGGATTGAAAGGAATCCCTGCATAATATGTGACACATGAATAGTAGCTCCAGAATCTAACCACAAAGTATTATTGGGCACTTCAATTATGTTTGATTCAAAACATACTGATATACAGTACGTACCTTTCTTTTCGAACCAAGCCTTTCTTTTTGGGCAATCATTTTTGAAGTGACCCATCTTTTTGCAGAAGAAGCATTTCTGATCCTTCTGGATCTGACCTCCAGTGACTTTCATAGAGGCTTTGTCCTTCTTCTTACCTTTCTTATGTGGTTTAGACTTGCTACCACTAGCATCCTTATGAACGATGAGATGAATGGAGTGATCCTTCATCTTCTTTAATCTCCCTTCCTCCTGAATTAACATGGCCTTAATTTCTTGAAAGTTCCATTTCTCTTTAATAGTGTTATAATTCACTTGGAACTGGCCAAATTCAGGAGGCAGTGAGTTTATGATGAATTGAACCAGAAATGATTCACTCACATCCATGCCCATTGTTTTCAACCTTGCTGCTAGATTAGCCATACTGGTCACATGATCATGAATGGGCTGTGACCAATCAAATTTCTTGGTCGTCAGCTCACTCATTAGGGTTTCTACGATGGATTTATCAGTTATATCTGACTGAAATTATTCCTTAATTCTCATCAGAAATTCCCTCGTATTTTCCGTCTTAGGCATCGATGGCTTGACGTTTTCAGCTATCGTCATTCGCATCAAATTCAAACTCAGCCTATTGGACCGTACCCAAGCCTCATAAAAAGACTTATCAGATTCTGTACTAGTCCCTGTAATGACTGCAGGCTTTTCATCCGAAATGACTACTAAGTCCAGGCCCAATACACCCAAATGAAACTGAATATGCTCAGACCATTCAGCATAGTTCAGCCCATTGAATTTGACAATTGAATTGCCTAAGGCGAATACATTGCTGGAAGCTGCAAATATAATCCAAATTTATACGTTAATGCTTTGAGTAAACTCTAATGGATTCAGATACATTACAAACTTTAATTATGTATTTAAGTTCACCTTTGGGTGATCCTCAAATACATAACTCTAATCAATAATGATGCTAATTTAAATAAACTTTAATAGATCAATTAATCATACTAAAATTAACATGAATGTCATCTTTGGATATACAATCACGTTTACTTAGTATATTAATTAATCCCTTTTAGTGTCATTAATTATAAGTAATGATCCATCTTTGGATGATCTCCTACCTTTATAATTAATAACCACAATTGTTCATTTCAAAACATTTTATTAGCATCCAAAATGAACAATAAAAATTCACAGTCAGCTGTTCAAATCCATTCAAAGCCAGGCCACTTTGGTAACCAACAAGCTTTTAATATTTGACTCATTAACGTGAATTTAATAATCTTCAATTACGAAGATTAAATTATCTTTTATGTGGGAGTTTTTTTTTTTATGGTATTCATTCGGACCCGAGCACAAAATACAACCTAATAAATAAAATACTATACGGCACAAAGAGATAAAGAAAACCAAATTGCAATATTCGCAGACCCGCTCTGATACCAATTGTTAGACTTTTCTAGAATTTCTCTTTCTGAAATTCTTATTTCATATATTGCAGGATCTTTCTTTATGCGAATATTAGCAATAAAACTGTAATTGAAATCAACATACCGTTGTCCATTATGTTGATGTCCCGTAGTGGAGATGGGAAGCCTCTTCTGTTTCGTTCCTGAACGCTTCTCTCTTTCTACTCTTTCCCCTTTCTTTTCTTTACATTTTTCTCTCTCTGATGGTTGAGCTCTCTGAAAGGTCTGTTAGCATATATATATATATACACATCTTCCTTTCCTGTAACCGTTACCTTAAATAGGAAGATCCTCTCTTTCTGTAATAATTATCTTAAATGAGAAGATACTCCTTTTCTTGTAACGGTTATTCTTAATAGGGGAAGATATATATATACACATATTCCTTTCCTGTAACGTTTATTCTTAATAGGGAGAGTAGAGGGATTTTAAACCCGATGACCCAAATTACCGTTATGCCTAACCGACCATCATATTAGGCCTTTTATTTTGAATCATACTTTAAATGACATGGACCATTCATGTTAATTAATTTAACAAGGGGTGACAAAAAATTCACCCTCCATGAAATCAGAAAAAGAAAGAGACTATACCAGAAATGTCTAGGTGGAGTAGGTCATACGCCATTCCACCCATCAAATTGTCTTTCGGTTTTTCCCTTTTAACATAAAAAACATATTTATATATTATTATAAATATATCAATTATTATATTTATAAATAGATATCAGTAATTATTCATATTATGCCTTTCATTAATTTTTTTAAAATACCTACTAGTTAAATATTTTTAAACCTAAATAAATTGTTTTACGTTTAATTTAAATATTAATAGTTATAAAATATAATATTACACATTTAACATAAATTCTTGTTTTATATTTAAAGATAAGACTTAACTTTTTTTCTGTTGGCTAGTGGGCTTTCAGTTTCGGAGTGCTAAAATCTTAAACTCTTGTAACTCATGATTATGAACAAGCCGAATGACGCTTGTCAATGTCAAGATCGCATATACATATGGTACAGGTGTGAATCACATACCAGTAGGAGCTTATGGTATTTCGAGACCTATGCACCTTACATACACGTCGGTTTATCTTATTTCATTTATATTTCATGATCTTGGAGGGCTTTTTTTTGGGAGGGGGGAGGGGGGGCGGCATCCAAACCAAGTACTTCAATTAAGTTAAGAATTTATATCCTATATCACCATATCTGAACCCTGGAAAGGCTGATAAACTAACCTATTGTCACTGTTGTCCGCATACTATTAGCTAATTGACATGTTCAATGGATGGCCAGGACAAACCTGGCCAATATTTTGTAGCGTTAAATCCAAGTCTAGGTTAATCCTCTAATATTCTGAAATCTCAATCCCAGCCTCTCTAGTCAGTATTCCCTATCTCAAATGCCAAACCCAGTTCTTTAAAGGCTCAGCCGGAGTCGTGCCATCCTGTCCAATCATTATCTTTGTATCTATGCTATTAGAAAGAAATTAATGTCTAGATAAGGTACATTCATCTAGGAAGCATTCTTATTCTTAGTTGAGAGTTATAATTAATACATAAGCACTTGACCGAATATATATATATATATTACATAAGCAGCAATCTGGTTGTGGCAGAGAAACTCTCATGAGCTCAATGAAATCACATAAGATACAATTTTCAATATATTAAATCTTTTACGACGTAAATGCCGTGTGACTTTCAGATTTTGAGACTTCAAAATCTTCACATGGCATATGCAAAATTTAAGCTACATGTTTTTAGGTGATATTCTAGTAATTGGAATTTATACTTAATGTAGACCAGATAGCCGAGAAATACGTGGATAAGCGAGAAAAATGATAAGAAGTTGCGATGAGTTTTTACGTAATTTTAATTAAATTTTATAAAATGTTATTTTCGTAATTTTAGTACAATTGTATGCACGACGGAACGTATTATACTTTACCCTAATTGAGAGAATTTTTTTATAAGGCGGCTTGTACCTTTTGTTCTTTGGAATTCAATCGTTGTTATTGATTTACTGTTGTTGATTACGCTTCCTCGCTGCGTCAGATTGGTATCAGAACCTGGCAATTTCTTACGAAGATGTCAATCAATCAATGTGTTGATGGCGGTCGTGTTCTTGAGGGTGTTCAGGATGCGGGAGTCTAAGGAGCCAATCAATGGGTTCCTAGGACAGAGTTCAATGCTTTAAATCAAAGAATCCAACGCTTAGAACAGCGTTTTGAAAATTTGATTGATCGCTTTGACTCGATGAATATTAACAGTAATAGGCTTAAGGTAAGAGATGAATATGTTAATCCAATTAACAGATTAATAAGATTGCGCAGATCTTGGATAATGAATCTGCAGAGGGGAATGGTGAAGTGGAGCCAGCTTATGTGATTAGGCGAATGATGTTAGTACCAAAACAGGAGACAAATACCCAACGACATCAGTTGTTCCGTACCAGGTGCACGATTGAGGAAAGGTATTTGATGTGATTGTAAATAATGAGAGTAGTGAAAACATCATCGGGAGAGAAGTTGTTAAACAGTTACAGCTGCCTATCGAAAAACATCTATACCCATACACTATTGGGTGGATTAAGGCGATCGAACAGATTGAGGTGAAGGAGAGGTGCAAGGTGTCATTTTCTATAGGGAGGTATCGAGATGAAATCTATTGTGATATTGTTGACATGGATGCATGTCATCTGCTATTCGGGAGACCTTGGCAGTTCGATGTGAACGCCCAACATGCAGGTAAAGAGAATGTTTATAAGTTAGAAAAAAAAAGGTGTGAAGTATACTTTGTTACCTTTAAAGTTAGAGGGACGCTCTAGAACCCGCAGGATAGAGGGAGACTCTTCCTTGACTGTTGCCCAATCAGAGAAGGAGATAGTTAAGGATTTGAAAGAATCAAAGGTGGCTCAGGCGCTCATTGTAAAGGATAAGGTAGTTGGGGATGAAGAGGTGAGTGAAGAGGTCCTTAAAGCGGTTAAGGGTGTATTGAAAGAGTATAAAAATATGTTTTCTGATGACCTATCTAAGGGACTACCACCCTTGAGGGATATTCAGCATCAAATAGACTTAGTACATGAAGCAAGTCTTCCAAATTTACTACGCTATAGGATGAGTCCTAAGGAAACTGAGGTCTTGTAGGAGAAGGACCAAGAATTGTTGGATAAGGGGTTCACTCGAAACAGCATAAGTCCTTGTGCTGTACCAACTTTATTGACAGCTAAAAACATGACAGAGCAGTGTCAAGCTATCACTGAAGAGGTAAAAAGAAAAATTGAGAGGGCAAATACGAAATACAAGGCGGTTGTTGATAAACACAGGAAGCAGAAACTGTTTGAAGTTGTTGATCAGGTGATGGTGTACCTGAGGAAGGAACGCTTTCTTGTGGGCAAGTATAGCAAATTACAGCCAAAGAAATATGGTCCTTATGAAGTTGTGTGCAAAATCAACGACAATACTTATATTGTCGAGCTTCCTGATGATATGAACATCTCCAAGACATTCAATGTAGCTGATTTATTTTTCTTCCATCCAGATGACACGCCTTTATACCCTAAAAAGAACTCGGGGTCGAGTTCTTCTTTGGTGGGAGAGAATAATGTAGACCAGATAGTCGAGGAGTATGTGGACAAGCGAGAAAAAGGATAAGAAGCTGCGATGGGCTTTTTCGTAATTTTAATTAAATTTTATAAAATAATATTTTCATAATTTTAGTACAATTGTACGTAATATATATTTTAGGGTTTCTTAATGAGAGGCAGAACGTATTATACTTTACTCTAATTAAGAGAATCTTTTTTTAAGGCGATTTGTGCCTTTTGTTCTTTTGAATTCAATCGTTGTTATTAATTTTCTATTGTTGATTATGCTTTCTCGCTGCGTCAATATTTTTATTTTAAAAATTTTAAATTTTAAATGTAAAGAATAGGTATAGTATTTATATAAATAAATAAATATATAATATAATGTACAGTCTAATAAACATTTAAACAAATAAAAAAAATTCAAGCCACTCTCGGCAATCCCTATTACTCTGTTTGTCCAGAGCACAGTTGAAGAATCGCGTTCCTGTAGTCCCATGTCGATGCCAGAATCGATATTGCTGCATTTTTCCAAACGGCAGCCCGTTTAGCAAAGAAATCATTGTGTGTTGACTGCTGCGGCCAGGGAGGCGAAGCCGAAAAGATGACATTGCAATGTGAGAGGGGAGACGCGGGAGGGGGGTGGGGCCGCAAGTGAGAGGATCCTAAGCTCTGTACACACGTCATCAATGCACCACTCCTCTCTGAACTCTCATTCCTCGTCTAGCCTCTTACCACGTGTCGCCTCACTTGTTAGCCTCTCCAGTATCATTCCTCATCCCCTCGTTACTACACGGAAAACTCGCACATAAAAATTAGACCTATTTATTAAAATAAAAAAATATTAATTTAACGTGTCCCACAATTTGCTTTTATTTTAATAATTTTTACGTTAATGCATGTACGACGATCTGTGTATTTCTTTAGTGCTTGCTATATGTTTAGTTATTTTTCATTTGTTTGTTTGGTTTTTTGTTTTTTGACGAAACGAAATAGAAGTGTAAGAGTGACGCCGTAGGATCGCGTGGTCAAATTGTACCATGAGTCAAATACGTGCACTCAATTTATGAAAAAAAAAAAAATATAGTACAAGTTATTAATTATTTTTAAAAATTATAAAAAGTCAAATAAATATTTAATTTTGATAAATATCATGACAATAATTTAAAATTTTGGTCTTTATGGTAAAAACGAATTCTTTAAATCTATATTTAGTTATTTTCTAAATAAATGTTCAACATATTGATTTCATATCTCATATAACTGATTTAATATTTTAGTTTTTTTTTTTATTTTTTAGGTGGATACCACTTATATTTTTTTAATTTAAAATTTCAGTCTTTATGGTAAAAATGAATTCTTTAAATCTATATTTAGTTATTTTCTAAATAAGTGTTCAACATATTGATTTCATATCTCATATGACTGATTTAATATTTTAGTTTTTTATTATTTTTTAGGTGGATACCACTTATATTTTTTAACATTTAATATTTAATTAATTTAACCTTTCGCAATCAAATTAAAAAATCTCGCCACTTAGCTGCGTGATGTAATGATAAAGGAACTGGACGCCAGCTGAGTAACAACAAAAATTAACACATTTTTTCTGTATGTTAAGCACATTACGATACGCCTCTCTTTTTCTCCTCGCGTGCAAAACCCCCAAACGCTTCTCCACTCTGCATCTCTACTTTATCGCACTGAAATACAGTGTTGTTTTCATTATTTTTGACGGAAGCGTAGAAACAGGAAACCTATACGCAGGAAGTCCACAGTCACGCTTAAAGAGAGAGACAAACGAGGGCGAGAGAGAGAGAGAGAGAGAGAGAGAGAGAGATTACACTTGAAAGTTGAAACAGATATGGGACCATTGTCCTGTGCTTAAATTCGAGCTTTTTCGTGGACGACACGATCCGAGTCTGCCGCTCTCTCCTTTCGCAAACACCCTTCTCTCTCTCTGTCTCTCTCTCTCTCTCTCTCTCCCTTTGCTTCTATCCATCTCAACTAAAACTAAAGGCCTTTATATTTTTTGTTTTCCTTGTTTATTTGGTGGGTTTTCTAGAATCAATGGAAATGGAAGATCCCAATCACCATAACCAGTTTGGCATGGACCTAAGGCAGTTTATCGGCGGTAGGCCTGCTGCCCATTTCCCAGCAGCTATCCCACAGCTAGACGCAACGACGGTCGAGCTCTTCTCCGGCCAAAGGAACCGTCATCATCAGCTGCCACCACCACAACAAGCACCCCAACACCAATACGATATCATGATGCAGCTGATGCCAGCCCGGGATGATGGGTTGCACGACCTCCGCTCTGCCTTCAGTATGAATGCTTCTGTTGCTGCTGCTGCCGCCACTGCCACTGCTTGTGGGGCCGTTACTAGTGCAAACAGTGGTAGCACCGCCGTTGCGGCTTCTTCTACGCCTGCACTGAGCGGGTTAGAGGCTGAGGCTGGCTCTTTAGGTGGCGATGGTGGGACCGGAAGATGGCCTAGACAAGAGACTTTAACGCTTCTTGAGATCAGATCTCGTCTTGATTCCAAGTTTAAGGAGGCCAATCAAAAGGGTCCCTTGTGGGATGAAGTTTCTAGGTATTAATTTAGCTTACCCTAATTTAAATTCTTCTTCAGCCATTACCGACTACCAACTCAACTTGGTTCATATTTTTCTTGAGTCTTTGTTTATTTTGCTTTCTGGCTGATGTTGTCACGGTGATGCCAAGATGAAGTTAAAAAGGCCAACTGGCATGGCCTCAACCTCAAAATTTGACTCCTCCCTATAATTCTCTTTGGTTTTGACTGCACTACCAGCTAGCTCAGTCACTGTGGCTGTCTCACTGACCCATGTGCTATTTTGCTCTTTGCTTGCTTCATTTAGTTGTTTCCCTTTGGTAGAATAAGTGAATCATTTGATCGCTTGTGTTTGTGTTCCATTCCGGTTCTGACTCCCGATGCCTTCTACATTTGAAAATGTGTTCCCTTCATCCTAGTGCAAGTTTCACTGCCTGTTTTGCTAAAAAATATGGCCGAGGTTCTATCAGTCTTTACACTGCAAAAACTGACACCAATAGCTATATAGGAAGCTCCCAATGGAGCCATAGGCCGCCCTTTTCTTCGTCTAGCAATTTCATTGGTCACATACCATGTCCGGTTAACTGCAGTGGCTAAACAAGTAAAGCACCAAAGTAACAGAACGTTAACAAAGCTCAGCATCACATCACCATTATATACATATACGAAGTAAGCTTATTTTTACTACTAATTAACTTCAATCTAACTAGGGTTCCTTTTATCATGACTCGAATTCCCTTTGCAGGATCATGTCTGAGGAGCATGGATACCAAAGGAGTGGCAAGAAATGCAGGGAAAAGTTTGAAAATTTGTATAAATATTACAAGAAGACAAAGGAAGGGAAGGCTGGAAGACAAGACGGCAAACACTATAGATTCTTTAGGCAACTTGAAGCTCTTTATGGGGAGACCAGCAATCCAGCCTCCGTTCCAGAGTCCCATTTTGTGGGGAACAGTCTTCGGTTTCATTCAGCAGCCAACACCTCTTCTACTCAAGTGAACCAAGAGAGTTATCACTCTCAAAAGGTTTGTGATAGCCTTAGCCTCTCCAGTTCCTCAGAATTTGGTACTTCCTCATCTGAGGACAATGATTTGAGCACGGCCACACTGGCTGAGAACGATTCTACAGAAAAGAGGAGGAGGAGAAGAGGTGGAAGGAGCTGGAAGGCAAAAGTAAAAGAATTCATTGATTCTCAGACGAGAAAGCTAATGGAGAGACAAGAAGCTTGGTTGGAGAAGCTGACCAAGACACTTGAACAAAAGGAAGAAGAAAGGATGCTTAGGGAAGAACAGTGGAGGAAACAAGAAGCTGCCAGGATGGATAAAGAGCAAAAGTTTTGGGCAAAGGAGAGAGCTTGGATAGAATCACGTGATGCTGTTATAATGGAGGCCTTGAGGAAATTGACGGGTAGGGAAGTTAATGTTTCGTCTCCTGAGGAGTTAGTGGGTGCTGAGATTCGCAATCACAGTGAAAACCAGAACGACAATGGAAGTGATCATACAATGAGCAACAGTTTCAAGTGTGATAACTGGACTGAGTCCGAGACCACAAGGTTAATACAATTTAGAACTAGCATGGAATCAAAATTTCAGCGAAGTGGATGCTTGGAAGAAGTTCTATGGGAGGAAATTGCGGCCAGGATGGCAAGCTTGGGCTATGAAAGGAGTGCACTGATGTGCAAGGATAAGTGGGATAGCATCATTGCGCTAAGGAAAAGCACCGAATGTAACAAGAAACGCAAGGAAAGTTCAAGAAACTGTTACTTCCAAAGCAATGAGCCCATATACAGCCAAGGGACAGCGTATTGCGATATAAGCGAACAAGGGCCGGAGAGAGTAGTCAGGATAACTCAATCAAATGAAGGTTCTTCTCCGGCAAATTCTAATGCTGGGAATGTGGTAAATGATAGCTGCTTTCGCTTCCTGATGGGTGATGGAGAGACTATGTGGGAGAATTATGGCTTGAAGCTTAGCAATGGAGATCAAAGCCAGTAAGCTCACTAAAAACTTACTGACATGCAGTATGCCTAGTTAACATGCTTAGGTGGGCATAACATACAAGGCGAGAAGAGGCTGCCATGACTTCTTAAGGAGGCAAGATACGACTTATTGGTATTGATATATCTAATAAGCAAAGGGCAAGGAGCAGTCTTAGACCTGTCGGTTATTGTCTGGTGGTCTAAGTCTAAAATTAACCTGAGCAGATTGCATATGTTGATGATTCACCATGAGTTGACATTTGACGATCAGACGCTTTGTGTCCGAAATTTGGATAACCTGTAATGCACTACCAGCACCGACATTCCAAATTTTCGTAAGGCATATTTATCTGGGTGAGTCCGTTTTAGGCTTCTGGCTAATTATCAGTGTGTTTGTATGACAAATTGCTATATATCATGACTGATATTCTAGTTGTACATTTCACTTTCGATCGTTTTTACTTCATCTCAAGCTAAAGCTTAGAAAACCCTGTCAGCATTCTTATGTGCCAACATGTACATGTGTGGTGCATAGAGTCCTCATGCAGTCTCCAAAAATGGTAACTTGGAAAGTGCTCAAATTGTGAAATATTAATGGGCTATTAATTCTTTTAGATTTGTAGATTATGTTTTTAAAATTCAAGTCATTATCTATCTCCTATAAAGTAATTAGCAGGATGACGACAGGTTGTCCCCTTCATCACCTTGAGTAGTTTTATTTATTTATTTTTTTTATTTTTTGTTCACAGATTGGAAATTTGGCTAATTAGTTTTAAAAGATTTGGGATTTCGGCGCTGAAAAATGAGCATGATATAGAGGGCCTCCATGCATATATTACTTACCGCTTTCCTAATGTTACGTGCCAGTTATCCTTCCTATTGGCAGTATGATGAGCGAGTATACACCCCGAGGGCACCAAGTGCTTCAAGGATGGCATTTTTGAAAACAATCCTTCAATAGTTTGCTTTGACAGAATCTTTGAAACTTGTGCTCCAAAAATAGGATTCTAGTTCTAAAAATTTTTGGTCACCGTCCCATCGCATTTAGTATCGAGGTTTTTAATTAACAGGAAGTAAACATAGCCATCGACCCTTGAAACATTAATCAAAAACAAGAGGAAGACGAACGAAAAGGAAAGGCATCCTTGAAGGATTGTTTCCTATAGTTAATGAAGTATTAATAACCCATAAAAACCATTATATTCTGAGTTCATCAGAGAGTTACACTAGGCAATTCATACTCATTGAATTACCGACAGTCCTAAATAAGCTTGCCATACCCCCAAAATGAGAAAAATTTGTTGGAGAATAAAGAGCAATAGTCAATAAATTCTTGCATATTTTAGCTGTCAAGCAGGAACAAGTTAGGAATACAACTGTTTATGAAAAAATTCTGTGACACAGATACGGATAAATAGAGTTCATGTCTCTCAATTATAATTATTAATTAATTATTATGCATAAAATGTATTAAATATAATTAATAATACAATTATATATTTATAAACTTGCATTCTTTTATTCGTATGCCTTTAACTTTTTCATTTATACAATTCAAGGTCGAGGATCCCATAGGACAAAGCAATCAGCGTAAAAACCAAAATATATTCGGTGCTTTTCCTTTTTTTTTTTTCTTTTTTCATGCTTAACAAACCATTTGATCTTCAGTAAACAACCATTCCTTCCTATGTGAAAAAAAAAAATAAAAAAAATGAAGCATTTGGATTAGATAATTAACCCGAATTTTATGAAATGAACCATCTATACACAACACAGAAGTTAGCTTCATGTACTTTATGAACGTATACGAGGATAAAGACGCATATAAGTGGTGGCTTTTTCCCTGTCACATGCCAAATTTTGGAATCCTCCCTTATTTCCATTTCCTTGCAAAGGGGTTCCTCTACATACACCAGTCTAGTATGAGAAAATGACGTTCAAGTTTTTTAAGAGTATTACAACATGGGTGTAAGTTAGGTAAGTACAAGTAATAAAAAGAATTTTTAAAAAATTATTGTTGATCATTTAAGGAAAAATAAAAAAAATTCATATTAATTATTTAATGTTTGTGGCTTCTTGTGATTTGCTAAGTTAAATAAATTCTTTTTTTTTTTAATAGAAAGACAAACTACAAAGGAAAGAGATTGATGTCCACCCCTCCATAAGCTTCCTTTAAAAAAAAAAAAAATTGAGTAACATTACGTGAGTGTAGGTTAGGGAGCTTCAAGTAGGAAAAAAGATTTTTCAACAATTTTGATTGGTAACTTGAATATATATAATTATTTTATATTTGTAATTTTCTATAATTAACTCTTAAGGTTAAATCAAATAGTTTTTCTCTCTAAATTTTAACACAACATGATGGTAATGGTACCTAGTCTATGCATGTCAATGCGTCATGATTCGTGTTACTTTCGGCAGATATAAATAGGGACTTTCCCGTACTTGGGAAAGAGTAAAGAAGCTTTCCGCCAGGAGAAAGCCACAGCAAAGGGAGACAGCACAGTGACTTCAAGCAGCTAAGTACAGGTAAGTAGCCCCTTTATCCTTATTCATCATATTCAGCCTTTTTTCTTTTTTTTCTTTTTTCCCTCTTTCTCTTTAAAAATGTCTTCTCCTTTTTTCTTGCATCTTCAGTGCCTGCTTCCTTGTTTCGGTATCTGGAGGCATCATAGAAATTGTAAGTCAATGGAAACGATATCATGGAAATTGGAAACTGAAAGCTTAAAGCAAACGCTTTTACATGGATTGAAGGGGAGGGGTAACTGGTAGTGGGCAATGCAATGTGATGTGACTTGTTACTGAGCTTAACAGAAAAAACTGCCATGCTGCCTCCCTACCAATTCTGCCTTGACTTGGTAACTCCAGGCTTTCCATGCTGCTCTAACTATTGCTGCCCAGAAATGGCAAAATTCAACTGCATGAGGATTTTAATATGTATATATAGATTTCTGAAAACTTGTGGCTGTTCAGATTTATATTCCTTTCTTGATTGAAGAGTCTTGTTCTTGCTTTTGAGACACTGCTACTGTTAATTGTCGAAACAATATAAATTAATGTTGCTTAGAGCGCAGTGCTAATGACGCAAAGCTCTCGGGTTTGGGACCTCCATCGGCCATACGGTTCATGTTTGCCTCGCGTATGATTGTGTTCATTAATGGGCCCTTGGCCCAGTGAATTCCGCTGTAGCAGGAGCGATGGATACACGAGTATTTTGAGTCGAAGGCTTCCCAGAATTCAGAGAATGGCATCCATGCCCAAGATGACCCCATTTACCCAAGAAGGCCCACTTGCACATCAAATTCTGAAAATTAACAAAATTTGAAAGAATGACTAAATTAAATAACGAACAAATTACCGGGGGACACGATTTCGACGCGCATCATGTTATCATAATGTCATTTGCAAATAAAATAATATATTTTCAAATTATTGATGTGCATTAAAATTAAAAAATGTGTAATAAATTAAACAAAATGTGCACAAAATATCAATGACAAGTACATAAAATACTATTTTATTTGTACCTTTTTTTACTTTTTTTTTTACATATTATATTTAAATTACTTGTACGTTCAGTTAGGTTCGTGCCCATTGTAATTTGTATGTCAAAAAAAAAAAATTATTATTATGAGTTATCACTGTTGATTTAAATTTACATCTGCACTGAATCTAGATGTTTGGTAACAACACACTGTTGATTTTTCTTTGAAATAATTAAAATTTTTTAAAAATATGTATTGTTTATTATGAGTGATGTTATAAATCATCTACACAGATATTAAGTGGAGTATGCTTCTAGATGCTCTCTAACGAGAGTCGTTAAGTAAAATAAAATTCAAACCCGGCGATGAGACAAAGATGATGAGTTGCCAAATACCAAGCTGTAACTCGGGTTCTGGCGTGCCGCGACAATTCTCCCACTTCCAGGAAACTCAAGGAACGGAAAACTTTAGAATCGCACATCATAACGAAAATGGCCATTTACATTAGCCCATCGTAGTTCTTACACGCTATCCATCCAAAAGAACAAAAAACCTGAAAAAGAAAAAAAAAAACAGAGAAAGGTTAAAAAAGTATGCTCAACGGAGGAGCAGGGGCTGTCAGCCGGCTTCTCCAGAAGCTCCTGTGAAGCAAGCTTTTCTTCGGGTCGAAATTCGGACGGACGGTTCGAGAACAAGATTTTACGCTCCTTTACTCTGTATGCGTAATGAACAGGCCAACCTTTAAGAGACTATATTCTAAAATAATTCTGGCACTTCCACCTGGCCGAAGATCCAATGTTACTTGTTATTCTAATTTCACCCTTTTTTTTTTTTCTTTACTTTGGGTGTTTAACCACAAGCAGGTGAACAAAGCTAGAATGATGTTCAAAATTCCCAGAAAAGATGAAATTTCAATACCAGATCTCTTAAGGACGTTATCAGAGGCGCAAACCATGACTTTTGCCAAGACATTTAAATCAACTGCACAACCGAGCACAAGCATCTCTCATTGGGAAGAATAAAATAAACGAGCAAACTCAGTTTGCGCCCAGAAGCAGTCATGTAACTTCATTTAATTGCCGAAAACAAAAACAAAAAAAATACATAAACAGTTCTCAGCAGACTGCGCAAAGGCTATTTCAAGTTCAGTAAGTCGTGCCCCTCGAGCTTCTTATTATTCCAATTGGACACTGAATTCAACGACAAAAATGAGAGCCCTATATCTATGCTTTAGATCAGGAAAACCTATTATTCCTCCCGAAATTTGACATAAACCACTGACTCTTCAATATTTATAGCCCTTGACATGGAGGCTCTCGGCAGCACCCTCACCAAGAATGGCATCACCCTTGTAAGTACCAAGGGTTGCTTCCGAGTTAGCCTTGCACCTGACAAGAAATGCATCCTGAGCGGTCTGAATATTGTCCTCCTTGCCAGCCCACGACCTAAGGGTGCTCTGCTGAAGAGCACGTCCAAAGGAGAAGGAAAGACTCCATGGCTTCTTAGTCTTAAGCTGGTTCATGGCATTGAGGTTGACGGTAGCCTCCTCCTCACTTTGGCCACCAGACAAGAATACAATGGCAGGTACAGCAGCAGGCACAGTGCGTTGAAGTGCACGAACAGTGTACTCGGCAATAACCTCCGGAGCAACCTTAGGAGCTTCTGATCCAGGAGTAACCATGTTAGGCTTCAAAAGAGTACCCTCAAGAAGAACATGGTTGTCATTCAGAGCCTTGTAGCATGCAGCAACAACACGCTCAGTCACATCGGCGCACTTGTTAATGTCGTGAGGTCCATCAACCAAGATCTCAGGTTCGACAATAGGTACCAAGCCATTTTGCTGGCAGATGATAGCATAACGGGCCAAGCCATTGGCATTCTCATTGATGGCCAGCTGAGATGGCTCAGAGGGGCCGATTTTAAGAACAGCACGCCATTTGGCAAAACGAGCACCAGCTTCATAATACTTCTGGCAACGCTCGGCAAGACCATCGAGGCCCAGGGTTGACGTCTCACCATCGGTCCCAGGAAGCTCAACGGTACCCTTGTCAACCTTAATCCCAGGAAGCACACCATTCTCCGTCAAGAGCTCAGCAAAAGGCTTGCCTGCATGAATAACATTGCATGACTGTCAACACAGTAAAGAGCGATCAAAGTGTGAGAAAAATCAATCTGTAAAGAACCACAAAGATTGCTCCATGAAAAATTATGATGGCCAAGCCTCTTCAAGCATGGGCTAAAAACAAAATCTCTTCCACCATGTCATAGATGGAAATACCTGATGCAGTCTTCTGATAGAGTGTTTCCTCAAAGAGAATTACTCCACTAAGGTATTGGAGGGCACCAGGGGCAGTGAACAGGAGCTCACGGAGAGCACGCCTGTTTTCCTCAACATTCTCGACATTGATGCTGGATAGACGCTTACCAATTGTTCCAGTAGATTCATCAGCAGCAAGGATACCCTTTCCAGGAGTGCCAATGTAGGCAGCATTGGCAATGAGTTCATCTGCAAAGAGCGAAAAATTATTGAATTAAATGCCAATTTCCAATCAAATTTATGGCAGCAAGGGAAAATCGGTAAAAGCAGACGGATTAATCTAAACATTGTGTATACTACCACTTATGGCATACCATAGACAATAAATATCCTAAACAAAGTAAATTCAAAAAAACAAATTACACACACACACACACACACATCATCATCATCATCATCATCATCATCATCATCATCATCATCATCATCATCATCATCATCATCATCATCAGTAAGATCCTATAAATTGCAGCCTATATCATGCAGTCAAAGAACAAGAGGTGGACTATTCTTAGATGTCAATTATAGTCTTTTTACAGCCTCTGGCTATGCACGTGTAGGGGGCTTAATTAATCCAAATACTTTAATCGATGATGGATCACAAATTTCTTCGGTTGATAGATTGAAATGTTGATTCATAGAATAGAAATAGAATTCGTGGAATAGCTGGGAGAGGAAAAAATGACGAGCAAGCTAACTAACGAATAGCCATAACTGATTCCACTTTTTGTCAATACCATTTAATTAATGTTTAATTAGCAACCAAAACATTGATGCAGATAACAAACTTCTGTTATCACCATTGACTACGAAAATTATGAGCGAGATAGCTAGAACGACTTGATCATCAGAAGACGGATCCGTTTTGGACAGCATCAATCTCAAACGAGCAATAAACTAAAACAAACTTTAACGTTGCCAGCAATCGGATCACACCGTAGACCAACATATTAAGGATTTGCTGATTCATTAACAGATGGATATAAATTAAAACAAAATCCAAAGCGAAGAAGCCACGGAACGACCATAAATCCAATGAAGACAGAAAATAGTACTTACAAAAGCAACAGTCAAATAAAAAGATCTAACAGAAAAAGAAAAAAAAACAAAACGAGAATGGATTCCGACAGCGAAAACGAAACATAAAACGACAAGTATAAAGTTAATTAAGAAAAGAGCATTACCGGCGTATTTGCTCAGGTAGCAAGACATGGCGGCTGATTGGAGGGAATGCAAGAGAGAATTTTAGTTGAGAGTCGGATAATTTACGCACAGGGAGAGAGAGAGAGAGAGAGAGAGAGAGAGAGGGAGAGGGAGAGAGGGTTGGTACGAGAAGACTTGAGGGCTTGGGATTGAGGAAGTTTTTATTTGGTGGGGTAACAATAAAAAATAAAGGAAAGTATGTAGAGAGACGGCTGCTATTTGCTATTTGAGAGGCCTCGCGAGATTGTCGCTTACTCTTTGCTTTCTGTGACTTTTTCTCCACGTAAACGGTGTTCTGCCGTTGGACTTTGCGCTCCCCTTCGCTGGTTTCTCTTCTTCCTCGCTGTCATTCCGGTTTGGTGGGCCCAATACTTTCTAACCGGACAACTAGGTTCGGGTTTCTATGGTGGGGTCCATGAATCGTGACCAAATTCCCATTTGCTTAAATGACTTCCTTTTATCGACAGAGTTGCATTATAAAGATTAAAAAAAAAAGAAAAAGAGAAATTAAATAAGAATTTATAATAATTATTAGTTAAAGTTATTTTTTGGTACATAATAATTATAATAGATTTTTGTTTAATTTTATATCTTTTTTTTGTATTTTTTATTATGAAAATTGGATTTCTGTTTGTAAATAAGAAAGAAATCAGCCAACCAAACCATCGTAGGATCCACAAATGGTTCTTTGACGGTTATATATATTTATTATTTTTGGATTGCGTCTTTGACTGCGATGGCTGGTTGACAACTAATAGCATGAACTAAAAGTCTAAAACGAAGGGCAAGACCAATGCCCGCGGGTTTCGTTGCGTAGCTCGAGTATTTCGTTGTTAATAGGGGTTTTTTTCCCTTTTTTTTAATTAAGATATTTATTAAACTATATCTTAAATAATAAATTTTTATAATTAAAAATTAAGATTTAAAAAATTTAAATTTAAATTTTCAATCACTACATTATACATAAATAACTTGCAGCCAATCATTCTTTAACTCTATCTTCTCATTTTGTCACTCAATTTTTTGGGGTCCAAGTGAAACCAAGAGTCTCATCACGTTCACCGCCTTAACGTGACTTGCTCATCTTTTTCTTTATCATTTTCACTTTGTTCACTTACCACCGAATTTTTTTTTTAATTTAGAAAACTTATTAATTCTTAAAATATACAATAAAAGTGTTTTTTTTTTCATTTTTATAAATTGTATATGTATTTTTTTAAAATTACAATACAAAATATTAGACATAAAAAAACTTTAACTTATTCTGTCATTAATCCAATGTATTTTTTTTTGGTCTATAATAATCCACTAAATTCATCATACCATAAACAATCTATAAGTTATGTCATGTTTCTAATCTGTAAAAGATTTGACCCAATAAAACATTGATTTATCACAATCGAATCAACGATTATATTTTTAGACTAATATAGTCAATCATAAATTAGGACTATTAGTGGTTAATAACCTACGGTTTATATATTACATGCTGTATTAAGTACATTTAATTCAAAATTTTTCTATTCTAGAATTAGAATGTAAATGAGTAATTTTTATTTTTGTTGTTAGATAAGAATAAATTTATTTTCTTATTTTTTATTATTTATTTACAAGAATGAGATTTTCCAAGGTGTATAAATATCACAATTTCCCGTCATGTATATCTTTTTGGCTTTTTCACAATTTCACTCGATTCTGGTTCTAATTCGTAAATGCCTCTGTGTACAGCAGTGACTGAGAATTATCAAGAATTGATGATTAACTAGTTGTTCGAGAAGATGGGTTTCTCGTGATAGCGGTTGAATCTGATTCTTCAGCAGCCCTTCTAGGCTTCTACTAAGTTCCAAGCGCAAGAATTTGATTCAAAAATACAACTTAGGGAGTGTGTGCGTGTTGGGGGGGGGGGGGGGGGTGTTGTCATTGTGATGTATACCGGCCGTCAATATGACGCCAACATGCATACAAGGAAGACAAGTCGTTTGGAAGATGAGCCTTGGAAAGTCACTTCAAATTCTAAACGAGGGTTTTGTTTTGTTTTGTTTTGTTTTTGGTTTTTTGAGATTAGGCGGGGGGGGATTACTGGAGTTAAATTTGGGAAGTTACTGGATGTAATGATTTCGTGATTTTTGGGGTGCTCTTATTGTCCTTCGATTGGCAAGAAGGAAAGTGCTTCTTCGTAAGTTATAAATGGACCATGATTAACATCTTGGAATACATTCCGCAAAGGCCCACATAACAGTACATAATGATTTATCAGAAAGAAAAAATCAATTGTTAACCGATCGCATTATTCTAAGCATCGCCCCACCAACCTCATTACTTTAATTCTGGATTAACAATCATACATGCTAGATGACGCATTCACGCTGCATCACCGCAACCCAACAAATCCAGCAACTTTCTATTCGTTTTTTTTTAAAAGTTTTTTTTATTGTCTGTTGCGTCACTCTGCTCTCAACAATCGCTTTAATCATGCACAAGGTAACAAATTCGAAGTTCCTGTTTTCTTTCTTGTCACAAAATTCATAAACTAACAACTCTAGGCAAGTTTTCTTCAACCATAGAGTTGTTCATTAATATTGACCCAGAAATTTGGACAGCAAATGTGAGGTATGCAAATATTTGACTTGAATATGGCTTGCTACATATTATGATCTGATGATTCAAAAAAAAGAAAAAAAAATCAAAACCGTACTGTGGGAGTAAAAGCTGTAAATCCAATTCTATACGTTGTTGTTTTTTTTTTTAATTCCTTCTGTAAAAGATGTAGATATACATATTTTGGCAACTAAATAAATGGTCACTGCTCCCAATGCTTGAAATGATAAAAAAAAGATGTCAGATAATGACCTGGAATCAATTTTATAATTGGTGATACGTGGATCGAACGCCGTTTGAGAGAAAGAATAAGTAACAGTTTTGAGTTCAATTTTTATCCTATATAAATCTTTTGCCGTTTCAACTTTCTAAAAACGCATGACGGTCAAATTAATAGAAAAAAAAAAAAATTGAAAGCTTCTGGAAACACATCCCCCATTAAATACGCTTCCCCCGCGTTGATAAGTAGTATTAATAATAAATCTATGTAGGCGTGGCCGATGCATGGGTAAGATGTTGACGGTCAGAGATTAGAGGTCATACTTTCTTTTTGTAACAATTAGTCATCAAAATGCATGGAGGAAAAAGGAAGACGTGCATGATGGGCCGGAGGTACTGGATATCCTTCTCAGTGGGCCTGGCTGCTGCTTGGTATAGATCCATAGCTGTGGTCATCTCTAAGCAATTGATTCCATTGTTCTGCCGTTACGGATGTTTGCAAGTAACTGATTAACATTAACTCCCAATCTAACTGGAAAAAGGATCTATCTAGAGCCTTGCCAATTAAGTCGTTAAGCAATGTATACGCATAGGCGTATGGCCTTCTGAATTGGGATAAACTCCTCGACCGCGCTAATGTTATAAATGAATAGGTAGTCCCACTTGTTTCCCGGAGGAAACTTCCTTAAACAAGGTTTTTCTACGAACATATATGGGAATATAATACCCAACTACACATGTGATGGGTTTTTGTTTTGAACTACTTTCCACGTCCTAACTGATACTCAATATGCAGAGATCTAAAACGCCAAGTTTATACAATGCGCTTTGAAGCGTCTTCATCATAAAAGTCGGTTCATCAAGAGACAACTTGAAGAGTTTAAAAGGATGTCGAAACGAGACAACAGATACAACAACGATGCACATTGTTTTTAGTGGCCGTGCGTTCATGTTGATTTTTCAAGTAAAGCAGATTTTGGTCCCCAACTTGCTCTTGGAATGGTTTGCACCAGCAATCTCAGGATAAATTTTATAAGAATACACCGAACAATCCAAATAATTTAAATAAATAACCTTAATTTCATATTTTAATTCAAAATTTAAAGATATTAGATTTATATTTATGTTTTTATGTATATGTTAATTAAATTTTTTAATATAAAACTTCTTAATTAAATAAATGACACTTAAAATTTTAATAAAAAGATGTGAATTGCGACTTTGTTAGACTTAAATACTTCGCTTCCCGTTGTTCTCTGAATTCGTTACTCATTGCAAAAGCAAGGAAAAGCTTTTTCTTCCTGTATGGTGCACACAGTTGGCGATCTATTGGTTGGGATGGGATTTCTTATCTGTAAACGAAAAGGTGGCAACATTTATCAGCTTTTTTTTGTTCACAGGTTTTTCTAGTTTCTACGAAAAGAAAAAAAAGAAAGAAAAAAGCTGAAAATTTCAATAGTTATATGTGAGTTCATTTCAGTAAAATGAGAAAAAGGTTTGCAAAGATCCGCACAGTAATACGCTTGTTGCTAGAAAGGTGTGGAGGAGAAATTTTCCTTCCTCCTGTCGTTTTCTCTGTCTTCTAGGGACGAGAAGGAAGGTTGATTTAGTTGCTAAAAATTCTGTTTATAATTTTATCAAAGCAATAAACGAAGAAGAAAGGCAGCCGGATCAAGATAGGGCAGATCCATTTTGCCGGGGAAGGAATAAAGGCCACGCCGCGTGAATGTAAATGAAAACACGGAGAGAGAGAGAGCGGGAGGCAATTCATTGAAGAGGTTTTAATTCAGTATCCAAACCACAAAACTCATTTCCCCCACCCCAAGTCAAGCACAAAAGAGAGATTAACTTTCTGTAATCCCTCAGGTTTTGAACTTTGTCAACAAAGAAGAAAGGAAAATGGGATTCAGATCACAAGGTGAATTGTAAAAGGACCAAAAAAATAAAAAAGAAAAGAAAAGAAAAGAAAAAACAGTCGTGAAAAAAGATTATGAAAAAAAAAAGGGAAAATAGAATCATCCATGATTCTTACAGGCACAGATCAACAAGGAGAAGCCTGCCCTGTCTTGACCCTTGAGCTCCAAATTACTCTCCTCCAGCCACAACCTGCTATCAAGCCCACTTCTGGTCCTGAACATAAAAACAGCGAATCCTGACGATTCCTTAAAGAACCAGTCATGCAAATCCCACATCATATCTACCAAGAGTCCATCCAAGAAAAGTGTCTGGTTCCCTCTGAAATTCCATTTCAATCTCTTCACTTGAAAAACCCTCTTGTGGTCAATGCTCACGGACATACAGGACTCTTTGACCCATCTTCCTCGCCACTGCACTTAACCCAAATGTCATGAGCCGTCCCAGAATCACAGAACCGTGCCTTGGTCGAATAAATAGGATTGCCTGAAAATTGCTCACAACGAGAAATTAACGAGGATTTCGCTTGGGGCAGCTTCGCCTTTTGACATTTTACCTTGACTACTTCTTCTTCTTTGTCTCCAAGGAACAGGCCCAGTTCCAAGTCCACCATGACAACAACGTAAAACCCACCGATCGGTTCGGGTCCCGTGTCATATCGAGCAGTGGAAAGATCCCAAAAGACTTCAATCTTAGAATTGCAAGATACGAATGTCCTTGTGCCTTTATCTTTTCTCAGTTGATGGGAATTGGCATTGAGTTTTGAGGGAGGAAAGGAAACATTGTCGCCTATGGTGATGGTAAGGCCTTGGTTTATAAGTTTATTGCACCATGCGAGGGTCATCAGAATGATCTTTTGATCGGAGAATTTAACTTTGTACATGCAAGAAACTAGTTTAGGAATGGAAGGTGTCAGGTTTGGAGAGAGATGGGCCTGTCTGGAAGGGCCCGAGCAATATGAATCGGATACCTTGGTGGCATGTTCACCGTAGCAAGTCGCTATGCTTCTCATTTCAGAGCAATTCTCAAAAAGAAAATATCAAGCCAAAGGTGATCCTACGATGATTTATGTGACATAAGAGATAGATATGCAGTGCATGCACTTCCTTTCCTATGGTGCAAGGAACTGGAAAGATTGATGGGTTACCCTTTCTTGCCTCTGCAATTGAAGAAATCGGAAAGATTGAAAATCACAAAAGATAACGATTGCGTACTTTCTTTTCGGTTTCCCCCGATTATTATTATTTTTTCAAATAGCGTAAAAAAATTGCTTAACATATATATTGACTATTATATTTATTTAGGAGATAAAATAGAAGTCACTTGTTGATGTATTTATTTGATATTATATAAAAAAGACCCAACAAATAAATTTGATTAATCCAACTTGTTGTTCACGTATTTATGTAACCTTTTTATAAGTCCTTATTTGAATTTTATTAGATTTAATTAAATCAAATTAATGGTCAGTGCATAAATTTATAATTAATACAAAATATACTAGATTAACAATTAAACTATTCCTTCTAGTTTTGGTTTCCGCTGCTAAGCTCCATTTTTTTTATGCCATTGTATATAATTGGAAAGCAGAGAAAATGTACAGCGAAGAGAAATTAAAAACCATGTTTCAAGGACATCACCTTCTTGCATTTAATTCAATACTCTCAATAACCTTAAATCTCCTTAAATGAAAACTGAAAGAAGACTAAGAAGACCAAAATGTTCTTTCTGTCCTTGTTCCCAGATCATCAACGCTACCAAAACACAAAATGGTAATTAACATAGGCTGGAGTGTCTTTCTACTAATATAAAATTTGGCCATGCTCTTTTATTTTGGCAAATCAAACGCAGATTTGCCCATGGTTTTATGAAAGATAACGCCAAAACAGAACATGGGGATTGAAGATCTATTAGATAACAAGGCCTTGGAGCTGGGTTTGGACTTGAAGGCGATGATCATCAGATGGTGATATTGGTCGTTGGACCCATTAATTAAAAATAGCCTTGAGATTCGATCCACTGCAACTAAAGCTGACCATTATTGATAGTTCCTCGTAAAATTCCTCTGTTCTAGGCATCAGTTTGCAGTTACGAATCAGCCTGGAACTTTTCGGTTTAAAATTTAAGGGGCAGAAGGGACATGGAGGGTAGAGAGTAATAAGCTTGCAGGATTACAATTATGCCTAATTAAATGGGGAGTTACATTTGGGTTCGTCGTTTAGTTATCGTATTAATGCCTATAATAAAACGGCAAGTATTTTAAACGCAAGTAGAGGCAGATGCCAGGTGTGCTTGCTTGTGCGTTGGGACAATTTTGCATCGAAATTAAAGGGCCTCGGGGTAGAGCGAAGTTGGTTTTGTTGGTTGTATTGCGTTTGAAAATTTTCTCAAGACTACCGTGGGATCCACCCTATTACAACCACCAATGTGGGAATTGGCTGGAGGACTAGGAAAATCTAAAGAGGAAAGCAGCCAACAAAATTAAGTTAGATTTACATTGGATAGGAAAATTCTAAGACACAATAATGCTACCCTGAAAAGGTACTTGATGACAAATTGCTATCCAACTCCTTTGGTAAGCAGACGTAGAAAAGCATGCTCGCTTATCAGATTTTTTACAAATCGGTGCAGGTGTTTCAATGGTGGGGCGCCCATCTCTGGTTTAGTGCATCTTGTCCCTGGACGAGGCTTGCAAGATCATGAGGATTCAGCCATCACCAATGTACTCAAATTGCATTGGCAATCCTTAACCTAAACGATTCACGTTTTCACATCACGGATGTACACAAGTTTGAAGCAGCGCCCCCCCTTCCCCCGGATATTTTATGGTAAACTCTAAAAAGGGCATTCTTCTAATCGCATTACCAATTTTACCAAAATCCATTTCCTACAAGTTTTTTGCATGTAATGTTGTAAACCTAATAAAGTTTCCCTACTGAGAAATTATTCTTTTTTTTGTTTTTTCTGTAAATAGAAGCTTTTGCCAATAAAAGGGACAGAACACACTGGATCCTATAATAGCAATGGACCATATTAAGCACCCATTTATATGATGGCCGATGAACATTCTTACAAATAGTCATGATAGCAAAAGCGACAAACCACTTGCTGATGCATTTGACATTATTTGTAATAACGCAAGTAAATGCTACACCATCAATCCAACCCTGTCGGATGTCTCCCGTACTACAAATTTAAAACTAGTATACTCAACAAGTCCAATGAAATATTTGCATTGACTCTCCCACAGACAAGCAAAGCTCGATAGCCCATGCCAAAGGGGCAGAGCTCAGACATGCATAACCAAGGGGCGGTGTCTAATGTCCCCGCTCAGGATTGGCAGCACTTCACTTATGATTGACAGAAACAGAAAAGATTTGTCATACCCGATCTCTCCCCTAATAACATGCCATTTGGTGACTTCATAAAAATAATGAGGTGAAGCCGTAGTGCTGGAAATTAAATAAAGTACGGAGAAAACTAAAAGTCAATCAAGGATCTTCTTTTCTTCATCTCAAACTACAGCCTTCTTCAGGCAACCCGGCCAACCTGGGCCGACCCAGGACTCTTAGAAGCAGCGACCCGTTTCAGCACCATGTGACCTGGCTTGTAAACTGGGCCCCCGTTTGAGGGACACCTACGTGAATTAAAGCAGGATCTAAACATAAAGTTTTAGAACACACCTTGAAAATTTTTCTTTTTTTCTTTTTTGATAGCCTAGCACAATGGAGGCAATTAATTGGAAAGTCAAAATGCATTAGAAATAGTTGACTTCCCTCTAACCATCGCAAAGTGCAATCCCTTGTGCCCCTTTACAGTTTACGCGCATAAAAGGGTTTTTGATTTAAAAATAGAAAGTGAAAAACGATTAGCCATATATAATTTCAACCCATAAAACTTGCGTCCCTGGCCCAAATTGACATATACCCATAAAGTGATTCATTAATAAATGAACCGAAACAATGGAGCAGACTCGAGTCCAGAAAGGAATCTGCAAAAATGTGGACCGAGAACAATGAAGCAAAGGCCTTATTGGGCCATCATGAAGACTTGGGACTCGGCTCAAATTAACACAGCCCCATTCCGGAATGATAAATGACGACACTAATGAAGTAATCACTCTTCCTAGAAATCGATGATTTGAAGTCAAAAGAAGATACAAACAGGGACCAGAAAAATGAAATATCAGCAAAGAGACATGAAGTGGCCGGAAGCTGACTCATTGATGAATTGAGACCCGTTCAAATGCAGTAGGTTTTGGGTATAATATTGATGTAAGTCAATGATGTCATTTCTGTCCAGAAAAATTTTGACACATTTTCAAAGATTCTTCACGTCCATTGCACTTTTGGACACTTGAAGTTTAAACCTTTCTTTTTTTTTTCTTTTTTATTCCTTGCACGGAAAGAATTGGATTTTGAAACCTATCTTGCTGTACAGCTTCCTGTCGTTTGTCATATAAGATGAGACATCCACTTATTTTTCTTCCTTGAAGTTGATTTTTTCACTCCTTCCAAACAGAAAAGAAACGAAATTTATGGGAGAGGACGAGTGTATGATCATGATGGGTCCCTGCCTAGATCAAGATGGCTGCTATATGAAGGTAAAATATTCCATCTTTTCAGTGTGGACAAACACTTTTTAATTGTCGATGATGTGTATATACAATGGCTTTTTTCATTTTAGGTCATCCTTTCCCATCGGGCAGTTTGAATCCTTGAAGAAATGAATGTGACATTTGTATTTCAATGTCCAGACATGTTCAATTCCCAAAAAAAAAAGGAAAAAAAGAAAACAGCAGTATGATGCGATGTATAGCCATTTATTCTCCGAAGACCGATAAGGGAAAAAGGGGGGAGAGAAAAAGTAAAAAAACGATGGCAAAAATTCTAGGCGATTAATGTTGAGAGTGGGATTTGAACCCACGCCCTTTCGGACCAGAACCTTAATCTGGCGCCTTAGACCAACTCGGCCATCTCAACATGCTTGATTGGGTTGCGTCCATTTATTTTTAATCTAAAATTAAAGGTCACATTTTGTGAAAATCTCAAAATGATAGTCTAGTCTCTAGTTCTCTTCCAAGAGAGTTTTGATTTTATTGCTGTACTAATTAGTTACAATAATAATGCTAATATCAAAGAACTTGTGTAACTTTTTGTTCATCAAGAGGAAAGTAAAGAGAAAAAAATAGAACTCAACTTCCAAGTTGACATCTTAACAATTATTACTATTACCTTTACAATTCATGGGATCCTATACTTATTAGCCTTCTTTTTCAATATTCAACTGAATATAAAAATTATATAATTTTTTAATCTATTTATGTTTTTAAGAGAGTTAAGTAGACTCAATACCAAATAAGAGGAGAAAAAAAAAAAGAGATATAATTGAAAAAAGTTAAATAAAATTGATACTTAAAATATAAACTTGATGTTTACTATACTTAATTTTTTTTTTAAAAAAAAAAGTAAGCAAACAAAAGTTTCATTTGGAATTCTATATTATCAATTTAGATATATAAATGAATAAATTATGAAGTAATTTATCTTTCTTATATCTTTTCATCTCTCTTTCATTGACCTTTTTTTCCATTGTAGGGAAAAGCTTATAGATTGAAGATTAAAAATAAATTCATTTACTTTCTATGAATCATTAAAATAAAAAAAAAGAAGACACGGAGAGGATTCATGAGCAGTAAATTATAGGAAAAACCAGCATCCGCACAAAAGACTTGCTTATGGTTTCAATCATCTTTTAGGATTTTTACGTAAACAATTTCCATTTGAAAATCCAGCCGCAAGTATATACAATAGTTTAGCTTCTTTTCGGTTAAACTCTTAAAAAGAAAGAAAGAAAAAAATTTATTTGCCATTGCTCGAAAACTAAGATTGGTCGAGACAAAGCATCAATTCGTCCCTCCATGTTTGTTAATTTGACGAATTTTGGTACAACCCTCTGGATGGGGTAGTTTGGTCCGGGCGAATGGGCACAAACTTATAAAGCACTGAAGTCCATGGGTTCAAAAGTTGTTTTCTATCCAACCATGCTACAACATCTTTTCTAAGTCCTAAACGCCCAAAAACAAAAACCAACGGAGAAGAAGAAGTGTAAAAAAAAAAAAAAAAAATGAATGGAAGACCGTGAGGTCTATGGCCTAAAATGAATGCGTGAGCCTTACCGCCGTCTGTGGCTGCTGGCGAACAATTTTCTATGTGGTTGTCCCCCTCTAAATTCCACATGGGTCTCGTCAAGACTAGCAGGAGCACCGACCAAGATCGTCTTGTAACCCCCTCTAGAGTCTAGCTAGAGCTAAAATTCCATTCTTTTCCACACCCCCCCTCCCTCCCCCCCCCCCCAAAAAAAAAAAAAAAAAAGAAAAAGAAAAAGAAAAGGGGTATCTATTTGCTCTGTCGTTTTATTGATCAATCGTCAATTATTAGTCACTGCAAGTCAATGTTTACGTCTTGCAATTAATCTATTCTTCAAGTGACGATATTAAAGCTGTAATTATTGAAATTTAAAGTCTAACATTTTACCACGGTAGCACACAACACATGCGACTGATGTCACATCCTGCTTACTCACAGTGCACAAGGGTTCATGCATTTCAAGAAACTACCTGAAAAAAATAAAAAATAAAAAAATGCATTAGGATCACGGCGTAAACCATGAGTTCTGGGCTTTTGTGGCCACTTTTGATCGATTTGTTGACGCATGTTGTCAACAAGTAAGTGAATACATGTGTGTTAATATTTAATATTGTATCGGACTGTGACTCGAGGTAGCGTAGTGGTGACCGTTAAATCAAGTTCACAGACAATAATTATTCCGTAATTTAAATCTTATTAAGAAATTGTTACCATATTCGGAGTGATAATTGTCGAAACAGTATCTTGCCTGCCTGAAGTCAAAGAAACATGCTCGTAATTTCATAACTTGTCGTCCTCTGGCCGGGAAATGTATTCGAGCATGCAAGTGACGATATTTTAATCCAAAAAAAAAAAAAAAGAAGAAATAATCGAAAACACATTATCATTTTATCAGATGATTAATGCCTGTACACAGCAGACGGGCGTTGTAAAATTATTTCACATTAAGAGGAATTCATTGCTATATAGCAACGATTAGTAATTGACTTAAATTTTATTATATCATTTGTCATTCAATCCCTTGTACTACTACTACTGCTGCTGCTGCTACGTGCTAACTGGGTATATAAGAAGTGTATTTAAGTATTTAAATCTGACATCAATACCATACATATTACCGCCACTTCTAACTTTTTTTTTGGTAACTTAAAATTTGAAGATATTATTTGGGTGCAGCTTTTCTTGCACGCAGCCAATTGATTCTCAATAAACAAACGGATGCTGAACAGTGAAACACGTGGAGCAAACAGAGCGAATGGATAACAGCTGTCTGCCATGGAAGTCCTCAAAGTTGACTTTGTTTGCGCTAGTAAACAGAAGACCGCTGGTCCACTGCCCAACACAAATGTTTTCTTTTTTCTGCCTTTTTTTATTAACGCGTGGATCCTGAAATAAGAGGGTTTCTCTTTTTCTTGTCTGCCTTTTCATTTGCCGTGAACTTCACTTGAGTAGTGATTGACAATGACGGAAACAATTCTGTGCTCTTGGTAATCCTAATTCTGACTCCCGGTTTGCCCTAAAATTATCACATGACTCTCTCAGAGAAACGGATTGACTATATAGGTGAAGGTAGATTAGATTAGTAGGTTATTTCTTGTTTTGGGCCCACGTTTGACCCAACGGCGGCTCCCAGGCCCAGCTTCTCTTAGTCTTCCCCTTTCTCTGTTTGACGATGAACCGGTCATTCTCTAAGGCCTTGAAATTTAACACAATTTGTTAATTAAATAATAACAAATGCTACCGATATCTTACTATTTTATTGTTGCCGTCTCCAGTTGGACTTACCCGATCCAACATTGTATTGCACGAGGACTAAATTGAATACACTCAAAGAACAAGGATTTAAATAGTGAATTCGGCTTTTTTGTTTAGGGACTTGGAGAAAAATCTCTTTTGCGTTTGTACTGAGACCCACCCACCCTGCTCTTTATATACACACGGTCCCGCTTTCATCTCTATGTCAGACGCCCCTCTCTGCATATTTAGCTCTACCCCGCTTTCTGACACCGGATTATATCGTCACCAAAGCAATGAAGATGAAGGGAAACTCTCTTGTATTTTTGTTCTTTCTTCTCTTTGTTTCTCTGGTTTTTTCCACTACCTCTGCTCGTCTCCTGGTACCCAAACAAGGTGGTCAAATCGGTGTTTTCTCCTCCTCCTCCTCCTCCCTGTTTTCTCTATAAGCTAGTGCTTTTCATGTTTTATAATTTTGTGACTTTTCAAAACCAGCAGGTCAAAAGGAAGCGAAGACTGATGGGATTGCCGAGGCAGTCTCAGAGGTAAAAGAAGATTTCTCCGATGTAAGTAGTACCTTGTCTCAAAACGTCTGTGGTCTCACACACAAAAATTAATTTATGGCATGAATGAAACCGCCCCACCCCACCAACCCCACCCAAAAAAGAGAAACAAAGGCGGCGGCCTGGGGGGTGGGCGGGTGGGGGGGGGGGATTGATTTCATTGGATTATTTGTGACAGCTCATGGGGTCAATAGAGTGTGATGATAAAGATGAAGCGTGCCTGAAGAGAAGGATGATAGCCGATGCTCACTTGGATTACATTTACACCCAGCACCATAAGCCCTAAGCACTGGCCATCCGAAATAAATTACCATGCGAAAATTGGCTTCTCATGGAGAGAAGTTGTACCGGAGAAACAGTAATTACCGAAATTTATGAAAATAAATAACAGTGTGAATGTGAATATTAGTTAATCTTCTTGTCTTTTCTTCCGAGCGCTCAGATTTGCATCTCCCACTCTTATTATTATTATTATTATTATTATTATTTGTTTTTGTTGTGTTGCTCTTGTATCATCATCTGATGAGTGGTTGAAGTGCTTTTCCGGTTGAAAGTCGTGTGGGAAACAACCAAACATGCATGCTTATAATGGAGTTTCTTTTCCAAAACAACGATTATGAAGGAAACTTCTAGGTCACACAATCTGGGAACCGAGCGCAATTGAAGAAGTACAATCTTTTGACGCGAGCCCTTCAACAATGGCTACTTTACCTTTACCTTTCCCCCTTGCCCCGGAGAGACGAGAAACAACCGAGAACAGCCACATATTTGGGATAGACAATAAATTAATCTTAAATTTTTATAAATAAATTTATTTTTTCTTTGCCATTTATTTCAAATCAAATTTTATTTTTTTATTTATGAAAAAGAATTAAAATCGTTAAAAATTATATATTCCAGAAACAAAAATTATATATAATTTAAATAATTTTATTTAAAAAAATTAACTTAAATCAAATTTTAAAACATATACCTTCAATATAAGCACAAAAACATTGGAAATTTGATTTCACAGATTCATCAAAAGTCCAGATCAACGTTTTTTTTTTTTTTTATCCCTTTCTCGAGCACTTCCCAGACATTTTCTTCCAGCGCTATGGGCCTTATAAATACAATTTATGAATAAACAAATGATTCAAGATTTATAAGTAGTCAAGAGGCGCAGAAGATTTTTAATTCTTAGCGATTTTAACTAATGGTTCGGGATAAACAAATGATTCAAGGCTTAGAATGCCAATACCGATTCCTGTTCTCGAATCAAAGGAACCTGCGAGCAATGAAACACGCACGCTCTTGGCGCAACTCCTCCATTTTGAAGTTGACTTATTCATTTGGTCCTTGGGAAGCTCTAATTGGCCTAGGACTACACGATAGGGGGGCAGTCCTCCCCTTCCCATTAACCCTCCTCTCCCACCTGTGTAGAGGGGTTTGATGCCAGGTCTCTAGAAATGATATCAAGACAGTCTATCAGGCTAAAGTTCGCAAGCACGTAAATCCACACGGCACAATTGATCTGGCCAATCATAATCTAGGAAGGCTCCGGTTTTCTTCGTGTGGGGGAGCAAATAGAGTCCATCATCATCTCAGGGACAACGCAATTTAAGAAATTATGCTCCAACATGCCCACAATGCTCAAAAGATAGATTGGAAAAAACAAAGCTAGAAAAGATGGGCAAAAGATAAAAGAAAAGTAATAGAGGGGACTTGAACGGGTTCTGATGGAGGCAGTTAAAATAGCAATGGCTCGAAGTTGCTTCCCCCTGTTGTCGGCATCATATCGTGTTATTGAGCGCAGACCCCATCCCCTTCAGTAAATTGAAAGACCAGATGTGAAAGCAAGTAGTGAGCAACATATCATCCACATTACCCAAAGACGGTTGAGCTCCAGACTTTTAGGCATTGATTTATGTTTCTCTTGAATGCACTCAGCACTACTTGATGCACAACAACATTAGCATGATGGCGCCATCCACAAAATCATGTATTCGAAAACCTGATCATACCCCAGTTAGCTGCTACAGGCCAATCTTCAATGACATCAACTTTTCTCCTTGAGACATCATGTACCCATTTCCTATCAAAAAGTAAGGAGTTCGGTCAATATGCACCTAGTAAATTAAGAATTACAAGAAATAGAAAATAACAGAGATAGCAGACATGGTGATAGAAGTCAAAAAATTAGGACGAAATCTTGCTGCTGGGAATCACAATAACACAACATTCCTCGGGAAATTTTTAGCACAATGGTTATTTTGCTTGAGAAGCAAGAAACAAGTAAACGTAAACTAAAATGAGAAATCTTTTCTAAAAATCAAGCTGCTCACCATTTTAATACCATTTGCCACCCTCATATCATGAATTGAACTTTCTGACATACAACCCTTGTGAACAATGGGTCCCCTAGCACTCTCATCTGCAGTTGCCAGCTCACCATTCCCCAAAGGAAGCGTTATGTCAACTGCTCCCTTGAACATCCATTGATTCAGTCCTTGACTATAATAATCTTCAAACAGCTCACCACACAAAACACATGCACATTGATCTTCATTTGCAGGTACCATTGGCTCATCATCGTCCATTGCACTTCCGGAATCATCCATGAGCCCCTCCAATACCGATGAAGATCCCACCATTCTGTTAACCCAGGCTTCTGAATTCGCATACCATCTACTAGACAACCTATTTGTACCATCTGGTTCAAGTGTCTTTAAAGTATGCCACTCCATGTGCCTATCAAGCTGCTCTTTAATTTTGAGTTGAAGGCCACATATTACACACTGATGCTGAATGTTGTCAAAGAGTGAACTGATTACGGGTGGATGTAGTTCTCGAATTATGTCAGGCTTAAATTCAAATCCAATGAGATTTTCCACTTTCATTGTGCTGGATTGTGGCAAGGCAACCGAGTTTTTCCAGGCAGGTTCTGGAATAGAAACATTGTCCACAGGTGATGAATGTGGAACACTGGAAGAAACAGGAATAGAACTTTCGGAGCTGGGAGTAGTTATGGTGAGTTTCTGACTCTTTGATTCAGTAGGCAAAGGAGATGGTGCCTGCGACGTTGATGCAGATATCAAACCTTTTGCAACTAATGAACTCAAAAGGTTTGAAACTGGGTTTGAGGCCTTATTAACATCTGAATTTTGTGCTGATGACGTTGGACTGCATGCAGGCAGTGGAACTTGATCTTCCTTCCTTGGAGAAACACTCGAGACAGCTAATGTTTTATCATGTGATATGGGCACTGATAAAGGCATTGAAGTATCCTGGGACTTGGAAGATATACAATGTAGAGGGGGTGCACTATCTGGTAGCGGAGACTGAATACTAGATAATGGGGAGACTTGCTGAACATCCAGAAAATTCTTGCTAGGTTGGCTTCCAGTGGCTATATCAGAAAGAATGCCACTCTTCATCACAGCAGCCAACAAACTACTAGTACTCGATCTCCCTGAAGTTTCAGCAGTAAGAAAATTTGAATGATCTGATACAGAACTTCCTGATCTTGACAGAGTTCCAATATTAGAGTCTGGAGGCAAGTGTGGCTTCTGAGTCTGATCAGAAGGTTCATAATGTTTACATTGCGCTTGTTGTGGTTCAGAAAGATGTGACTGATGACTTTTTTGGGAAGGCACTGGAGGAGACGAAGCCTTCCATTCTTCAATCTGCAATTTTTCAGAGTTGCTATGATGAATATTTGATGGCTTCGATCTTTTTGAAAATTGAGAACCATTATAATCAGGCCAAAGTGCTTGTGGCTGCAAACAGTCTTCTTCAGCTGAATTTGGCAATTGTCGATGTGAATGACGTGCTTGAAACAAGGGTGAGGGTGGGTGTTGGAGCATGGGAGATTGTCCAGATGGTGGCAGTGCTCCTAGAGATGGTAACTTGTGTTGCCTTAAGGTTCCAGTGGAACCCACTGTTACATTTGTTGAAAAACCAGTGCCTGAGGTTCCAATATGAGATGATTTGGCATGTGGTCTAGATGCCATCCCAGTCAAGGAACTAGCAGCTTTACGCAATCCACCAAGGCTGGCTGAATAGTCCTCTGAGTGACTAGCAGCAATAACAGAAGTTCCAGAAAGCAACAATCCTTCTGTTGATTGTGCCTCCTGCAATTGCCATTGTGGGGACAAGCTCTCAAAACCAGCTTGTTCTCTCTGTTCAATGGATAGTGAATCAGAGGATGTTTCTCTATCAAATCTTGACCCAAAATCACGTAAACTTTGTGGCTTTTGGATGTGGTTTTCAAAATCCTGCACAGGGAGTAATCACATAAACCAATCACAAAGAGGCAACCAGACAAAAACACAATGCCAAGATATCAATCCATTGCTATCAAAAGTTATCACGCTTTTTACTTAAACATATTCCTAGCCATAAGAAGTCAAATTCCTGAAGGCAAGTTAGGTTGCCATATATTAGATCATCTTGCCCCACATCAGAGGGATACTGTGCATAGCAAATTCAGGTCTGTGCAAAACCCTTCCCCCCTAGTATTAAGGCTTATACAGAAGGTATCAGTCCCTGTTCAAGAATCCAAAGAAATCAGACTCTTACCAATTTCTCTGTATCACCAGGTGTCCACTGATCTTTCCTCGAGCTAGTAGAGAAACTGGCTGCATCATGATCTGAGAACCTAGAGTGCATATCCCACATAAACTCCTCTTCCTCTGAGTTCTTCCAGCTAGTGGACATCCCACTGCTGTTTCTTGCAATGCTCTTAGTAGGTAGAGATAAATCATAGTTTGATGCCTTGGTTCCTAAGTACTTTGGAAATCCCTGCTTCAAATTGATGCCATTCTTCTGGCCAGGTATTGACTCTGGAACATTGCTGCTGGTACTATACCAATTTTTTTCTTGTCCTTGCTTGGCTACCCTTCCACTTCTTCTTCCGATTCCCAAGCCTGAGCTCCTTGAGATGCCAGAAACATATTCAAAGTCCCCGTATAAAGCACCAGTTTTCTTCTCATGAGCAGGCTCACCCAGTGCTTCTCTGTGGGAACGCTGAGCATTCTGAAAGATTGAGTAAAACATAAACCCACAAAAACACAAACATAAGCATCACTTTAAGAAAAGTAAACCGAATGATCACTTTATGTACAAGCATTTTGGCAGAAGTATCCATCCATGGGCGTCCAGCACCAATACTGGCTGCTCTGTCTAGCCTTTCCACATCTTCAGCTGAGTTGTCCATAGGAATAGTCATGTCATTAGACATTCCCTTTGCCTTCATCATGTAAACAAAGACAATAAGTTTAATTTTACTGGAAAAACAATAGATGTTCTTAAACCATAGTGATCAGACTCAAGAATGTCCCCAGAATTTCCACCCAGATATAGCATAAGTCCAGACATCCAATTAGTCTACCATCTACCAAAATTTTAATAGCTTGTTTGTTAAGGAAAATCGGGAAGGTTTTAATAGGGAAAGTTAAACCAATCCCCAGCCAAAGGCCTGTAGAAATTGAGTATCTCGTGTAGAGTAAAACAGAAAAGAGTGAGCCTTTGTGTAGCATAATGGTAAGAATGAGTAAAAAGGAAAAAACTATTTTCATCTCACGCTAAATGTCCCCTATAAGCCTGAGACAAAAAGACCCTATTTCCCACCACACATTACAATGTACAAGAGAAATGAGCATCCCAGTTCATGCACCCAAACGCTATCATAGTCATGGTGAAAAATGTTGGTGCATCAGGCCAAGATATTGGTTGATTTCAACCCAAGAGTAGAAAAAAACAAAAAAAGGTTCAGTATTTGCTAGTTGAGTCTAGCTACTGTAATATGATCAAGCAAAATGATAATAAAAGCAATTCATAGGATCCACTTACCCTGCTTGACTGCTGAAGCCGCTGCCTTTCCAAGTACTTAGGATTGACATGAATGCTATGAGGAGGCCGTTGTGACTGAGAATCAGGCCTAGATGTTGAAGGTCCTGAAGATGAACCATTTACTGCAGGCACAAAGCTTAGCTCCTTCTCAATTATCTGAAGTGTCTGAAGAGGAAAGACTCCTTTCCAAGTTCCAAAGAGATGGCGCATACTAGGATGGACAGAAGGATCAACCTGCCTATATGCCTTGCAAAATACCTTAAGTACAGAAAGAATTTACAATACAAATTATTAGCAGTTGAAACAGCAAACATAATAAAATAAACAAACATAGAAATAACACATGATGATAGTGAAACAATTTGCACTTTGGCACTTTGATTGAATAAATGAACCCAGATATTGCTGTTTCAATGATAACACACAAAGAATTAGGTTAATCCTGATGCACAAAAGTTCAACTCACAATGTACCCAATTATTCATATTTAAAAGAATAAACTCAAAACATATAATTCAATCAACAAAAAATGATGTCAACCAGTAATCAGATGCCACACAGTAGAAAAAGTCTAACCTCAGGTAGCCTGGAAGCAAAGTACTTAATGTAATCCCTTCCAATGTTCTTCACAATGCTGTCTAGAAGATAAAGAGATGGCAATTTTTGCTCACTTGGAACCTGCAAATTATTTTTATGATCAGATGCAGCAAGCAAGAGTATCTTCAGGCATCTAGATTAGTATAAAGGATGACCTAGAAGGCAGAACCAGAGGAAGAAAGAACTCCTCAGATACATAACCACTCTAAGTATAAACAACTGCAGTTACCATCACATTTCTGCAGTACATTTTTATTTTTCCTGCAAATCATTACATGCATCAACAACATATTACTCTTTGCCCACCAGGAAGGAGAGTTCTCCTAAGGAAAACTAATATCATTATCAAGACCTAGAAAATTCATCATTCATTTAGAAAAGTGCGCTTTCAGTTAGATTGGAGCTAGCAGCACGCAAATAAGTACAAACATTTTAGAAAGATTAATTGGAAAATTCCTTTTTCTTTGGTGGCCTTGCACCTTACCAAACCCCAAAGACTTCAATTCCTCCCACAGACCTTGCTTTGCTTCCAATAATAAATTGCAAGGCTTGTAGGATATTATAGGTCCAATTGTCATCAACAAGCACAAAGTTTTGACTTTTGGCACTGTCAAAATAGGCTCAGAGTTCCACTAGCCTTGCCACAAAAATGGAAACAGAAAGACAGTGTCAACCTTTTTTTCTCTTTTTTCTTTTTTTTTTTTAAACAATAAGAACAAATCCAAGTGCGCCTAAAAAAGGTCACCAATGCACCCTCAGTTTCTTGCAAAACTTGCAACAACATATTTTGGAAAATCTACTCAGCAAAAGCAAAATAACAAGTATACATTTAATTCCAGCTGGGTATGAAACTGGCTCTGGTCTCATGTCAACTCAACATGATACTTTTTTTTTTTTTTTGGCATCACACGGAAGTTGCAGATGATACACGATTAACGGAGCATTGCTAACTTGTGGGATCTTTTGGAAATCATACAATCAAGGTTCTCAAGCTGGAAAATAGCCCTAGTGCAATTAATTGAAAACGATTGTCTTTGGCATTCATAATGACTGTCACAACCTCAAATTTGAACAAAAAAGAAAAAGCAACACGCAAGTACACTAGACAGGCGAGTGACGATGCTTGATATGAAAAGGCTTTTCATTAATCTGAAGTTACACTTCTTATTTCAGCTAAGCTATATTGCGAACGAGATAACTACTACTCTTTTGGACTATTTTCAATCATCTAATGTACAATTCAATTCAATCAGCAATTGGGCGCCAAAAACCAAAATAGAATCGAGACTGGGTTCACCTCAAGAATGTTAGCGAGGACAGTGGCGGCAATCGCTTTAGCAGCGTGCTGATTCTCGCCAGCGATTATGGTCAAGTTAGTGATTATCGGCTTCGAATTGAAAGTCAGCTCGGCCAGAGCCGTCTTGTACTGGCTCACAAGCTCCTGGTGCTGCTGGGGCACCGGCTGTGGATGGTACCCGCCGCCGCCTCGGCTGGAATCAATGCTCTCCGAGTCTCTATCGCCGGTAACCCTATACCTAGGCGGCTGCGGCGGCGCCAGCAGCGCCGATGCCGGTCTCTGAGGGAAAGGCCGGCCGTTGGGGTTCGGCTGCTCGTCGGCTAATCGGGGCTTCTTCAAATCCGGCTGTCTCGATCTGTCGAAGGATCTACGGGCACTCTCCATTTCCATTCAAAAAAGAAAAATTTACAAAAATCAAAATCCCTAAGCTCCCACTATAACTTAAACCCAATCCACTCTATTTTATTACATGACTTATCAAACTCCAAACAAACAAGCAAAAACAGAAAAGAAAAGAACAGCAGAAAAAAAGAGTTGCAACAAGAAATTACAAAATATATATTCTAATTGTGATTAATACGAACATGAAAATAAATTATCCTATTGGCTCTAATCTGTACAAGTAAACATGGGGAGGGGAATTATTGTACAAAGGGAAGGGATGGAGGGGAATTAAAAATTAAAAAAAAAAAGAAAAAGAAAAAGAAAAAGAAGCAGTAAAAATAGAAAAATTGCGAGAGAGTCGGAATATAGGGATTTGGGCTATGCAGGGGTGGAGACGGAGAGTGAAGCAGCTGGTTTTTTAAAGACGAAAAAAGGAGCGTGTCTCGTGGGTTTATTCTAATAATTAAAAATTCAGATATTTAATTAAACATTTTAATTTTATAAAAATTATAATATTTAAAAAATTAAAAATAAAATTATTTTTTAATGAAAAAGAGAGAGAGAGAGAGAGAGAGAGAGCGTCCACTCATCGGGAAAAATTTTCCAATTGGTTCGATTTTTGCTAGGGTCGGTGGGTCTGACTGTAAATTTGTGTGAAAAAGGAAAATTAAAACAGAAAAAGTGAAACTCGTAACTACTAGGGTGGAGGCTTTCCATGGCAAAACTAGAAAGAGGAGAAGATATGGGCCTCGTGGCCCACCAGGCTCTTCATGTGGGCCGCCCCAGGAGGGTCCTTTGAAGAAGAAAGTGGACGGCAATGAATGAAATTCCCATAATTAAACATTTGATTTTAGAAAATTAAGATAATCTTAGAAAAAAAAAAACGAAATTTATGAAAACAAAGAAAGGTTATTATCACCGTCTAACTCGGTCTAAATAAGCATCGAATGGTCCAGGGCTGGCAGTAATTAAAAAAAAAAAAAACAAAAAGAAGAGGGTAAAACCCACTGTAGCCCTCCAGCCAGCCGGTGAGAAATTAGAGCTAAAAACCCTAGCGCCGCCCTCCATAATTCCGTGCCCCTTTGCTTCCGCCCATTTACCTTTAACTCTGGATTCTCAGGCTCCTTCTCAGTAGCCATGTTGAAGATAAAAACCCCCAAGAAGGGACGAGCCAAGCGCGAGCTCCAAAAGCGCGCCCCAAAACTCGTGAGCTTGGAATTTTTTTTCCTCCAATTTTCTGTTTGTTTCCATGGAAAAAAAAAAAAACTAATTAACAAATTATGACGAGATAAGAAAGAAATTTTAGTCGAATCTTTATTTTCTCCTTTTTTTTATTTTGTCTAAACTGGGGCCAGGTTGAAACTGGGAAAAAGACACTGATACTTCAAGGCACGAAGACGAGCAACGTGTTGAATTCTGTGCTGACCGATATTTACCATCTAAAGAGAGAGAGTGCGGTGAGATATACCCGTAAGAATGATAATATAAGGCCATTTGAGAGCGGTGGCGAGACTTCTCTTGAGAAATTTTCTCAGAAAACTGATTGCAGCATTTTTCTGGTGAGTGTTCTTTTTTTTTTTTTGGTTATGGTTGGTGTTTTCTTGAAAAATGACGTTTCTCTGTTAATTAAGAACTATGGAAAGAACCCTCTGGAGGCTTGTGTTTCTTTTTTCCCAGCTTATGGTTCTACTGACTTTTCGTAGTGTTGCTACTTGGTTTATCATAGACTTTGTTACTGCTTTTGATCTATAGTTTTTGGACTAATTGAAATTATCTGATGCTGAATTAATATTGGTCATAATATTCTGTGCAACTCTGTGTTTGAGTTCAATTTGATGGAAAGAAAGGAACTTTTGGAGATCTTCTCTTATTTGCGAAAGAAAGGAACTTTTGGTGAATGGTGGCCTGGTTATTGTTCTTGGCATGTAATTTAGGATGAAACCACTGTATATTCTGCATCAGTATGTTCTTATTCAATTGGAAACTTCAGTTATAGCCACTGCATTATGGTATCAGATCCCAAAAACTAAACCTGCTTATTCTCTCCACCAGTGATTTTGGTACCGTAGCATGTCTAAATGACCTATGGCCTCTATTTGCAGTATGGTTCAACCTCAAAGAAACGACCAGACAATCTTGTAATAGGGCGAATGTATGATCATCACATATATGACCTTGTAGAGGTTGCAGTAGAAAATTTCAAATCCATTGGTTCTTTCAAGTATGATAAGAAAGTAGCTCCGCGACCAGGGTCTAAACCTTTCGTTGCTTTCGTTGGAGAAGGATTCAATAATGTAGACGAGTTGAAACATTTGAAGGAGATTTTACTTGATCTCTTGCGGGGAGAGGTACTCTGTTACCTTTGAGCTTCCTAATTCGATCTTAGTAAGACTGTTAAAGTAATATCTTTGATCTTATTTACACAGGTTGTGGAAAACTTGAATCTTGCTGGGTTAGACCGTGCTTATGTATGTACAGCTGTATCTTCCAATCGGGCATTCTTTAGTCACTGTGCATTGAAGCTGAAAAAGTCAGGCACAATGGTTCCTAGGTTGGAACTGGTCGAAGTTGGCCCTTCCATGGATTTGGTTGTTCGTCGTCATCGTATTCCTAATGAAAGCCTAATGAAAGAAGCCATGAAAACGGCTAAAGATAGAACTAAGAAGAAGGTTGACTAACTAAATCTCCCCTTTTTGTGCACAGTGAGAAGACATGTCATTTATGTGAAATTGTTTTCTGCTTGCAGATTAAAAATGTTAGTGATGATGCCGTACGAGGGAAATATGGGAAGATTTATATTCCAGATCAGAAGGTAAGAATCAGTTATATATGCTTTCTTTTCTTAGTTCATGTTTTTTGTGTGTATTTTTGTATGGTTGAAGAGGGGCAGGAGTGAGTGCTGATCTGTGGTAGGGGCTATGGTGCTTCGCAGCTGTCTATGGGGGATAGTCATAATTATTAATTTCTTTTCTCTCTACCCTTTTTCCTGTTGTGCTGTGGATTTTAGCATCGGCATTCTGGAATACCACTGATGCCTAGTTTTGTTTTAGGTTGGAAGTGTGGCTCTACCCAACAAAGCAAAAGGAGTGAAGAGAGAGCGACGTGAAGCTAAGATGAAATATGTTAACAATGAGCATTTGGCGAAAAAGCAAAAGAAACATTCTGACTAATTCTCACCTGGGCCTATATGAAATTTTGTCAACAATCCTTGTCCTTTTGGTTGCTTCCTTTATATTATATTTGGACTGTTGTTTCCTGTTTCTTCTACTCAATTGATTTATGAGCTTTCGAAATTTTGGCGTTGTCGCGCTCGAAACGCATCCATTTGAACCGCAAAACTCAGATTATGCTTTCGTTCTCTACTTTTCCGAACATGGGGCAATTGCAAACAAATAAACAGCATACCGGCGAGTTATCATATGCTAAGATGATTCCCTGAAAACACAGGGTAACAAAGATAACGACCTCATTAACGTTAGACCAGCATTTTTCATCAGGCGCTCAAGTCCGCTTGGAAAAAATTAAAAATTGAAAGTTGATTGCACGGTTAACGAGAACCCCGTGTGTTGATGGGAAAGATTAAAATTTCTGTTAATTCGTACGTATAATCTGTCATGCTACATTCACCTTTAAACCGATATATATTATTTAACATATATAAAAAAGGGAAGAAAATCGAGAAAGTAAATTGGGTTTGGAAATGCGCTAGAACCACACAGGGCATCTCCAGAGAACAATTTTAGAAAAACGAAAACAGAGAAACTGATGAACAGGTCAGAGAAATCGAGGGTGGCACGCAATGATGGCAGGTACAGAAGGGCTCTGCCTCTTATCCCATTGTCCATATCAACAATTTTCTCAATAAAAATTACTTTAATGCTGGGGGCGAATGAAAATTTTCCTTCCAGATTAACCTAAATTCAAACGCACGCCCCATAACAAACCAAGTGGAAGTCAGAGCTGCTAGAAGCTTGGCATCGATATATTGTTACAGCTAAAAACAGAGAGACTAAAATCAACTCTTCTTTAAGTGATGCCACTGAAAGAGATTCACGGCGGCTCAGTGCTGTTGATGTTGGCTTATATGAAAAAATCAGGAGATTCACTTAAAAAGTCGTAAATGTATGTCTGATCAAGAACTTATTTTTAAATCGGAATGTCTTGGCAGTGCCAAGAAAGTATCATGCTAAAGACACAACACCTTGCATCAAAGAATTCATCCTCGAGTCCACGTCGAGTGTTCTTCAAAATCTTCATGCAATATCCTGAGGAACAGATAAAATGAATTTGATTTGAAGAAAATTCAGAATCACATGGCCCCATGGTTTAGATACATACAGAGACTTAGACTAACGGAGTCGAGCCAGACCAAACCTGGTATCCAACATGCCCGAGAGTTCTAAAATGCCAGCTGCATGACGTGGAGAACAGACAAATTCATGCAGATCCAGCACTGGGAATGGCAACCAAAGAACAAAAGAACCAGTTTGTCAGAAATTACCAGAATGGTCCATACCTGAAGGATATACAGCATACATAACTCAACCAACAGTAGAGAGATGCTCGGAACCACAGGCTCAAGCTGCAACATCAATAACTCCAAGAAGTATTTGTGAGCATCAATTGCAAATCTGTAATGTTATGGCATAACATGCAGCTTAATAACAAGCTACATCGGAACAAGAAGTATAATAAATATGTAACTAACTGGAATTATAAAGATCAAAGTTTGGGAATTGCAAAAGAAGAGAGTATATATTTTAATAACAATGTATTTATGGTTTATGTCCAATGAAAAACTAATTAGAATCCACAAAGGCAGCAACTGACGGTGAAAATAAAGACCATCGACTCATATTTTTCAATCATCTTTGGGCTGCCCAGTGGGACTCTTGGGCTTATCGATAGGGTTTTCATCAGCTGGCTGCCTATCAACGCCTGAAGCACCTGGTGGTTGTACAAAACCTAAATTCCAAAAGTCTGTGAAGCCACCAATTGATCCAAAGTCAGGCATATCGTAGTTAAGAGTATTACCCCATAACTCACTGCTAGAACTAGGCATACCAATATGAGTGTCATATCCCATGGTCCATTCATCCTCTAGGTCAACAATGTTCTCAATCCCAGGATTTGATAATTCCAGAAAATTCTTCTCCCCCACAAAATCCTCCGGGAAAGAGACAAAATATTCTGGACCAATCTCCTGTTGTGGGCTCATAACACTCTTTCCTTTCAGAGGATCTTTGCATTGGGAGCTTGGTGCCCCTGCACCATGCTCTGGGGAATTGACAAATTCTCGTATCCCTGCTGATTCATCTGATAAGATTATTTCCTCTGATGGAACATTCTCAGTTTGAAATGGCATGCCTTCACTACCTAGACCCATTTCTACCATCCCTTGTGAATTGTAATCAGGAAGTTGTTCAACAGGCACAGGACTGGTCTCTAAGACTGCAGAAGAAAACATGAGGTTGCTCCAGTCAGGTCTGAACTTCACTATCTGTCCCTCAATAGGTGATTTGGATTGGCCTACTTCATTTTGCTGGTATCCAACAAATTTCCTTTTTGGCCTTGGTGAAGCAACATCTCCCTTTTCCTTTTTCTCCTTAAGGCGCTCTAAGAATGATTGGTTCTGAAACAATTTAGCAAAGAACAAAACCATCTGCTGTTGTCTCTGCTCTGCTGCCTGAAGCCTCTGTCTCACTGCTTCCATATGCTGGAAAGTTCCACTCTGTTGTTGCTGAAGTTCTACAACCTCTTGCATCATCATACTCCTGTCCTTCCTCAATTTCTCCACTTCACTTTCCAGTTCCGCCTTCCCCACTTCTCTAGTATGCTCAAAGTGGGTCCCAATTTGCTGTGACTGTGGAGGCCTGCGCCGCTGTATGTTCTTCAACAGGTGCCTCCCACCTCGTCGGAAAGCATCATTAGCAAACTCCCACCTATCAGTATTGATTTTGCGGAACCCCTGAATACAAAAACAATTGATTCGAGAATGAACGGGGAAGAAACTGAAGTTCATTAAATTACATAATAATCGCAAAGTTCAAATAGTGGTACATGCTTCACATGAGACAGTTAGAAACCAATCAAACATCAATTTTCAAGCACTGAAAACACACAGCTGTGTTAACATAAATTTCTGCAAAGGATTAGCTTGTTGCCATGACACACGGAAAACAGTAAGCTTAAAAAAACAAGCAAACAACAATAATATTGTGCTCCATCAGAACCTTAAATTCTACCTGAACAAGATGCAACTTCCCGCTCAATGCAAACTCAGAGGGGAAGGACGTCCACTTCAACCAAAAATACCCCATTACAGCAACACGAGAAGAATACACTTTTTTCTGTAGAAACTACAAGAATCAATGAACACAACGCCGAGTAACCCATCACCTGTTTTGCATGTACCACATACATGCATGGTCCATAAAATCCCCTTAGTTACAAATGCCGTACAAGTTGACAATGACCTAGTATACCCCTAGTGGATGCAGCCACATACATGCATCCCTGGCTATTAATACGCAAATATTTGGATACAGCCACATATACAGACTACAAGGAATTGATCATTGCTCAAGTACAACTACAAGATAGGAACCAAAAAAAAGAAGAAAAAATACATCAAAAAAAATGAAGAAAAATAGCCCAATAGAGGCTGTTGCGGTAACTGCAAAAATACCCACATAAGTATTCAGTTGGCGAACAAAACTGGAGAAATTGTTGTGCTTAAAATTGCGTGGGAGAACAATCCTCGCAAATTCCAGCGGGTCCCAGACCACGAAGCTCTCTCCCGCGAGGGCCCACGAGATTATCGGGTCCAGCGTCCGATCATCTACAAGATCAAAAATTTTTGATAAAAATGGCGGAATCGGAGTCTCTTGTAAGCACTCAAGAGGCTGAGGCACCGCTCCAATGTCCTCCTCCTCCCCCTCCACGCAATCACCTCCCTCTTCTCCTCCCGTTAATGTGGGGTTTGCTTTCATTTCGAGCATCGGCAAAGGAACAGGATGAGTCGTAGGGTTCCGTGCAGAGAATCCCTCGTCATCAATTATTGGAGGAGGAGGAAACGAGGACGATGAAGGAGAAGCAGAGAAGGGCACATTATCCAGAATTGAAAAGCCAGGAGGGAACTGCCGGGAACCCATCACCGGCGGCGTTGTTTCTAAAGAACAAGAAGTATTAGCAGCAGTCGTAGGAGGAATAGAAGGTCGATGGTGGGGCGATTCTAGGTACATATCGTCTTCCAGGATCATTTGGTTAAGGCAAGGAAATCAAAGTAATCAAATGCGGCTTCATGAAAAACAAAGAAATTCGGCATAAGAAATGAGGGTTTAAAGATATGGCCGGTGAGATTTATGGGGGTCGAAAGGGTTTATAAGAAGGGTTTAGAGGCCTCGCCGACCAACTGTTTAACAAAAATCTCAGAAGAGGCGGTGGCGGGGGTTCGGGGGTTCTTCCTCGGCCGCAGGCACAGTGCTTTTGAGCCATTGGCTGTTCTTTTCACGCCCCGCCCGGTGGGGTTCACACACTGCAAATGGGTTTCAGCTCCGGAGAGATGAAGCAGCTGACCTCTGATTGTGAACTTTCTTAGGAGTTAAGTTTTGTTTAATGGTCCTAGTCATTAACAGTATGAAATTAGTTTTAACATTTAATTTAATGTTTAATGCGATATTTATTTCTCTCTTCTTATTCTTTTTTTTTTTTTTTTTTTTGTGGCTGTTGGTGGGAGGCAGACAAGGCTTGGGCGGCGGCCATGGGATTAGATATTTTTGTCTGGGTTTTGAATTTATGTGGACTAGGTTTTTTACTGTTGGATCTTTCTTCGTTGCGACTGGCCTTTGGGGGATGTGCGCTCATTTAATGAGGGCCCTGCACACTTGGTGGCGAGGCTGAGTTACTGGCCCAGTCATATCTTAAAGCTTGCGCAACAGACTTAAATTTAGGGTTCGATTAACTACAATTAAAAACAATAAACGTAAATTAATATTTACACTACAATCCACTGTAATCCTATAATTTTTTTATTTGGTCCAAGGAAGACTAATCAATTTTGCCGTGTTTATTCGGCGTGTGCGTCCCGCCGCGGAGCACAAGTCCACAAACAGTACAAAAAATAAGTGGAATGACGCGGTGCATCAAGCGGTTAATCCTCTCGACCGCTGCTTTAGAATTAACGCATAGGTTTTAAGACCCGAAGCAACCTTGATTGCAAAGTTTTCCATTTGAAGGAAGCGCAGGATATACAACCATTCTCGCTTATATAATTTAATATGGGACGAATAAGATCGGATCAGATTCTGCCTGAACGATGCAATCACCGCAGAGAGAGAGAGAGAGAGAGAGAGAGAGAGAGCCTTTTTGTCTTGTCGAGGAGGCCAGGTTTAACAAATTCTTGATATTTCAGCACCTTCCATAAATTATGTCTTAACACCATCTTCGACAAACCTGTTCATCAAACCATGTCACCTAAAAACTTACTCTTAACAACATTTCTCGTAATGAAGAATCTTCGTTGAAAGCCATTGGCCTATTTTCCTCCGGAGAAAAAAAAAAAAAAAGAAAAGAAATTTCAACTTTCAACTAAGCGCTTTATGTGGTCTTTCGTCTAGAATGATTTTTCATGTGAGGTAAAGAGAATGGTTATGTGCGGGCCACTAGCCCTACGCAGTACCCCTAGAAATAAATGCCATTTACCCTCAAAAGAATTAAAAATAAAAAAACTCAAAATAATTCTTTTTTCAGAGACAGCTCACCCCCCCCAAAAAAAAAATAAAAAACGAAAAAAGAAAAACTATACTCTGCAGCCTATGCTCTCTCTCTCTTTTTTATCTTTTTAAATTTTTTGGGCTGGCCAGATTCACGCTTAAATGCATGTGCTCACTTTCTCTAAGTGTGAATATTGATTGCTAACCGATCATCTGCATCAACGCTCGATGGTTTAATGGGTTTCTCTCTCCACACTCATAATGGCTCGAACAGCAAATCAAGAGACTAATTATCCAACCCGGACGGTAACCCAAATTCCAGTGTCGATGAGCACAAAACCAACTAGACACACATTGGCCATGCACGTTGTCAAGCGCCACATCATTCTACCCAAATTAACGTCCATGCAAGAAAGTGACCAGTCTCAATGGGGTTGACATGAACACGACATGGCTCACAGCCACATGCAAAAGATAATTAGAGAAACAAATTATATGAAATTTGGCTTTGAAACAACAATTTGAATCCCCTTCCCGGGCCACACAATTCTTTCTAATCTTAATAGAAGTTTGCTGGTCAAAAACTCTGTGCCCTTCGTGTTCAGATGTTTCTTTCCCTTGGGCGCATTAAAGTAAGCAAAAATGGAAATGTTCGTAGAAAGAGAATTCTAATGGACCCAACAAAAAAAAAAAAGCAAGAAAAAAAGAAAAGCTCAAAAGGTGTGCGCTGCTTCTCATTAAGCCACTTTAAGTTACAAATTTTACGTACAAAATTATGACCAAATTTATACAAACTTCCTATCAAGGAAAAGGGCAATTATGGCAGCAGAGAAGGTGTAGTGAGGGTGAAAAAAGTTGTTTTGATTGAGATTAAAATCAAAATTCTCTACTCACGAGTGAATAGACATGTACAACAATGATTCTGCAGCCAACAAAACAAATTAAAAGTTAAGAGGATTGGGAACAGAAGGAATTCAAACCAACAAAGATGCAATGTTAAATTCATATGACAAATACATCCAAATCAAACCCCATTTCAGCACAAACGGATAATGCTTCAGTAAATTTCAATATTTTAATGAACTAGAACTCTGTGGTCAAGAGACAACGTCCCCAAAAAGTTTAAACTACTTGATATTGTTTGTGTGTGCCGTATGAACATGAGTGTGTGGATGTGTAATGTCTGCCATCAGAACATGAATTGGGACACACCTCAGTAAACAGATATAAAGAACTTAGCAAACCTGAGACTATCCAGGGCAGTGCTTCTCCACGCCAGATATCAAATCCCAAAAGAATGCTTTATTATGTGCATAAATAAGACTTGCTGGTGTCCTCTCCTTTCAGCTAAGCAATGGCATGTCCGTGGGACCAGTTTGAGGTGTGGAGATTTTGATCAAAGTCCTCAAAGAATCCATGATATTGGAAAAGGAAGGGCGCTTCCACGGTTCACTGCAGCCAAACCATTTGCATTATGAGAAAAATTAATTCAGTACTAGCATTTTAAAAAAATTGCACATAAGTCTGGAATTCTGGACTCACTGTGCCCAGCAAGTCTCAATAAGGGCAGCTACTTGAGGATTTAAATCCCGTGGAATCTCAAGCCTTTTTCCCTTGAAACCAACTGCTGCTACAACCTACAAGGCATATACTTCATCATCTACATCATAAACACATAAATTTTGGAAGCAGGTTGTAGGAAGTTTCCAGAATCAAGTGGAAGAGAATGAGACCAGAAAATAGAAGAGAAGAGCAGATAAAATGCAGATAATCTATTCAGCATCAATAAACAACCACTGTGATCACAATGAGGGGTGACATTCAAAGCTATGCTATCATGCAATCATTATCCAACATGATGAAAAACTGCACCATTTTAAACTGCCTAGGCTCCAGTAACCTGGGCTGTCCAGTTAAGCTGAAATGGTGCAAAGGCACAGATCCATAAACATAAGCTTGTCATAGCCATATCATGTAAATCAACCTACACGGTAACAAACTGCCCCTTTATTTTTGCCCATTGTTGAAGGCAGTATAGCCCTACAAATGGCAACCAATCTTACCAGTCCTATCAAAACCAAGAACCATAGCTAACAATAAAGGTATGAATAGAACACACATCAAATAGGAACACTATGCTCAGTCCTTGTCAAGAAGGCAAATGCTGTGGTATGTGGTCTGCAAACCAAAGAATGCAAACTGGTAGAAATCCTTCTATTCTTTTAACCCACTTGTAAATAATGTGTACCATGTCTGAAGTAAAAATTTCCTAAAATGTCAGTTAGCAAAAGTTCCTCAAGTTCATTTCCCAAGTACATACGCTACAGTCAATGCAAAAAATCTAATCCGCTCATGTTTTGAGCCAAAGCATAAGTTACTTCATGAGTCAAACCTGTGCTGGATTCAGATTGCCCCAGGGTTGTTGCAACGTTGCAAGCTCCCACAATATTACACCAAAGCTATATACATCTGACTTCTCATTTGATGGCTCATCACGTAGAACTTCTGGTGCCATCCACTCAGGCTAACAAATCAAAGTCACTGAGAAGATCATATTGCAATAAACAAATCCTATGACAGCTAGAAACAAAGACCTACTAGGTCAGTTCCAAGGTTTGAAATCACTTACAGTCCCTGCTGCTGATTTTGATGACAGAAATGTATTTGCTTTTAATCGAGAAAGCCCAAAATCACACACCTAAATAGATCAGAAAGTGTGGGGGGAAGAAGAACTGTGAAATAAGCAACTGCATCTAAATCATATTAACATCTACACAAGTAGCAGCAATAATGCATTGTTAGGACACCTTTAATAGAATATAAGAAATATATTGAGTTGAATTTTTTAAAGAAATACAAAGAAACTTTCTTTGTAAGCAATACCAGGACACTGCAACTTCTACATGTGGACAAGAACAAAAATGCATTTTTAAAAATATTTGGATTTCATTCATTCCGGAATATAGTTCTAATTCAGCAACAGCAAGGCTTCATGTCTGAAAAGTTTAGTTTTTCACTGCAAAAATTAATGCTTAAAAGGACATGTTTCAGGAATCAGCAATCTTCAAAGAAGAAATTGGTAGCCAATTTGCTGCAGCTATTATCTAACCTTCACCGTATATTTTTTGTCAACCAGAAGATTTGGGGATTTCAAATCTCTATGAACAATTGGAGGATTGCGTTTGTGAAGATAATTCATACCCTTTGCCTGTGAAAATCATTAGCAATTCAATAAGCCATCGCAGAGGGGTTGACAAAGAATGCAACAAGAAGCTGAAAATAAAAGATGGAGCGCACAGAGATGCACTTCAACATCATACCACATCATACGCCATACTTAACCGACGCCTTTCATCCAACACCTCTCTTGCACCAGATTTATGCAATAGCCTAAACAAGCTACCTCTACAAAAAAAAAAAAAAAAAAAAAAAACCAATAAATCAATGCATGTACATGTTGAAAGAGATAAAGCTTACAGCATACAAATTCACATGCACAAAAATGAGAAATTACACAATCTTTCGGCAGTTCACATAGTGAGAAAAACAGAGAAGCAGGGAATTTACTAAGCAGACATCACAGAACCTTGATAAATATTCTGTCACTATTGATAAATTTGGAGGCTGGGTAACCGCACCCATGAAAAGAACTATGTTTGGATGCCGTAGACATTTCATTATTGCGACCTAATGAGGAAAAAAAAAAAAGGGCCACACAAATCAGAGCAAAACCAAAAGTTCAATGGATGTTTCCCTTGAGTTTTGTTCACATTCAAACAAACTGCTAGTCAGAATATACCTCCCTCAGAAATTCCTTGAAACGTTCTGCTTGAAAATCTTGCTCCATTAGAATTTTCACAGCAACATCCTATGGTTAACACAAATGGCAAATGGGAAAAAAACAAAAAAAGAGGTAAAAATGGGAGGAGGAAAAAAACCAAATAGCTGAAATAAAAAATACTCGAGTGTTCCAACTTACAACAGTAATTAAAAACAGACTACAGTCAACTGAGACAAAGATACAAATAAAATCAAATAGATGATAAAGCAACAATTTTGAAACAAATGCGAAAAAAAATGCATGATAGATTATATAATTAAGGAATCCTAGAGTGAAAGCCAGCTCTCGGCAGGATCCAATCTGGATATAAAAATAAGTGCAGTTCAATCATTAAAAATGATATCTCTTTTAGTATGGTCTTCTTTTCCCTTTTGAGCCAGGTTCTCATGATAGGATGGGAGGTTATTCTGAATAATATCTCTTCTTGTCTATTAAGTACAATAGTAGAGCTAGAAAATCACTTTACTGTCTGAACAAAAGTATTACGTTTATATGTTGTCTCAAAGTATAGTATGAAGTTAAATTCAGATGTTGGGTCCAGCTAAAATGATGAAAACAACATGGGTAATTCTCACTTTCCAACTTTTGGTTTCAGGTTTGCACTCTAAAAGGAAATGAGTTCAACTGTACTAAACTGCAGTAGATTATCGACTCTTAATAATTGAGACACTAAAAATAAAGAAAAAAAAATCTGCATTTCTTAAAGTTACACTGAATGATTAAATTTCACCTTGAGACACATCCAAGCAAATTCAAACTGTAACTAATTATCAGGGAGATTAACACTTTCAGAGAAAACACAGAAGTCACAAAGCTATGACCCCTAGTTCTTTCCATCATCCAGAAGTTGGTCAACAGCTTACCGAGCCATGCCATTCAGCACGATGGACTGTTCCAAAAGAACCTGAAAAGGTACCAATTCAACTTTTAGTTACACTAGTCCAAAATCCTACAAGATTTCAGGTCACTAGTCCCAACTATTTCCTCTCAAACATGTTAAACAGGAAAAATAGAGTACCCGGAGTACCTGATCCAATTCTGTCTTTTAAAACAAGATCACTCCAAAGAATATCCAAACCCTCCACATAAAGTGGCAGTTCTTTACTTGGTTTACCAGAAACTAGTTGACCATCCTCGGAGAACCTTAAATCTTTGCTAATGTCCACCTTCTGATCAGGCAATGGAAAAGGTGATGGCACATTTCTGTGTACAGTAGGTAGGATATGCTTCGTAGGAATTTGATCCTTGATCATGTTTTTTGATTGTTTAACATTTTGTGGAGGATTACAGGATTTGAAAGGTAAATCAGAATTTTCAATATTGTTGCCCGAAAATTGCTTAACATTACTTCTCTCATTGCCTGTCTGCTTAATTTGCCAAGAATACGTAGGTGAGAAATATTGATCTTCTTGACTATCGGCACCTGCAATCACAGCATTCAGCACAACTTTTTTTGAGCCTTATGCCATATTAAAATGAAAAGTGCAGTCACAATGCCTAGAATCATATAGCAGAAAACTAAAGAATACAGAAGGTTAAAAACATGAGTTCTAATGAGTTGCAAATATTTAAAATGCTGGCAAAGGAGGAGGCAACTAATATTTGAATTGCATTTTCAGCTTGACAGAAGTTAATTTTCGAACTGTTTTCTTCTCATGCACAAGCAAAAGCCTCAAAAACCTTTTCAAGCTATTTTCATGCTAACAGAAGATTGATTGAACAGTCAAACAAGCAAAATTTAAGTTTCAACATGGAAACAATGATTAGAGAAGCATATTACTGGCAGAAACAATAATGAAAAGTTGAGCAAAGTTGATAACTTGTAACATAATTTGTTAAAAGCCATAAAATTATTGCCAAAGTAAAATGAAACAAGGAGCCAACTAGAGTGTTATAGTTTAGCAGATAACTGATCAAACAATACTACTGGTCAAAAATCCAACCATAATGTTCATGAGCCACATTTAGCAATGAGAAATCCAAATTGTAGCTCACTACGAAGTTTCTGAATTCCAGCAATGCTAAATGAATAATCAACAATTTACTCATATGCACTTTAACATGATAAATTGCTCTTGCACGAACTCCGACTATTTGGTATGTAAAAATGCAAAGATAAGATCAAAACTTCAGCCCTGGTTGAATGTAACCTCTTGATGTGCCAGAAAGTGAAAACTTGCATGGACAGTCCAAAAGCCAAACAAGACCCAAAAAGCAAAAGGAAGAAAAATAAAAAGAGCATTCAGAATGAAAATCACTTAATGTGATTGTCAATTTTTTTTTATGTAAAGGGCAAAGAGCCACAATATATCAACTTGCAAATATAAAGAGCATACTCAAAAGATAATCAGATCATAAACATAAAAGAGAATCTTAGAAGAATCTCATATGTTCCAGAGATATGTCACAGCAATAGGAATAATATAAGCTCAGCCACTGACAATTACCTGCTAACCCATCACCAAATACAAGATTGAGCAATTGACAGTCTGAAAAATACTGTTTGGCCAATGACCTGAAATCAACAGTGCATTCAGCTGATTTCATTTGGGGCAAGCGCAATGGTGAAAAGATTGAAATGGAAGAAGGACCATTGAGTAAAGAATCTGGCTCGCTTAAACAACCTGGATTCTCTACTAAGTCAACTAGATACTCCCTGAAATGGAAAAGAAACATTTGTAATATTTCTGACACATTCATAATGCAAATATCAAATATGCGGCATATGGGTAATATCTACATAACATCATGATACATAAGATGGGAAAGGTAAAATAAAGCAGGCCAACAATAAAAAAACTGAGAATATGGACCATACTGACAACTGGAACTTAAAAAAAATGAAAAAACATGATACTAAAAATTTTCCAGAATGATTACAACAACACCACGACTGCAAAACAATGTCCATTTCTCACCTACCACAAACTTTTGAAACTGATCACTTTAGTCTCATCATAGTAGCTATGAGTGAACAAATTCAGCAGAGACTCCAGCCACAAGAAAAGATGCTACCGACATACAAATTGAAGAGATGCCATTAGTCATTATAAGGTTTAACTCCAAAATCATTTGACCACTTTTTTCTTGTAAGCAGTTGGGCTCACAGACATTGTCAATAAAATTGAAAAATAGTAACTTATTCAGCTTCTTGCCTAAAAAATAACTCCTTGAGTCTTATACTGTATCTGTGGCAAAAATTATGTAGAGAGTCTTAAAAACACCAAAGAGTACCTGTCAAGCGCAAACCGTACAAGACATGAAGAGGCATTGTCTCTATTACAAAACCTGCATCCCTTTGCAATTCGACATGGTAGATCAATGGTGTCAGCTAGCACCTATAAATCACATATGATTGATTGTCAATTCATATTCTTCCCAAGAAATCCAGATACACCACACAAGAAACACTGCCAAACATGTATCCATTATATATGCAATATTCTCAATTATAATCAAGAAAAATTAAAAATAATGCAACTTACCAAAAAGTTAAACCGTGAGAACATAAAATAATCATAATAATAATAAAAGTTAAAAAAAATCCAAAAGATAGACTTAATGATATGAAAATCCAGTGATAGCCCATATAAGATGAGACACTACCTTGAATAATAAAGCTCGATGTCTGCATAGGCCAAAAGATAGACTGCACATAGGAACAACAACAGATCCTAAGCAATCTTTTAAGTCATTGCTACATTTCTCCCATAAGGAAATCAAATCATCTTCTCCTGTTGATGCTGAACCCCTTATGGTAACAATAAAAACACCTGGTTAACAAAATGAGCTATATTGACAGATTAATACAGAAGTCAGTTTTGAAACTTCCTAAAATAAGGAACATGACTCACCCCAGTCGACTGCAGACCAATTTTGCCAGCTGATCAACTAAATCTTCTGTTTTTACACAGCACAAAGAAATTCTGTGGACCCAATTTTGAAGTTCTTTTAACCCCGGATCACTATGTTGGTCAATCACCACTTCCAATGAAGTGTCATCATTTGGGTCAATAGACTTTAGAGAGTCAATTGCTGGTATACGACTACCATCTTGCAAATCAGTACACATGGTCCATACATATGGATCCATTCCATGAATTAGGTAAAAGCCATCAGGAATCTTGTCAACATATGATAAATATCCATTTACCTGATGCAATTAAATAAGTAAGGTACATCAATCAATTGTCAAAAAGAATAAGTAAAGATCACAGATAGCATTTACAAAGAGAAAAGCCAAAAAAGAAAAAGCAAGTTGATATGCCTAACAGTCATATTTGGGTGTTAACCTAAGCCCTACCTGGACACCTATTATTATATCCAAGTAATAGAACACTAATGCTTTCTCCTTCAGGTCTGCTCATTATGAGCAAGTAATGCAATTTTCCAGTGATGATATCATTCTAATAAGATTGTGGACTTAAAAATAAAATAGTTGAAGCACCAAAAGACTGTAATTCTTTGAGAGAATCATCTTGATGAACATTTTCAGCTTGAAAAGGAAAAACTAATATAGACAACAACAGTAACAGTAAAAGTAAAACAATAATCAAATTTTCAAACATTGTACAAACAGACATGTATACTCAAAGAAGCCTATGGGGGCAGAGTGCAAGCCATTCTAGGAGGGGGGAAAAGTTACCTGACAGTAAAGTGAAATCTCTTTATGGTGAAGCAGCCAAATATGTCAACAATTAAAGCATGGTAGCCTAGTTTTTGCACATGGAAAGCCTCATAATGCAGTGGATTCATTCCATGGCACCAAGAAAGATCAATGTTTGCAGTAGACAGCCACCAAACCACAAAACAGGAAGGAAAACTGAGCACGTGGAAACTAAGTGAAGTGGGTGGTTATAGGATATTCATTTGAGAAACTGGTTTGACATGTTATGGATTATATGCAGAGACTATGGATGCTGTTAATGTAACTCACCCATATTATCAACATTTCTACATATTTGCCAACAAGAAGCAAAACTTGGGACAAGTATGAATAGTCCAACTTAATTTAAGCAATTGATTCCACATTTAGAATTGACAATGAAGGAGATGCCCCTTTCTTTTATTACATATGCTTCAGCATTTTCTAAAAAGCAATTATAGCAAAACCGATGTCCTCAACATGTAATTAATGCATGCACACTGCGTTGATGAAACAAAGATACATGCAACCTGGCATCTGCTGATTGAATTACCTGGGACCATCAACAAAAATCATTTCACTGTCCAATAGCATCTACCTGTTATTTATTGACTCAACCAATAACACATCATTGTCTATACGGGTTGCAGCTACAGAAATGGAATAAACCAATTTGTTCCATCTGAATCATTATAAAATTTCCGTGGACACCAATAGCCAATAGGAGATGAATATTCTTAGCCCGTAACAGAGTTTCACTAACAATTCAGCTCAAAGCATGCTATCCCCAGGAGCCTGCTCAAATATATCAAGGTTTCCACAGCTCTTAAACCTTTGTAAATAAATTTGTGCCACGCCCCCATCCCGTGGGTTATTATCTGTCTCTCTCTTCCACTCTCTCTGCACACAGACACTGTCCCGCTAATACACACTAAGCCTTGCAGCTTGCAAGCATGCCCAGCTGACCACCTCCCTTCTTAGCTGACAGATTCAAAGCAAGCAAACATACAAACACAACAAAAAGTAAACAGCCATAAAGAAAAAATTCAAAAAAAAAACGCACCCAAAATCGATAAGACAAGGCCTCCGGCGAGTTAGAGGTGGAGGATCGCAAGGCGGATTCGTCGGGGAACGGATCCAAAAAATTGGGATCGTCGGCACAAGTGGCATCCGATGATAACCTCAAAGCCAACGCCAGCTGCAACTGGTAACTCTCCGTCTGCTGTGCCCAGCTCTTCCTAAACGAACCCGTCCCCGTAACTGCAGCCGCATCCACCGCTCTCGCCCTCACCAAATTGCCGTCCTCGTATATGTAACCGTACGCGTCAGTCTCATTTGCCCCAGCCATCGACAGCGTCGGCGCATAGTACTCCCCGGACAACGAACCCTCCCCGAAACTACTCCCGCTTGATTGCCTTTGCAATCCGATCGAAGGATACAAGTTCAGATTACCAATTCGATTGTTGTTAACTTGCTGATTCGCTCTGTGATCAGCAGAGTCCCAGTCAAAGCTTCTCTCCGCCTTATGCTTACCGTGTTTGTAGTCAATCGGCACAAAGGTGTCGGAGTACGGCGGCGGCGGCGGGGGGTCGTCGGGGTACTGGCTGAAAGGAGAATAGTTACATCTTCGAGCGGGCATTTCCATGTGAAATCGTCCGTAAAGGAGAAATTTTTTTTGGCTCAAAAAAGATTAAAAGCCCCAACGTTGGGTAGCGCCATATTTTAGAGAGAGAGAGATATGAGAGAGAAGCTGAGGTCCGGTGTAGAGGTGAAGTGAACCTGGATCGGTTTCTTCCCTCACTTTCTCTCTCTAGCTTTTTTGTCAGGGAGGATTTTCGTCCTTTTTCTGTTTCTTTTTCCATTTTCTTTTCTTTTCTTTCCGTTGGTGAGGAAGCCACGATAGCAGAGCGATTTTATCGGTGGCATAATCGTAATATCCTGCAGAAACTTTTTTTTTTTTAAAAGGAAACCAAAAATTTATTAATTTATCTTGTTACTTTTGGCATTTTCGGGTCGGCAAAGACCCGATTATTCGTTTCACACATTTATCAGTGGCTGACTTAATGCCCTCGTTTCGGGGACATAAGTAACTTTTTCTTTTTTTTATTCAAATTTTTTTTACGTTTTGCTTTTTTAAATAAACATATTATTTTGAAAAATAAATTTTAAAAATCACCAAATGATAGTTTTCATTTTTAAAATTTATTAAAATTTCAAATTCGACTATAATGTAAATACCTCTTCCTTTTTTTTTTTGACTTTCTCGCTTTCTTCCACTTTTTCTTTTTCTTTTTTGCATCGCCACTTTTCCCATTTTTTTAATTGTTATTTTTCTCTTTTTTTTCTTCTTTCAAATGATTTTTTATGATTTTATTTAAATTTTAAATTCAATTAGAATATAGATACTTATTTTTGGCTCTATTCTCTGAGGCTCCCTCTCCTAACTCTCCTCCTTCACACTGCCTCCTTCTATCTCTCTCTTATTTTTTTATTTTTTATTTTTTCGAGCTTCATCTTTATTTTTTTGAATTATTTTACTTTACCATTAATTTTTTTTAAAAAAAATTAACCCTAAATTCTTTTTTTTTCAAATTTTACTTAGTTATATTTTGATACTTTATCAGAATATTTGAGTTTTATATTTATTTTTGTGAGATTCAGTTTTGTGAGTATTACTTCAATTATTGGGACATATTTTATTGTTCTTTGTATTTTTTTCTTAAAAAATAATAAAATAATAATAACAATAAAAAATATAGACAGCAAATACCATTAATTTGACAGTAAAATAAAAATAACATATAACAAAAACAAATAACAATATAAATGCATAGACGGTTAATTTTGATATTTTCTTGTGGTTTTGGCCTTTTTTTATTTTTGGCTAATTTTGTGGAGGTTTTCATTTGTATTACTATTATGTAGTATACAAAGCCACGACTGTTTTTTTTTTTTTTTGTAAGTTTTAAAAAAGATGACTCTTGGGCCAGTTGCCGAGATCGGTCTAAGTGTGATTAAATTTTGGCCGATCGTAATTTCCTACCAATTTAGCTTGTTTAGTCATAATATTATTTTATGCAGACGCTTGAGTTGGTTTTGTATGGAAAAAAATGCCCACTAAAAACAAAACAATAGAACATTTCGTTCATGCGAGGCTTACTCAAATTTCAGTGCCCCGAAGACCTTGTATTCGCTGCTGCCAAAACAGCGCGGAATCCATCTCAAACTAATCTGATGCTTCGAGTTTGTCCCGTCATCAATCACATAAAATAAGTTCGACTCTCTCTCTCTTTTTTTTTTTTTTTTTTTTTTTAGGGTTTTTGTGCTCAAATAACATAAGCTCAAATTGGCCCTAAACTAACATGTTTTGCACGCCCATTAAACTCTCCTCTCCAAAACCTTGAGCAATTCATTATATTGATCACACGATTTTCCAAATGAGTGAAAAGAGTCAGAAGACACGCAACTTGCAAACTGCGATCACAATTTGACCTGCTTTCCTCTCAAGATTTTGTAGACCGGTGTTTCCCGGTAAGGAGAAAGACGAAAAACGAGCATTGTTTTTATGAAGAATACTGGTAATCCTCCACGAAGCAATCGAACTTCTGACAAGTAGGAACGACGTGGGAACTTAATTATTGGCCTTATCTTCACAAGTAGTTACAAAACAAAGCAACTTTAGGATGGACGACAAACGAGGAAAAAACTAAGTTTGTATTCGATGAATCTCGTCAACGTCAGATTTGACGTGCAATTATTGCCTGCCTACAAGTTGGGTTAATTTAAGAGTAAGGCCAACTTGGCCTTTGTTACCAAACGAAAAGTTAAATAATATGGTTTGGCACAACACAGACGAAATTTTAAACAGTTAGATTGATGGGTATGGTACATTAAAAACCAAAAAAATAAAAATAAAAATTGCTGGAACAACTGACTATATCGTACGATATGGCAACCCTAAACAGGAAACCGCTAGCTGGGGTGGACTCTGGGTCCCCCTTGGAAGGATCCAGCATGGTGCCCACGAAAGTAATGGTTACCTTGGCTCGGCTCACGTGGTTTTAGTGACTCCTCGCACCAAGGTCCGACGACCAAAGTTAAAGCTGGCGGGCGAGATTGCTTTTAGCCTGCAGAAGCGCGGACCCAATTCTTAATAGAGGAGGACGAATTTTGCATGATTGAAAATAAATTGGCCAATATCTTGCATGGAGACAAAAACCAAAAACAAAAACAAAAAAAATTATGAACGCTAAAATCATTTATTTTGTCGCGATCTATTCAGTGTTGTGGCAAAAGTCTTTTGCTTTGTTGCATATTGAGATTTGATGTCCCTAAAACCTTGCACACAGGGCTGAAAGAGAGACTTTTTTTGCGATCTCCATTCTAGACTTCTGAGGACTCCATGTTGGTCGACCGCTACTCATGCTTACACGGTCCTTGCCGCCTATTTTCCAGCGCAAGACAAGCAAGAGGTTGCTCAGAACCAAATTTTCAGCCAAGTATTTTGAAAATGTTGTTGTCAATATAAGTATGGCAATATTCTCCATGGAACAAGTCTGCGATATTCAGCCCAGACTTCTCCATACTTCGCTGCACAGCGAGCCTCATCTCTCCTTTCTCTCCATATTAGCAGAATAAGAAGATAGATTGGATAAAAGTATGGTACGGGGGAACTGCAAAAATAGTTAAACTTCCAGTTTTGAACCTTTTGAAGAGCATAATTGTATTGGAATTGTGCAAAACGAAATTGGGCAATTACCTCAAACCGCAAGGCAGACTAAAAGACAATGCCAACAACAAGTCTCCAAGGTAGTTGCAATGTCTTGCAATCCCCCTTCAGAAAATAAAAGCAATGTCAAAAGTATGAACATTGTCCTTCACAGAATCCATGAGACAGACTTGACTGATTGCTTTCTTCGGTTTAGGAATAACAGCCCGTAGGCAATGCAATTATATCTGACCAGTGAGAACTAGCGGTTTATTTAGCAATGCAACTTGTTGCCTGAAAATTTTCCTTTTCCCCCCTTCCTAAAGAATGGTGGCTTAAATGTGATTGACTACATTCCAAATACGGTTTTAGCATGATGAGTCTCATTACGATAGGAAGAATATGAAGCTTTAGGTGTTTTGAGGCACAACATTGCTTCGAATTGCAACTAAAATACCTACAAGTCTAATAATCTACCCTAAACCAATGAATTCCTTAGGTTAGATTTACACAAATGGGAACAGTACCAAAGATTGCTATGTGTTAATGGATTAAGCACTAAAAATAACCTAAAATTGACACCTGGCATTCTGCAACTGTTTTATAATCAAGTTTTGCAGCTATGTTGCACGAGGAGAGGCAAAGATATAAAGAGGCATGATCCAATTGGCATCTTACCAATATCCAGAAGCAAGTAATTTTCCCCCGATAACCTTTGGTGGCTCACCCCATATAGGTGTCTTGGGGTTCTTTTTAAAAATATGCTTTTGCTTATTGGCTCCTCTAAAAACCACGTACCTGCCAAATTAGGGAAGCATCACTATAGCTTACAATTATGCAACAAGTTAAAAGCTCCTGGGAATAACGTATAACACCAGAAAATTACCCTAACAGAAAAACCAAGCAATTTGCTATGACAGCAGCTGTTGTTAGTTCCACTTTGTTAGCCAAAAGCCACCAACCCTACAAAAATTCAACAAAGATTGATACATTTGTATTTGTAAGGTCATATAAACTGGGATATCTTCTAGAAAGGTCTCTGAGGAAAATATTCCGAATGGACTTAAAGCAAAGCAAAAGAAAAGTGAGTAAACATGCCTGGATGCTAAAAGTGAAAGGAATCCAAACCAAATCCCCAAATACCAACATGAAGCCCAATCTCTCTGCAATTATGTCCCATCTACAAAGAAAACATTTATATACAAGTGAAGAGAAAAGCAAAATGAATATACTTCATCAAAAGAGAAACAAATAAGAAGCAGGTGGAATGCCAAAGCTTAGTCCTCATGTTGAAATCATAGCCATGCTTGGCTGTTTCTAATATCCATTTTAAAGTAAATGTTCCATGTTTATCACAATAAGAAGAACAATGATATTGATTTCTGCAGAAGTATAAAGACATGTACTTACGTAGATGTCATGTATTCCTCGTAAAAAAAGTAGTCCAGTATATATATCTAAAACAAGGATGTAGACAAAATGACTTTTAGCAATCCAATGTGTCATTGAAAAAGAAGAGAAAATAGTAAGTTATCCCAAGCAACCTCATATTACCACACAGAATACTTGATAGAGGATCATTGAACAGCTCAAGCTGTCATCAAGAATACTTTTTGCCAAAATTGATAGATTGATAAATAGCCATCCCATCATCCCAGCTCTAACAAAAAAGAATCTGTGGAATGCAACTCCATCTTGTTAGCTTATCATAGTCCCCAAATTCCTTATGTCAGTTGGCTCAATATTTAAGTAGTGACAAAAGGATGTTGCACAAACTAATTTATCCAATCTATCCTGGTGACACATAGACAAAAGGTTGTTGACCAACTAGGAATTGTGCTATGATAATAAAGAATGAGACTGAATTTCAGAAGAAAAGCACACACTACAAATCTACTGTTGAGAACAATTCTAGTTATGTATAACAGAAAGTTCAAAAGTAATATTAAACACACTTGAAAACACTGGACATTGTCTTCATATAATTACACACATGTATGATTCTACTTGATTGTTACTAGACTGGCCACAGAAGACACACGCATAAGCTGAAGAAGGATCACATACTTGAGGTCAATTCCCAAAAACTGAGGATTCAGCTGTATTCCAAACCACCTGGCAAATCACAATTAAGGTGACACATCACAGTTAATGACCAAAAAAGGCATTCTGCCAGGGATGCAACAGAAAGCATAGATTATATGCCATTCATTTCCACAAACAAAGTGTGCAGCAAGTGAGCCAAGCATTGCAGGAGATGTCCATAATGAATACAATATTTGTTGATCAAGTCAACACAACCTACATCAGAAAATGATTAGTGGGTATTTTTTGTAAGGCACAAAGTTTGGCATAAGAAAATAGTGATAACTTAGATGTGCTTCTTACTAACAAATTATGGGCAAACTATGACAGTTTTGATTGTGATCAAGAGAGGGAAGGATATGCAATTGTGCAACAGATGAAAAGATAAGGCAGTTGTGAGATAACAAAACTAGCTAACTTTGCTATCAGATAAAGGGTTGACAGTTGCATACAGGAGAGCCTTACTCTTTCAAAGCTTTATTGCTTGCCATTATGCTCACAACATGTTTGGCATATGAAACAGAGATATTCTTTTAAATGCTGATTAAAAAAAACAAAAACATTGAGTGGATTTTCATTGACATGGAACTAGCTCAAATCCCAAAACTCAAATGAACATCACCTAAAGTGAGTAGTTTGAAGTACCAGTCATGTATAAGGTTTCTTGTGACATGAGACTTTAGGGAAGAACCCTGGTGTTTTGAATTGCAACCAGCAGCATAGAGCATCAGTGTCACCTAGATTTAAGATTAGAAAGCAGGGAACCAGAACTTATTGGAATGGAAGCACTGCAACTTCAAACCCAAATAAAATGAGATAGATCTAAATGTGATTTCATAAATAGAGATTTTTATAACAGTGGTGTTGCTCCATCAGAAATTTATCTTCAGATCACAAAATGTTTAAACTTAACCATAAAAAGTGTATTTTTCCAGTTTGATGACATAATTTTCAGGACATGGTGCTAGGGAGTAGAAGATCAAAATGGCAAACAACATTAACAACGAACAGCATGTATACTGCAGAAAACCTCCAGACTTGTTAAAAGAGTACAATGCCATATGCCAATAAAACTAATTGGGACTAGACTTCCATTAGCTGGGATGCATGAGTGCATTTTTTTCTTCAAAACTTAAAGACGTGAACATACAAAATGGAATTTCACGTGCCAAAGTCTCCCACCTAGGCTAGAATTTAACAGCAACTTACAAGAAAACTGAGCGCAAATGTTGCCGACAGCAGTTCAAGTCCCCTTTCTGAGATCACCTGCAAACACAGATTAAGCACAAATAATTTTGACCACTGCTATAATGTGCTTTATTTAAATTTCCATAGGCTGATCGGAGCTAGCGCTTGATCTATAACACCCCTACCGGGGCAATCTCCTTATTTTCTAGACAACATTCTGCAGGTGTGTGTGCACTGGTCCACAGAAGTGATCTAAGAGTAGAAATCAATCGCGAAAATTGCAAAAGAGAGATCTCGTGAGACTGGAAATACCCACAGTGGGTGATATAGCATTAATCTTAACACCAAGCCCAAGAAGCGCAACCAGCAGCAGCAGAGATAACAGACCTATGCAGCGGAAAAAAAAAAAAAAAAGCTCCAAGGCAAGGCCAATCAAGAATTAGCAAAGGCAGAATCAAAAATGTATATATTCAAATAAATGCTTTGTTACACTAACAGACCATTGCAACGATAATAGAGGCGAGAGCCGTCCTTTAGGATCACCCCAGGAACGACTTTGCCAGGAAGTACAGATCCAGCAACTGCCAGATAACCAAAGTACATCGCCAGTACAGCAACCTGCGACATGGCCCAACATTGACAAGTCAGAAAAACAAGTGGGGTTCTCCAAGTTCATTGATTTTGTGAAAAAAAATGGCCAATGGTTAAAGGCAAGAGCAAACTTACAGAGTTCCAGGAGGGAATTAGAGCCTCCAGAGAAAAACCCAGATCCATGTCTTGCCAGGAAATGTACGTAGTATATTCTTCGGGTTAGTCCTTTCTAAAGGGATTAGCGGAGAGAGGGGGAAATTGATACTAGGGATTCTGGTCTGTGCTTGTCTTTGTTACCGGAGAAAGCTCTCTCGGCCACGGGCTCTGCTCCCTCGAAATCGAGGATGGTCCCTTCTTTTTGTTTTTTGTTTTATTAACCCTTTCAAAGTTTTGAACCCATGAGTCGTACACAATGCCTGGTCAAGTGCTGGTCATTTGCGCCATCCACGAGCGCATCGCCCATAAAATAAAGCAATTCAGTGCCATCGGTATGTGTGTCTTGGCCCTCATTGTGTCCTTTGTACAATTACTAAAAAAAAAATGATTGTATTACTATTCTATATAATTTAATTTTTTACCGAAAAGTTTGGTAATATCAAATTTACATTTAAAGAATTTATTTTTTTAATAAATTTAATATTTAATGAAATTGTCAAGTATTATAATGATTTTGTTATTTCTTTATAAAAAAGTTTAGCTTATTCATAGCACTTTGAACGATGAAATGCTACAATTTGTTAATTTAAGAGTTAAAAATTACAAAATGTTGCAAATCTTGGTGTTATGAAAAATTTAATTTATTTTAGTTTAATAATAAAAAGATCATTTGTTGTTTTATTAAATTTAAGGAGTTTGATTTTTTTGTTAAAAAATTTTTCAAATTTTCCTCTTTTAATGATCGCAATTGCATTTAATGGAACCGTAGGATTTCCTCTGCACCCCCCGACCCAAAAAAAAAAAAAAAAAAAAAAGAAATCTGCTTCATTATAATGAAAGTTACTTTATTGAAGATTTAATGAATCCTACGAATGTGGACCCTCATGTTTTACGTGACGCTACCAAAAGTTTGATCAATTTGCACATCGCCGCATATCTAGCGAATCTGGCCACAGACGTGGCCAAGGCCATTTTCGTCGGATCCTATTTCGGTAGGGCATGCCGCAGAACATCGCATTCCCACCCGCCCCCTCGGGGGCCATTCCGCTTGTTGTTCGTTTACAATAATCAATAATCGTGATTTTAACAATTGGGTAAAAGATAAAATCTCTATTTTATGATCGGAAATTCTCTACATTTCTAGTCTTTTCTAGAAGGAAACCCTCAGCTGCGATCTCTCTCTCTCTCTCTCTCCCTCAACGGCAATGGAGTTTTGGGGTAACAAAAACATTCTTTCTCTGCAGATTTCTTCTTCGTGCGATCTTAAATGCGCCTGCGTTTTCGGTTATATTATTATTATTATTATTATTATTCATTTTGATCGGCGTCACTCTGTTTGGCTTCCGAGAAAATTTTGTTAAGTGCGTGGCTTCTTAGATGGGAAACTACGTAACGACTTATCCTTGGGTTCACATTTTTTTGCCTTAGGGCAGCAAAAGGAACCGGTGATTTCAGTTTCATTCTTATTTTATTTTCTTTTATTATTTATTTATTTTTTACAAGTAGATCTTCTTTTATCTTCTTGGAAACGAAACTGAGCGATAAGTTAATTATACTAAAATTTTTTTAAAATTGGATTTGGTGGGTTTGTGGTGAAGCTTGTCATTGCTTTGATTTATACTTAGTCTTTTAAATTTCAAACATACAATTTGAGTATTGGAATCATTTGTGCATTATGATGATATGATCGCCACATTATGCCTCCAACCACTACGTATCCGTGTGAAGGTGCAGAAGCTTTTTAATGTAAAGCTATGGCCATGCTATTGTGCCTCAAACTTAATGTTGTAATGTTTATTTGTTGTTATTAGTAATCAAAGTCCTTTCAAACAATCAGGTGTCGAGGTCAAGAGTGGCGAGTCCATGAAGGTCAAAAGTGGGGGTAGCTTCGGTTTGCATCTTTCTCAGGTTATACTTGTGTTATTGACCTACCTTTTTGCAATCTTATTATCTATTTAGATTTTTTGAATTTGTTATACTTGGTTTGTAGACGAGTGAGTCATGGTATAATGTTAAGGTTACTCCATTGTGACCTGAAGGTCATAGGTTCAAGTCACAGGAATATCCTCTCTTTTAAGGTTGTGTACATTTTACCCTTCACCATCCCTTGGTGTGGAAACCTTGCTGTATGCAGTTTCTAAGGTTTTTGATTTGTTCAGATTTCCATTGTGTTGTGGACAGGCTTCCCTCGGCGAGTTCCAGAAGGAAAAGGGAAATGAATCTGTTTGTCTATATGTGACGATTGGCGATCAGAAGCTTATTCTTGGAACACTCTCTCCTCAAAAGTTCCCTCAATTGTCTTTTGACCTGGTCTTCAATGAAGATTTTGAGCTGTCCCATAACTGGAAAAGTGGGAGTGTGTATTTTCTTGGATATAGAGGACCAAATGGATATCCTTCTTCTTGTGCCTCTCTTTTTCCATGTAGTTTTAGTAACTTTTTTTCAATAATAGGAACCTCCCCAATCCACCCCCTCCCCCACCCTCCAAACCAAAAATAAAAAGAGAAAAAATCTTGTTGTCTCCTTGACTTCGTCATTTTCTTTTCATTACAAGTGACAATAGTTCTGGTGAGTACTTGTGTTAGTATACTTATTTTAATGTAGAGCTTTTTAACAATGAGCTTAATCATGCTTGTTTGTGAAATTTCAGAGGATAAAGATGAAAGTGAGGATGATCTTCCTATTACTGCTCACAATGGTAAATGCAAACTTTATATTCAACAAAATGGCATTTCTACCTCATGATGCTAGACTTTTATATATATTCTTTGAATTTGTAGCGAAACCTAAGTCAGAGGCTAAGCAAACAAAGCCTATTGCAGAAAGCACTAGTAATTTGAAACCTGAATCTACTGCTACCAAGCAGAAGGTGAAGATGGCAGAACCGAGCAAAGATGCCAAATTTGATGAAGAGAATGATGATAGTATTGATGAAGAGGATGACTCACTTTCTGATGATCAGGTACACTAATTCATCTGTTATGTTATTAGTTATTCCACTTTGGTGAATGAATTAAATTCTTCCACTTAGGTTGGTTTGTTGACTTTATATGCAAGTCTGAGAAGGCTTTTTCTACCATAATATGATAGTAGTTGATGCCCTCATATAATTGAAGGCTGGAATGTCAGCATTAGGTTCACATAAAATATCGGTGATAGATGAATTAAATCTTTAAAATCCTTCATCCAGGACCTGTTGCAAATGCACAACATGCAGTGCTTTTATTCAGCAAGGAAAGATTGAATATTTCTCATTTTGATGAAACTAAAGGAATTACTGGTGTTACTGCCATGCTATTGTCTCTGTTGGAAGGTAGTGCATGTTATCAACTAGTGGTACACGATTGTCAATTATCTATTATTGCGTTTGCTTAGTAATCTATGCTCTTTTTTTTTTTTTTTTCAAATTCTGAGTAAATTTACTGCTCTTTTTTTTGGGTCCAAATGTTTTTGTTTGGTTAAGATCCATTTAGGGCACGCAGCCTTTTGTTCTCCCCCAGACATACACAGTCACTGTTGTACAGTGTAGCTTTCTTGTTGATCTAAGAATAAATTTCCAGACTTAAACTTCTACTGATTAAATGTTGTTTGGTAAGGGTTAATGTTACTCAGTTGCTAAGCATCAAACATTCCAGAATCTTGTCATTATCACTGTGTAGTTCTCACAATGAATGACAACCCATCTAGGAGTAAACATCTTTGTGAATTGGTGGTCATGATGCACGTAGGTAGGCTAATCAACATGGTAATTTCTTTAGGTCATGTCTGAGGATGAGGATGAGGATGAGGATGATGACGGAAGTGATGAAGAGGAAGACAAAAGTGATGACGATGATGAGGAGATGCAAAAGAAGGTAATGGTTTTTGTCACTGCAAACATCATTTTTGGGTTTATCAATGTGCTGGCCAGGAGTTTGTTGAGGAGAATGTCGCTGACTAGTTCTACTTGAGTTTGTGCTGTTGAAGGCTGAAATAGGGAAGAAGAGGACTACAGATTCTGCTATGAAAGCCTCCCTTTCTAATAAGAAGGCCAGATTCGTTACACCAGAAAAGACTGGTGATTCTTGTCTTCTGAATTCATTCTTTTGTGATGAGGCGTATTTCTAATGCCTGCTTTTACTGATTTTTGGCCTCTTCAATTGGATTTCTAAAGAATATGTTAGAAGAAATTTGCATGGTATATTCTGAATCTTAATCTTGGGACTTTTGACTCCCTTTTCATTCTCTATCAAACTAATTCTGCAGGCGGGAAGAAAGCGGTTGTTCATGTTGCAACTCCTCACCCTTCAAAGCAAGCTGTAAAAACCTCTGGTAACAGTTCCCAGAATAAGGGGCAAAGCCCAAAGACATTTTCTTGCAAGCTTTGCAGCAGGTAAATTTAGCCCTGTAGGTTCTCCAAATTGGTTCTTATATGTTTGAGACCCTTACTCTTTGTTTTCCTCTTCTAATTGCAGGTCATTTGGATCTGAAAATGCTTTGCAATCTCATACAAAAGCCAAGCACGGTGCTGCACAGTAGGAATAACTTGTGCCTGCTCCGGCCAGGTTTTTTGGGAGTTGATTACCAAGTAGATCTAAGCGTTATGTTTAGTTGAAATGAAGAAAGACGGTAGCCTAGTGTATCTTCTTTTTGGCTCTTTTGCTTTTCCCTTGACAGTGCAACTGGATGAACAGTTCTCTAAATGCTTGAAGGCTGATATTCCGAACCAGGAACGTTATTAGTCAAATGTTAATACCCATGTTGGCTTTTATCGGCGAATTACATCCAATTGCGTTTTCTACTTGATCATTCTTTTTGCTAGTTCAGGACCCATCTACTCTGAAACATCAACTAGTCAGCTTTATGGGTCATGTTGCGATGCCTAGAAATAAGGGGCTGAGTGAGCCCAGCCTTTAAGTTAGTTGCCTTTGTTCGGGGGGCTTTTTGTGATATATGCAACGGAATGCTATGGGCGTTAAGTGGGGGACTTAAGATCCTCCCCCTTCCATTTCTACGTTTACTTGGATTTTCTTCATTTTTACAAACACTCTTAAGGCCGGGTACCGTCATCCCATCCTATAAGCCAGTTTTAATGGTAAGCGGTCTGTAGATGTGCGTTATTAACTAATTAGCCCCTTCTATTAAAATATTGTTGCTTTGGCATATAAGAATAATTTTTGTTTTACTTTTCCTTTCTCGAATATAATACCCACAACCGAATGGTGTCATAAGGCACGTCCACAGGCCCATTTGGAAGCAACTTTATGTCAAATTTTACCTTTTTTTCCTATTAAATAATTTATTAAACTATGATTTATTTAATCAAAATTAATTTATACTTTTTCCTGTTTTCATGAATTTGAGCAAACTTCTACAATAGTTGTTCAAAAACATAGCAGATACTCCTATATATTCTATGTATCCTCCACGTGGATTAACTCGGCCAAGTTTTCAGCAACACACGATGCTAAGCGAGGCCATGGACAACAATGTTGTACAGAAATTGGATCGTTGTTGTACAGGCCCTCCCGCTATGCTTGTCAACAAGCCTAATTTCGCCCTTGGTGGCAAATTATGCATTGGGTGAAGCTGAATTGCCGAGTTGAAAATTGCTCAACATAGCCTGTCCCTTTCGCAAATTCTCATCCAAAAATTTTGATAATATAATCTTTTAACAGCTTGCTATCAACGGTATCTGTCTGGTAGGGTCATTGTTACTCCCAAGTTATAGAGAGTAACGAAAATGACAACTCTTTGTATGCAAAAATTTACTTGCGTTGCTTAATCATGAAATCAAATCTCGAGGGACGACAACCCATTCCGGTATGAGCCCATCTGGCAACAAAGGACGGCAACACTTTGGTACACTTTTCGGCTTTGATATTAACCCAAATGCGTGCACCCAACAAATTTTTCCATGCGTGTGTAGATGAAGTGCCCAGTGACAAATTGCAAAAACCATTAGCTCAAACAAAATCAGATGGCAAACTACAAAAAAAGATTCGAAACACGGTCGCTCTCGAATAGACATATCCACTATTCCACTCGACCATATCAACCAAGGCAAAACCATAAAACTTCTCAACAGAGTATCGTTCCGTCCCAAGAACTAAATTTCTTTGGAAATTATTATGCAAGTACTTGGGCTATCTACCCATCTTACCCTAGCTTATTCACTGACGCTGCATGTGAGATCCAACCGCTCAGATCACACATTAAATCCCTCAGTCTCAAAAGCTAATAGGGTTCAACAGGCCTCCGGAAGCTTGCTCCAGCATAAACTGCTCCTTCACCAAGCTCTTCCTCGATACGAAGGAGCTAAATGCACAACAAAAATGCAAAAGATATTTAAAAATCTACTCACAATTCTGGTCAAAGAAAAGAAAAAAAGAAAGGAAGAAATGAACCTGATTATATTTGGCAAGACGCTCAGACCTGCATGGCGCTCCAGTCTTAATTTGACCCTGATTATTAGAAACAAAGAGTTATGAAAAGTTAAATAAAATTGAACTAAATTTTAACTTGCAGCGGATAGTCTTTAGTTCAGAATACGTAATTACCGTGGCCAGACCCACAGATAAATCAGCAATGAATGTATCTTCAGTTTCACCACTACGGTGACTGGCCATCACACCCCATCCAGCTCGCTTTGACATCTTAACAGCTTCAATGCTCTCAGTTACAGATCCAATTTGATTAACCTGTTTCCATATTCCTTTTTAGTGCACTTAGGGTAAAAACCACTGTTGGGTAATTTTAAGCGCAGAGATTGCACCAATACCTTAAGAAGGAGAGCATTGCAAGTTTGCTCTTTGATAGCCTTTTCAACCCTCTGCAAACAAGAATTAAGTCAGTATAGCCAGTGGCAAATACAACTGATGGTTTTGCTCTGACATTCTGGTCTACTCTTGCAATAGCAAAGAACAAGAGGTCAAAACTTAATTGTTGCTGACCTTGGGGTTAGTGACTAGGAGATCATCTCCCACAATTTGTACTTGTTCCCCAATTTCAGCAGTCAACTTCCTGTAATGTTCCCAGTCATCCTGATCATAGGGATCTTCTATGGAGACAATTGGGTATTCAGCCACAAATGATTTGTAGAGGTCAATGAGAGCATCTCCTGAGACCTTTTGTGATCCATCATTGTTCTGCACAAAACACAATCACAAATTAAAATGAGAATGGGCAATAATAAGTATCACAGTGATGCACACATGCTTTAGGTATCTGCAAAAGCAGGCCCACATAATAACCACTATTGGTTGATTTTTATTTTTATTTTTTTTGCCACTATAGGCTTTTAATGACTCCTCCCTTTCTCCTTGTATCACAACATAACAAATACAAATATCTGCAGGTGCAAAGTAACACTAAAACATAGCAAACACAAGAATGATGATGGGAAGATGGACAAAGTAAAAAATTGTAAAAGATTAAACAGACTAAAATCCATTAATCTGAATAGTCAATTTCTCCATTGGAAAGTCTCCTATTGAAACTGTTCTTATTTCTTTAATTGGATGTCTCTATAGTCTCTTGAGCTGAAACAGAAAGAATTTGGGGCTTCCAAGACCCAGGAAGTTCTCTTCCTGTTAACAAGTATGTTTCACTATGGCTAGCATAGATTTACCTTTGAAGACCCAAGGTCTGAATCAACATAAGCATAAAATTAAAGCATGTGGCCATTATACAACTAGTCATTCACACTTTATATTAGGATGGTTTGGGCCAGTTAAGTCATTTTGAGTTCAAATATCATTGCAGTAATGTCGTGTACCATACCCACAAGTTGGAATGGGAAGTTAATATGGTCCCAACATTAAACAGTTTTGCTTGAAGTTATAATTCTCACAACTTGTTCTAAATTTAGGAGTCATTAATTATGGTAAGATCCATGGAAAACTCACCTCTTCCTTGAAGTTAAGGTCATATGTTTTGTCAGGCACATAAAACTCTGAAGCAGCAACATCCATTCCAATGACCACCTAAAAAATATTGGGAACTGTTAGTCACAACTCTTTTCAGTTCAAAAGACCAGAAAACTAAGAATTGATTGACCAAGAAATAAGAGAATAAAAAAACTACCTTGCCTGTGTAACCAGCCTTAGCAATAGCATTATTGAGTAATTCAAGTCCTTCCTTATTCTCCTGAAGACATGACAGGTGCATAAGAAAAACTATCTGCAATGCAAAATCCAGCAAGGAACAAAACTTGAGGAAATCCTAAACATTTCACTAAATGAAAACAAACCTGAATATTTGGTGCAAAACCACCTTCATCACCAACATTTATTGCATCCTGACCATACTTCTTTTTAATCACCGACTGGAAGAATAAATGTATCGTCAATGGCCATATAATGCAACTAAAGGATAGTTTGAATGATAAGTTCATTATATAAACTTCTATGTAATGGAATTTAAAATCACATATTAAATAAAACTGTAGTCCCTATCACCACAGAATCTATTAACCTGATCCAAAAAATTTCAACCAAATTCAAATAATGCCGATGCAGGAAAGCATTTTAATTAGAAGCCATAATAATTATGCCATCAAAATGCCAAAGTGAAAAAAAAAATCTAAAATCCATATATATTTTAAGACCAAAGGCTACCAAAACTAAATATTAAAATAATGAAAAGTGTGGGGAAAGAAGAATGGTAATAGCTAACCAACCTTCAAATTATGATACACTTCAGTACCCATCTTCATGGCCTCTTTGAAAGATGAAGCCCCCAAAGGAAGAATCATGAACTCCTGGGGGAACACAAAATTCAAAAACTGAGTACCATAGTAATATCCTTGCATCCAAGTCAGAAATATCATCAAAGTGCACACCTGCATAGCAAGCTTATTTCCAGCATGTGAACCACCATTGATGACATTGAAAGCAGGAACGGGTAACACCAACTTTGGGTTCCCAGCTATCTCTGCAATGTGCTGCACTTGAAAAGAAATGATTTCAGTAAACCCATCCCCAAAGAATAGATTGGAAATGGAAGCAACAAAAACAACAAAGGCCTACAAAGACACTGGATATTGTTGAGAGCTTCATTTGGTTACTGCAGTGATCAACAGATGCCATAAGCTTAATTCACTGCCTAAGAATCAAATTCATAGAATGCATAACAATCTTATAGCCAAGGATTAGTTTATCCTTGAAAACACAACCGATTAATACAATGCAAAGGATTCCACAGGAATGTGAAACAACACAAATAGTATTACACAAAACAAGGAGTATTACCTTGTAAAGGGGAATGCCCTTGACATGAGCTCCAGCTTTGCAGACTGCCAGAGAAACTGCCAGAATGGCATTTGCTCCAAGCTAGAAAAAAAAATCATAAAATGAGACTCAGTTAATATGCTCACAAGCAACAATGCAGATGTAAAAAAATAATAATAATAAAGCAAATCAATTAAGCTACCTTTTGCTTACACCAGCCCCACTCATTTACAGTACCATCAAGTTGTTGAACCATGAAGGCATCAATACCAGCCTGATCAGTTGGATCCTGCACAAGACAATATAAACCAAAGGAAAAGGAAAACTGTGAGTTACAACATCAAGTAGTTTAAACTCAAACCAGCGCTCTCTCTCTCTCTCTCTCTCTCTCTCACTCACACACACACACACACACAAGAGCGCACACACCCACACAGGCATGTGCATCTATAGAAGAAACAAAGAAAAACATGTTTCAACAGGAATTGCATGTTAGAGACTAACCTTGCCAACCAACGCAGGGCCAATAATTGTGTTCACGTTATTAACAGCCTAAGTATGCAAAAAAAAATATATATATGAAACTGCATGATAAATATCCCCACACTCCTGACAATAGAGAGTAAAGAAAAGCAACGGTTCACCTTAGAAACACCCTTTCCAAGGTAGTCTGAGCCTCCATCCCTTAGTTCAAGTGCCTCATAAACTCCTATAACCATTAAAAAAATTAAAATAAAAATCATCACCTTTAATAAACACTTGACATTTACTTAATCTAGGAAAAAAAAAACTCAAAAACATGTGAAATGATTTCAGAAACGCTGTCCCAAAAACTCGCAAATTCAAAACAGATTGTTCAAGTACAGAGAGAGATACAATTGCAGAAACCTTGGCAACACACATACCGGTGGATGCACCACTAGGAACAGCAGCTCTTACCATGTGCTTATCTGATAGAATCACGTCAACCTGCAGAAAAATCACATCCATTCCATAACCATAAGTCTCAGCGAGAGTCCCGAGTCTATTTACTAAATCAGCTAAAAGCTAACAGACAAAAACCTCATAAACTTTCTAACTTCAGACAGAAACAGAAAGATATCCGACCCAATTAAAAAAAACCCATAGACCTAAAACAACTGTTAAATATTAAAACAAAAACAAAAACATCAAGAAGAAGTCAATACGGCATGTTTTAAGGGAATTAGAAACAGCTTCAGAAACCAAATCCAAAACCTAGAACTTAAGTATCAGTGTCATCCAAGCCATACAGATCCAGCAACTCCGATGTATCGAAAATTATAAGAAGAGAGAGAGAGAGAGAGAGAGAGAGTCAGAGAGAAAGAGGGGTGATTATGAACAAACCTCAACCGTAGGATTACCACGGCTGTCGTAGATCTGCCTTGCCTTGATGGATGCAATAATCGTGATCGACATAGCTGAACCTCTAGATCTGGAAGCTGATAAGAGAGATGCAGAGGAAGAGAGAGAGAGAGAGAGTGTGTGTGTGTGTGTGTGTGTGTCTCTGAGGGCTCTGAGAGAAAGTGTTTTACGCGTGATCAGTACATTAGGGCTAGCGAATGGAATGCAACTTGTATTTGTAGAGCCTGCGGAGGAGTGGCGTCGAACGGTTTACGTGCCACTAAACCTGGGGCGTTAATGGTTTTTCGCTTCTTAGAAGGGGAAAATTTTCAAAACATGGAAAATGCTTTATTGAGTTTGGTGAAGTAAATGAGCACTGATTTCTCGCTTTCTGTCCACAAAATGTGAATGGAAAAAAAAATCAATATTTGAAGGTTTTTTTCTATTTTCTAACAAGTTCTCCGAGGCAATTGATTGAAAAGTATTTATTGTTCTAAATTCTGTTACCTTTCTAAAAAAAGAAAAAAAAAAACAGGGAGAGAGAGAGAGAGAGAGAGAGATATGAGAAGAAGCACCACCCACCATCCAGCCGGTAGAGTAAATTAATTCGTTCCCCCAACCCGAAATTCTATACTTTGGATTATTGTCAGGAAATATCTCACGATACATTTTGTTAAAAATCATAAAAAATAAGTTTTTTTTTTTTTTAACATTGTCACCGTAGGACTTCAAACATTTGAACCCGATGGAATTTGATGCTGTAGTTGTCTTAATACTCCGGTTTAGTTTTTTTTTTTTTTTTTGGTCACTTAATTTTAGGGATAAATAGATTTAGTGCCTCATGCAAGTTTGACAAATATGTATATACTATTTAGAAAACACACTGTTAAAATTGAAAAGGTTAAAAAAAAGCATGCTTGTAATATTAATATTATTATTGTTATTATTATGATTACCATCATTAATGTAATAATAATAATAGTATGCATCGTCGCAAAATGGTAGGTTAATATATTCAAAATTTTCCATCATTCAAAATGTCCACCTTTTCAGGCTTCCAAAGGGTTTTTCGTTTCTTCTTATTATTATTACTTTTTCAACTCTTTTCCTTGGGAGACAAAATGTCCCCAAGATGGTTGAAAAATGCTCCGATAATTACACGAGGAAAGAAATATTCTTTCGGCATCTTAAGGGATCCGCGCCCCCCCCCCCCTGTCGCTCCAGTCTCTCTGCGTGTCATGACCGTCATTTGAACATTCCAGAACTTCCCTTGTGCCTTGCAATTTGAGCCTCGACCTTTCCAACGTTGCACAGCCCGGCGCCCATAGGCAGGCGGCTTGTCTGGTCAAATTTAGTGATACTCTCTTCGTATTTGGACTTGGAAGAAGCTTATCAATTTTGTCAATTAGGTTCCGCCTCTTTGCTCTTTTTCCTTATTTTAACCCGTTAATTTATATTCTTTTTGTTTGTTAAAAAAATTATTATTCATAAATTATAAAACAATTCTCTTATTTTTATAAATTAAAACGCAAATTTTAATTTTTAATCAGAAGAAATTAAGAATTTATAGTCTTAACACTAACTTTTCATACAAGTCTATGTTTCGGTAATGACATGTAAGGGTATTTATCATCAACATGAAAACTTCTCCTTGGACCCCCCCACCGGGCCTTTACCATTCCGTGCGCCCGACATCGAATCCTCCGCAAACGAAAAATCAAAAACCCCCTACCACCCAGCCCCTCAAATCCCACCCGGGCCGGACCACAATTTCATTTCTCTCTCCCTGTTTCCAGCCACGGACTGACTAACAAATGGCGGCCGCCTCTCTCTCCGTCTCGAGGCTCCTCCTCTCCTCCCCTGCCACCGCCACCAAACCCCTCCTCTCTCCTCGTTCCCTCTCTTCGAAAATCTCATTCTTCTTTCCCCCCCTTCATCGCCGCCACCAAAAAACCCTCAAATGCAAAAGCTTCTCCACCAGGACAACCGCCACCATCTCCGTTGGCGACAAGCTCCCCGACGCCACTCTCTCTTATTTCGACTCCTCCGATGAGCTCCAAACCGTTTCCATCTCCGCCCTCACTTCCGGCAAGAAATCGATCCTTTTTGCCGTCCCCGGAGCCTTCACGCCCACTTGCTCCCAGAAACACCTTCCTGGATTCGTGGACAAGTCCGTGGAGCTCAAGGCCAAAGGGGTCGACAACATTGCATGCATATCTGTCAATGACGCTTTTGTCATGAAAGCCTGGAAGCAGAATCTGGGCATCAAGGACGAGGTCCTGCTGTTGTCTGATGGTAATGGTGTGTTCACGAAGGCTATTGGGTGCGAGCTTGATTTGAGCGACAAGCCGGTTGGGCTCGGTGTGAGGTCCCGGAGATACGCGCTTCTCGCGGAGGACGGCCTTGTGAAGGTGCTTAATTTGGAGGAAGGCGGGGCTTTTACTACAAGTAGCGCTGAGGATATGCTCAAAGCGCTTTAAATTTCTAACTGAGTTTCAAGAGGGCTTTCTCTTTTTTTTTTTTTTGGTTGGTTGGATCTTTGAGACTCTGTTTTTGTTAATAAGATGGGTGGAGGATGAAAGCTGAGCGGGATCTAAATGGGCCGATTGAGACTAGAAATTTACGAAAATTCTCTGTTTTAAATTGCCTCTGTTCTTGAAGAACTTAGAGCTCTTTTGTTTGAGTGAAATCCCTTGGGATGAATGTGGCAACCGTGACCCATTTTCATTTGGCATTTGCTTGTTTGGAAGTAAACAGAGATTCGTTAGACGTGTAGATGCGTGTGCATTTCCTTCAAATTGAGCAAAAAAAATTCTCTAGATTTTTAATTCGGAAGTATTTTTTGCGATAAATGCAATATGTTTAGAATGTATGTAGGTCATGGTAGGAAGTTCTGCTTCTTTTGATTGCTCGATTTAGATGATGTCTTACTGGAGAAGCTACAATCTGGAAGCTTATCGTGTCATAATTCATCAGCTGTTTCACCCCTAAAATTCCCGTGTAAAGTAAGCTGGTGGGTACCTCGAGCTCGTGGTGGGCCGGAAGAGTGTAACATAAGACAGCCGCATTTAATTATCTGGGGTAACCCTACAAATCTCTAATTCTCTTAGAAGTCAATCGGAAAGGATTTGATTCTATCTTTGCCTAAAGATTGCTTTCTGCAAAGCCTTCTTAACCCTAACCTTGGCTACACGTCTCTAGCGGCCTAGCATCATAGGTCGAGCGTATGCATGAAGTTCACTGAAAGAGTAACATCCAAGACCAAGAGGAATGTACAAGGATTAAATCTTTATAACCTCTTAATCATACAAATGCTACGGAGTCTGCTTCTTGTGAAGCTTATACATGATTTAGGTAGAAATATACCCACCAAACATTTCCAGTAGCAGATAACAACTTAAATACACCAACAGCCACATTTGATTTGCTGGCACTCAAGACATGCGAGGGATCTAATGGAACCTCTTTCCCAGTATAGTTCTGTTAAATTACCTGTTCGCTGTTGAAAAGCCAACGTCAAGAGATCTTAAAATATCCAAAGTCTTTCTCCGACATAACCTGCAGAGATGTTAAAGTCTCCAATGTCTCTCTCCTACATTTTGGCAACAGCAGATTGCTCCTCAATAGGGCTGGCATCCAATCCTTTTGCGCTCATTTCTGAGCAGACAATCTGGGCCTCACACAATCTCCCTTCCTGCCTAAGGCCAGAGGCAAGTTCGTTACAAATGCTGACATTTGGAAGAAAACCATTTCCAAACATTTCTCTATACCATAGGTATGCTCCAAGAAAATCCTTTAGGTCACAATGCCCCTTAACCAGTATGCTATAGGTATCAGCTTTGGGAGGCAACTCTTTAGATTTCATATCTTCAACTAGATCTTTTACCTCTGATGACCTCTCCTCTTTGAAGAGTCCCATAATCAAACAATTATATGTCATCTTGTCTGCATGAATTCCCCTTTCTGACATCTCATGTTGCAAAGCAAATGCCTTATTAACTTCTTCATTCTCTAAATAAAAAAGAATCATGGCATTATACACGACTCGATCAGGAGCCAAGTTCATCTGTAACATTTCATTGTATAATGTCTCTATAACGCCAATTCCTTCCTTGCTACATCCAGTGATCAAGGGATGATAGGTCTGTACAGTAGGTTTTATGCCTAACTTCTTCATGGTTTCATACAGTTCAAGACATCTCTGTGCATTTGCAGCATTTGAATACCCTGAGATCAACGAGTTGTATGTGATTACATCAGGAGAGTAACCACTACTATTAATTTGGACAACCAAGTCTTCAGCTTCCAATACCCTTCCTTTCTTGCAAAGGCCATTAATAAGCGAGTTATATGTGATCAGTGTTGGGCGTATTTCCCTTCTCAACATCTCACCAAAGAATCTAAAAGCATCTTTCAATTTGCCCCTTGTACAACTACCATCAATAAGCATATTATAAATCTGTGCATTTGGCAAAATATCTCTGCCTATCATGTCCCCTAAGACTATCTCTGCCTCAAGAATCTTCTCAGCCTTAGATAAACAGTTTATGAGAGAACCATAGCTTACAATATTTGGCTTTACGCCATTCTTTTCCATTTCTTCAAGGATCTGGAAACACATATCAAAAGAACCTAACTTTCCATAACCATTGATAAGGGTATTGTATGTCTCCACGCTAGGTAGGACTCCCTTCTCCACCATCCTCTTTACCCATTCCTCTGCCTCTTTCATTTCCCGCATTCCACAAAATTTATCAATCACAGAATTAAAAGCAACACAATTTGGCCTCAGTCCATGACTTTCCATTCTTTCAATAATCGACGTGGCTCCATTAATGTCACCTACTCGACAGTAACCATTCACGAGAGTATTATATATCACCTCATCTGGAAGAAGACCATGTTCAATTAGCCTCTTCAAAAGCTCTTCAGCTTTCTCAACTTTTCCTTCTTTACATAAACCATTTAACAGAATGCTGGCTGTATAGTTATTAATTTCAACTCCTTTTTCCCTTGCATTTTCATACAAATTCATAGCACCTTCCCCATCTCCAGACTTCACTAAACCATCAAAGAGTATAGTGTACGTGAACCCATCAGGCACAAAACCATTTCCTTCCATCTCCCGCAATAGCCTTCTTGCCTCATCCATTCTCCGAAGTTTACAAAGTCCGCTAAGCAATGAGTTGAACGTAATGAGACTAGGTACCAATCCCTCTTTCTCCATCCTTATTCTCAAATTAAACGCCGATTCCACATCCCCCACCTTACAATACCCATCAATGAGCGCATTGTACGTCACCTTATTTGCCCACAATTTCATCGAACACATTTCCTCGAACACCATCTCTGCGTCCCTTATTCTTTTCTCCTTGCACAATCCACTGATCAAGGCATTGTAAACGAATACGTTAGGATTCATTCCTCTCTTCTTCATTGAATCAACCAACTCTACAGCCTTCTTTACGTCCCCAATTTTCACTGACGCCTGCACAGCTTTTCCGTACATAAATCTATCAGGTCTAAAACCCGAGTCCACAATTTCCGCAAAAAAATCAAGAACCTTATTGAATTGCTTAGTCTCTATAAGAGATTCAATCAAGAATCTCACAGAACCAAACGAAAGATGCTTCCCATCTCCTCTCAATAATCCATACAATTCAGCAGCTTCGCCGTGCAATTTCGATTCACAGCAGATAGAGAGCAGCATGTTCAAGAGATAAATTTTCAGCGAAGGAGAGTTCACATAGATGAAAGAAAGGAGATCAGAGGGTGAAGAAAAGGGTGTTTTTGAGAGAGCGAGAGACCTGGCGAGGCCATAGGCCGTCTCCGTGCGGCCTTGCTGGAGGAGGATTCGAAGTTTGTGGGCTTGTACGTGGCGATCTTGATCATTTTCGTTGGCGTTGATAGGTAGTGGGTCTTCGGCTTTCTGGGTTTGTTCGGGTTGTGGCGTTGTGGATGAGCAGAAGCAGAGGGAGAGAGAGGCTCCGATGGGGTTTTGGGGTTTGTGACGTTGGCTATTAGGATGGAATTTGGAGAAGACACGCACACGACCCGCCATTCTCTGGTTTCAGATCCTGCTTCCGGTTCTTTGTCCGTCTCCGCTAAAACCCTTCTTAAATCTCCTCTTATGTGGGTTTTTATTTCTTTTTTTTTTTTTGGGTCTTTGAAAAATTTGAGATGGGTTAATTGGGATGTTTATCGTGTCATTCTGATGGCTAGAACGATGTCATTTTAGCAAAGTTATAAAACTCATTTTAATATCTCATTTTCACAACAGCACTCCTCAAAATCCCCATTTAAAATCGCTAATTAGAATCCTCAAAAATTACTTCCATATTAAACCGCTTGAAAATAAAGATACATTTTTTTTTTTTCGGTTGACCATAATAAAGATATATGTATACAACATACGTATGTTTATAGATGAAGGGAGGGGACGAGGAGCGGCTCGGAATTTAATCCCCGTGATTTTATTTCCCATCAAGCCAATGCCAATGACCCCCACAGACAGAACAAGGGGAAAATATAGAAACCAAAAGGCTACGGAAACTCACAATTACAACTAATTCCAAGAAGTTTACTCTCCTATCTTCGAGGGGATTGAGAACCCCAGAAGCCATTTGCACTCGCTGATGACCTTTCTTTGTAGAAGGCAATCCCAGAACAAAGTTCTATGTGTTGCAGTTTCCTTGAATCTTCTTGCATATTCGCGACAGAGAAATTCCTTAGTACTCGACCATTTATGCGTTCCATCAAGAGGAATGACCTCTTTTTGTGTCTCTCTTGATACAAGAAGCTATCTAGCACAAATTTCCACTTAATGTACACCATCGCACACACCCTGCTGCCGAGCAAGCAAATGGCCCGGGCGCACGATGTAACTACTGCCGAAGAACTCTAACAATTGTCACGCTCAATGATCAAACTCTAAGAATGGGAGACGAAGGTGCCAACGCATCCAAACCCCACTATAAAAAGGGCAATTACTTGTGCATATGGGTAGAGGAAGTAGTGATTTTTTCCAAATGCAACATCATAGCTACCGCAGAAACAGAGGTAAGCTCCAGTCAGAAGCTCCAACACATGCAGTCTACAACATTCAAATATAGGATATAATAAATGTAACTTTCAATTGAGTAAATTTGGATTAAATGGAGAAATTGATCTAAAAAAAAAAATCAGTATTACCTTCCTCCGAACTTGAATCGAGGTTGCTTGGGTACTTTAGTGTTTTTAACCTTGAGGACATCACCTAGTTTCTCAGTAACTATCCATTCATTCCCTCGACCAGTCTCTAGCAAGCCAATGAAGGTAGCCTTGGTCCGGTGGAGGCACATGACGTTCTCAAAAAGAATCCAGAATCTCATTAGATGGAGGGACATGCAAAAGAAAGGACAAAATTATATTGTTACTATAGTTGATTGTATGAAAGAAAGGCAAAACAGAATTTGCAAGGGAATTAGACCTTGGAGTTCCAACGGCGTTGAGGATAGTAATGGCGGAAGGGACATTAACGGCCCCACATTTTGGAACCCCATCTTCTGGAACCAAAACTGTTGCTGGCAATACGATACAGTAAACCACAGATGTGACAATGAGGGCTACGATCTTCCTGACCGCAAAGAAGCTGTAGATCACGTGTACCTTGTTCCACGGACTCACTTTCTGTAGCATACAATTTCCCTCCTCAGTTTCTAAATTTGGAAAAAGGAAATCATCTCCACAAAGATAGACTGACCTTGTTTGCAATAATCTCCATTAACATTTTCCTAAAAAGATTAGCAGGACCACAGGACCATCGATGCTGTTGATACCGGTAGGCCTTCAATGTGCTAGGCAATTCATTTTTCACCTGTAGCAATGTTAATTGGTTTAAAGAACATTACTTTTTCTATTCTTATTCTTTTTTCCCTATATGTTTTAGGGTCTTTTCCAATAATTCTTTTTTAAATTCCCAACAGTAAAGTAAATTTCTTGCACATAGAATAAGGTTTCTAACCTGCATTTTAATCCCAATTTCCCTTCTTTTTTGGAAAAACAGTCCACAATGTTTGACACGATTTCTTTTTTTTTTTTTTTTTCGCATCCTAAAAGTAATTAAAGAAAAATCTTCTCAGGTTAGTGTAAAAAGGTGTTCGATATTATTGAGCCGCGTGGGTGTCTCTGAATTATGATTTATTATTATTATTATTATTATTATTATTATTATTATTTATGTAAAAAGATGTGAATTAAAAAAAAAAACTAGTCAAGAAACAAAAACTAATGCAAACTAGCCACCCTGTAGCGAAGTAACGCCCACTAAATCATGATAAAGAAAATCGTGTATGCCTGGCGGAACCAAGTCACAAATCTCAAACTATACTTCAAACGAAACACTTGCATTGACAATAAAGCCAACGCGATAGATCTCTCTTCTTGTAATGTATCTTGCAGCCAGCAGTTTCAAAGTTACCTCATCAGCCCCAAACACCTGCCATAATTGGGCCATACGTGCGTTTTTCTCAGCTAGCCTATTGTCACGGCCATTACCCTATTTTTAAAAGAATAATCTAGATACGCAGCGATAACGTGACATGCCCTTCTTCCTCGATACACACCTTTTCGAAGGTCTCACGACAAACAAGAATACTATGCATAAGAGGATTAATATTTTAAAAAAAATTAATTTATTTAAATATACAGTTACTACATTTATAAGATTCATAAATCTCTTTCTACTTTCCGTAATAAGATTTCTTCACACCATACACTTTATCAACAGCAACCTTATAATCAGAGTCAACAATTTTTTGAAGGTCCATTACTGCCAATCAATGTCGACACAAGCGCGATCGCGAGCGCGAGATGCACATCCCTGGCCGAAATGATTATGCATGCATTGCTCGTTCAGGTCATAGACCCAGTTCACCTAATAAAATTCTAGTACTGAATGTCCTGCTGACAATTTGAGTTGTGATTCGCCAAACGGGCAGCAGAAAATTATTAGAAGTAACAGTCATTGAACTGTACGAAGAACAGTGCTCTCGAATATTTCGATATTGTTAGATATTGAGAAAATTATAACGTAATGGAGACGAAACTAGAGATGGTGACTGATGAAGAGTTGGGACATCCTTTCTGCTGGCAACTGAAATTATATCTGAAATTGTCATTATGCAATCTAACAAAATCAAGGAGCAACCCAAAAAGGTTTCAGTCCAGCCCATTGCTGTCATCCACCATAAATTAATTGTGGAACAGCCTTAACTTTCCTGCTCCCCAATAATTAGCCACATGATAGTTGGTGGAAGATCAACGACAACGTGTTTGGTCTATCTGTCAATGACAACGGACTGCCGCTTGTAGCTTAAGAAGTTTAGTCCCCACAGATTATGAGCTATCAGATCAAATCAGATTTTGTTCGACAATCCGCCCCTTAATTTTTACATATTCTGAGAAATTTTTAATTTTTTAATTTGTAGAAACTAAAAGCAGAAAATTTTAACAAATTCCAAACAAAGTCCATATACTCGGCCGAGGTCCGCCTATGAAGGGCTAAACTGGGACTAAAGACCCACTATCCTAGTGGGCCTAATGCTTGAATTGGGTGCCTGGCGAGATAGTGAGCCGAGAAATATCTTCTCTTTATCCAATGAGTCAGTTCCCGAGATTTCTTGGGTTGCAGTCATGTCGGGAGGGTGAATTTACAGCAATCTCATCTTGGACATTTAAGACTGCTTAAGACTGCTTAAAATGGTGGAATCCTAAAAGACTCAAAACAACAAACGATGAATGGAGTTCTCCCGGAGAACAATTCGCTAAGCTAATTATAACGCATGCATGCGCCTAGAACAAAAGGCTTCATTTTTCCATTCACCAATCTTCAGACCGTTGACATTAATTTGAAGAAGTTAAAGGGCAAGTTTCAACTATATATATATTATCTACGCAAATGGCCGAAAGATTATCAAGCTAAGAAGGGTTAATTCCAGAAATGGCTGAAGAGACGAAAACTCATAAATTGAAACAGAAGGAAGTATATTACTATAATGACTGCGAGAGCGAAGAAGATGGGGGGGACATGAGTGTCCAATTGAAAAGTTGAGACTTGCTCATCCGAAGGAGCTTCTTGTGTTTGATCTTGGTGGAGTGCTGTGCCACAGGGTGCACAGTGGCGTCGCAGCCAGTATTCCTAAATCTCGCTCTCTTGATGCTGCCTTTGGAGTTTTTCTGGGTAACAAATTTTTTTTCTCGCTTCTATGGTTTGCATAATTGCACTGTGACTGCATTAACCAACCTTTTTCGCCAATGCTAAATGCCTCTTGTGCCTCTCTCATCTGCAGTTTATAAAAGGCCTTATTGTGAAGATTTCATGAGATTTTGCCTTGAAAATTTTGAAGTGGCTATCTGGTCTTCTGCAAAAGAGTTAATGGAATTTCTTTTAATTAAAATTTTTTTATTTGTTTCAAACTGATTTTGCCGTTCAATTTTTTACATCAATTTTTTGTCTTTGAGTATGACAGACGGATTGTGAATGATGCCCTGGATTGTGTTATGGGCTAATTGAAAAGGAAGCTCCTGTTTGTTTGGGTAAGCATTCAATGTTCAGGCTCAGGACCAATGTACCGATACTGGATTGAAGACCCGGGAGAAAAAGGATAAACCCATTTTTCTGAAGAATATGAGCAAATTGTGGGATGACAAGCACTCTATTACACCGTGGGGCAAAGGAAGATACTCCCCCAAAAACACACAGTTGATTGATGATTCGCCTTATAAGGCACTGTTGAATCCTGTAATTATCTAACGTCATCTTGAATATTAGGTGTCAACCTTTTTTCAATTCGCTACATGTTTCCTGAGTTCCTTTTCTTCCTCTGTAGCCTTACACAGCAGTGTTTACTGTCGAATACACGGCAGATCATGTCAATGATACTGCTTTAGGTGAGAACAACCATATGGTCATGCGCATATTGATGGAAACCATATCAAAGTTTCAATCTACACATAAGCTGTAATTATGTTTTTCCATGTTTTCTTTTTTTCATTAGGTCCCAATGGCATTCTTCGTCGCTACTTGGACGGCCTGACAGAAGCAGATGATGTGACTGCATACGTTAAGAAAAATCCATTTGTACAGCCAGCTATAATGGCCACTCATCCAGATTGGGATAATTATTCTAGTATAATAGATATGGCAAGAAATGGGCAGCTGGACTAATAACCAGAAGAATTAATAACGATGGGCTTTCATAAAAAGGAGTTTTTTGTAACCTTTTCCTAAGTATGATTTTGTTCTAATGAAGCCGAACTTCGAACTTTTTTTTTATTTCTTGGAAGGATGTTTTAGTTGACGTCTTCATACTATTGGTATTTTTTTTAATATTCTTTCTCGATGCAGCTGAAAGTTGAAACAGAAGATAATAGGCAGAGTCGGGAGAAATGTTCCAATAAATTAAACTTCAATTACCAAAAAAAACAAGAAAAAAAGTTGCAAATGTATATTTCACCGCGTAGTTATGCTCAAAGGGAGTGAATATTACAATAAAACACTGTCAGTAAATCAGATAGAATTTGTCTTTCTGTGGTCTAGCCAGCTTCTAAGTGACTAAACTACACCTGCAAAGGAAAAGTTTATAAGCATTCAAGTAATAAATTTCTCCTAAAGAAATAAAAAGTACTAAGACATACACACGTCTTGGATATCATCTTCACTCGGCGCGGACACATTGATGTCAGGAGACGGTCTCTGACTTGAAGTCTGATCTGTTCTATTCCAACAACCAGCAATGTTGGAATTATTGGCATTTGGCATTTGTTTGTCCGTTCCAACATTATCTGCTCCTTCGTGCCTTTGTCCTGATACTGCTAGGCAAGATGATGGATCATCTTTGTCTACTAGAGAAGTGGGAGGGGTCACACATGCCTGACCCGCAGGTTTTGCCTCTGTAATTGGTCTTGCAGCTGTCACAACATCTGCAGCACTTGGAACCACAGAAGCCACGGAACGTTCGCGATAGTGCTTCTTCTTATGAGTCTTGTAACCATTAGGCATAAAGCTACCTACAACAATCTTAACAAATAAAGAAAATCCAAATTACATAAGTTGGACGGCAAAGATGTCCTGTAGAAATTTTAGTTGCATTATTTATAAATAAAATGTAAGTATAAGATCACTCCACTGTGTCATAAAAATCACAGATTCAAGTCATTAAAACCAGTTCCATGAAAATAATAGGACTATTTTCTTGAGCTACTGAATGTCATTTTTATTTTAATAAAGCTGAAGGTACTTGAAAAAAAAGCCATTTGTTGAGAAATGCTTCTAATTTTTGTTTAACAATGGAATCTCTAGTCATTGATTTTTGGGAACTCAAATGTACACAGCACAACTTGAAGTACCTGGATAGGGCTAGCCGCCAACAGTAAACCAGCAACGCCACCGCCTATTACGCGACCATCAGGGCCAGCTAATGAAACGCTCAGTCCACCAGTCCTACTTCTTACACCACCAGCTTCAGTTACTGTGAATGACCCGGATAAAGAGAGTATTTCAAAGCGGCCCTGAAAAAATATGCATATTTCTAGGTAACAGAAGGCTGAAATAAGTCAACACGAAGGCATTCCAATCAAAACAGCGGCAAAATTTTCCTCCAAAAACAACCAAGTAGAAAAAAGTGCATCAATCACCAGATTTTCTTTCCTTTTTCTTTTGGAAAATTGAACAGAGAAATATAAACTTTAGACCCATCCCTTGGTACAACAACTAGAAAGCTATTCCTATAACATCTTTGCAAATAGGAATTAAAGGTCATGAAATCACTCCAAAGGGTGATGTCCCCTTTCCTCAAGGAGGAGAAACTTTTGACAGAATACCTTTCCTCAATTTAGCATTTATCCACATTGTGAGCTCATCTCTTATTGGAAAATAACTGCATAAAATTGATAAACAGAATTGACAGACACCCTCTTGCTACAAAACATTATTTTGTGACGGTACTAGTACTTTTCTTTATAATTCTAAGCAAATCAGCCGTGGGTTCATTTCTGAAGTTTGCAGAAAATGCTTTGGGAATGTGCTATGCGACTGGACATCACTTTCTCCATTTTGCATTTCAATTATGTAAGAGGATTCCAACCTCTATTGATTAGTAACTTGGTTGAAAACTAGTGCTTCTTATTGGTCACCTACAGTTCTGCTTTAAATAGAACAGTGAGGGGTCTCTAGTTTCGGGACGTGCATACAATGAAAGCACAAAGCAGAGATTTACCTCGACGCTCCAATAACAGATGAAAAACAGAAATCAAGGATTGAATAACACCACCCTCAAAACAAAACTAAGGAAAACAGAGTAATCCACTAAAACAGAAAAGATACATTCAATTCCGGCCATGTGTGATAGCCTCAAACACATCATTTTCTGAAGCAGACAAGAGGGTTCCATTAAACAAACGAAATCCAAAAGAAAAGATAACAGGCAATAACAAAAATTTGAAGTACCAAAAAAAAAAACATTTTGAAGAGAAGTGATACAAGAACATGCCTCATATGTCAGGATACCACCCGAAGATCCTGGTTGGCGTATTGTAACGTTAGAAACTGCTCCATTGGCGGAGAGAATACAAATCCCTCTTGGGCCTTTTTGCGAGAGGGAGACAATTTTTCCTGCAACATCCTGCGAGTAACATGGCAAGACTTCAGCGTCATTATCCCCAAAGAACAACCTTGAAAAAAAAAATAGAGATTGGCAAAAGAAACGAATTAAAACCCATTTAATTACCTCCCCAGTATTCACTGTTACTACGTGAGGAGTGAAATCCCCTCCTGCTGTGTTTGCAAATAGCTCGCCTACATAGATCAAAGACCATTGTGGGGTACATGTACTCAAATAGATTGGGCAACATACATATAAAAAAGATTCAACATTTTTGTAGCACCAAAAACAAAAAGAACATTCCTTTGCTCAAGATCAAACCCCCCTCCAAAAAAAAAAAAAAAGAACAAATCGAAGGCTAGCACAAAATGAATATGCCGAATTTTTTCTCTGGTACATCGAAGGATAATTCCTTTTATTGAGATTCTATAACCTTTCCTATGTTCATTCTAAAGAAAAGTTGAATTAATATAGAAAAATCCTAGTCTCGAGTTGACATTTTTTTGCTCCCAAGACGAAACCCTAACCCAAGGAAATTAATCCCATTTAAAAAGTTAACTGGCGAAATCCAAACTTAATTACAACTAAACCATATTCCAAACAAACTGATTTCAACTTCTCCCCGCTATTGCAGTTCTTCCTTCGTAGACTTTAATTAGGTTATAGTATATGGGTAGTGAGTTGGTAAGAAAGTGATGGAATATAATAATTTATCAGAAGATTGACAGTCAATTGGTTCTGGGGTTCATTTCCTGAAGAAGATTTGAAAAAAAAAAGAAAAAAAGGGCCATACTTTTGAAAAGAAATTATACCAACTCAACAACAAAACCACATAATTACGCTTTTGGCCATTTTTTTTATTTTTCTTCTTTCGATACATTTTCTCTTCAACCAAACAGTGTTGCAATGGAAGCCACGACGTAAAGTAGGACAGAAACAGCAGGCGAGTACAACCTTGAGACTCACTCACCTAAAGAAGCAAGAAGCTGCCAATTACCGGAGCCAGGAGGCCTGCCTCGACCTCTCTTGGAAGTAGTCGAAGAAGAGGAAGTAAAGGAGAGAAACTGTTCGGAAGGAGGAGAAGAGAGGAAGAAAGAGAAGGCAGACGGTGGCGATTGGGTCAAAACTCCTCCTCCTCCACTCATTGTCTGCTGGAACTGAAACGGCAATGGATTCAATTTCACCCTCAGGTTCCCATCTGCATCATACCTTCTTGGCCTCCCTCTTTTCTTTTTCCCAAACAAATCAACACTTCCACTGCCTTGCCGTTGCCCTCCTAATCCTCCGCCGCCACTTGCTGTTACTGCTGTTGAACTAACGTTATTGCCTCTCTCAGTTGCCTTGTTTTCTGCTGCCTCGTCCATGTTCTTGTTTATATTAATTGCCTGTGGTACAGGCACTGCAGTGCTGGTCACTGCGGGTGACGCTGAGTCCGACTCCGAGTTCCGGGGTGACCCGGAAACAGTGCTCTCCTTCTCATCCATTAGGAAAAAAAAACACTTCGGTTGATCGGTGCACACGCAGAGAGAAAGAAAGCAACTGTTTCTAGGAGTGAAAGGAGAGAAAAGAAAAGCGAAACAGAGTTTGAACAAACAGGGAAACTGCAAATGGCGCCACAAGTACAAATTTTTTTATGCGTCGCTTTGGTTTTTTTTTTTTTTTTTCTTAGAGAGAGAGAGAGAGAGAGAGAGAGAGATTTTATAGCTTCCAATCCATTAATGGGGGCTGCTAAGACAAAGTACTGTAAGAACTCGTCCCTTTCTTGTCTGGACTCCAAATTCCACACACCAACGTCTGCAATTCCTGTATTGCCCTCCTCCTTTTTAAAGTAATATTTTATGCTGAATTTAATTTCAACTTAAGCTCCAAATGGCAAGCCGGTTTAAATTTTGACTTGAGCGTATGAACGGAAAAATCAAATTTGACCACCATCATTGCCCATTTCAAAACCATGAGCGGGGATATCAATAAAGTATTATTGCACCGATAAAATCTCGATTATGAAGTCATTTACTTACGTCTTGGTTGATGTTCGTAGTTTGTTTATTTATTTTTTATTATCCTAAAAAAATATTTATTAATTTTTTATGACAAAATCTTCACACCTTAGTAACCGGCCCCCTAATCGCACAGTTTCAAGTTTATTCTTATTATTAGATTAACCATAATTAGTTGATACTCAGAAGTATAAAGATTAATCAAAATACTTATGGTTCAAGTTGTCTTAGAACACTTTTGTGATTGTGTTCATGATATTAAATTTAAGAAATAATTGTTGTGTTTTCAAGAGTCCTCCAATAAGTAAAAAATAAAAACTTAAAAATTTATATTCAAAGTTTTAAAGTTTAATTTTAAGAAAAAAATATAAAATTTATTAAAATTAAAAAAATTAAAGTATCTTATAATTTAGATCCAATGACCTAGATTAAGAAAAAAATTGCTGTATTTATAAAAACTATATTTGTTTATATATATATTTATTTATTTATTGTAGAGGGAGGGATTGAAAATATATTTTTTTTTTTAAATGATGGTGTTACCAAAATGACCAGCGGAAATGTCTAGAACTTCTAAAACACGATTTTTTTTAGGCATTTTTGGCTTTAAAAAAAAAAGATAAAAATACTTCCAGTCAAAAGAATTCTGTGCTGTTAAGGCGAGAAACCCGCCATAATATGCTTTATTTTTTATTTAAGCCAAAAAAAAAAAAAAAGGAAAAGGGGGTTCAAACCCCTAACTTACGCTACTGATTCACTGAACATGATTGGAATTTCAATTATAAATTTAAAATTGAAAGGGGTGCCCACGTTTAAAGTTAAACAACCTTCCATTCTTTTTCAGAGAAAAGCTTTCCGAAATGGAAGGTGAGAATAAAAAAACTGTCAAAGTCTATATAACTAGAGAATCTGACCCTCTAACTGTAAGGGTGACATCGCTCGGGATCCGATCAACTATTACACTGTTTTTATACTCTGTAACCCATTCTATTATGTTTTGTGTATGTATTATCATTGTTTGTTATATATTTTTTAAAATTATTGTTATACATTTTTGTAATGGGTTCTGCAAATCTCGTCTTGTTTAGTGTACAAAATATACGTTTTGACAAGAAATACTAAAATTTAAATTATTAATTTTTATTGTGCTGAGTTCAAAATGATTTCATTCATAGCTGCACTTTGACCAAAATCTCTCTGATCGTCCTTAAATAAATGACTCAATAAGATTATTCACTTCTCTTAAATGAAATATCTAACTGAACCGAGCTTATCTCCTTTAAAGGAAAAAAAAAAAAAAAGAAAAAAACAACTCTCAATTTAGAACATATATGTGACTTCATATGCGGCTTTTAATAATATTTTCGTGTACCGAGAGACGTTGAAATTAAGTAACAAATGTTGATCATTTTTGCTTGCTTTTCACAAATTCACTACAACCAGAGAGAATAATGCTCATAATTTAGCTATTCAACTATTGTCTTGTGGGAATTAATCTCTTTGAATTAACTGACAGAATTTCCTCCAATATTCCCTTTCTTAACGTTTTGGAACCTGATTTCCTAATCTTCAACTGCGGCAACCAACTCCATTCACGTCAACATCGATGTCAAATGCAAGAAAAAGTTATTTGGGTTTAATAATATTTAAATATGAATTTTTTATAAAGGAATTAAATAAAAATAATAACCAATTTTAATTCCTATATGTAATAATTAATATTTTTATGAAAATTTTCATTTGTATTAAAAAAAATTGCAATAAGGTGAATGAGAACAAGGAGAAACGTACGGATAAGGGCCTCAGATCCATTGTCCACATATAAAATATTAGGAAAAAGAAAACAAGAAGGGCAGAACAAGAATTTTCTTTTTAAAAAAAAATAATACAGGAAGGCAGAAAGCTCCAATCCTGTCCTGCACAAGGAAAAACAGTTCCATGACGTAAAGGCTGTCGGTAAGACCGTCGACGACTCGGACCAAACAGTAAATACGAAACTCCAACGATTGGAGAGGTATGATTCCCTGCGTCAACCTTGCCTGTCTATCATATGCCTCTGCTCTAATGTCCATTGGATTTGCTGTTTTAATGCCCGTAAAAACATTGCCAACGATGTGCAGGGCAAATCGCGTTTCAGGGGATCACCAAAGCGACGAAAGCGCGTTTCTCGTGGCAGAACTTTATACGCCAAATGCGTGCCACGTCACAAAAAAGAATTTAAAATTAAACCATTTTATGCAAATACAATCACTAAAAAATGGGCAATTTTTGCTCTTTTTTTTTTTTTTTTTTTACTTTTTGGCTACCCAGCTTTAGTACTTTAAAGAATGACCGTTAACAGAATCCAATCCAAGCAGTGACACTATTGAAAGTTTGTTAAAAAAAAAACTGCTTTTTTTTTATGTATATTGGAAAATTTAAAAATAGAAAAACTATTTAAAGTGAAGAAACCTGGTATCACTTTTAAATACTGACCCCCATATGATTTACTTCGGCACACGATAATTGTACTCTCAATAGACTGATATTATATTTTACCTCGTTGTACAATAGTTGGTAGCGTTTCACGGGTCGAGCATAACAATTAAAGTATATAAATTATTCCCATGTTCCCTCCCCCCCCCCCCCCCCCCAAAAAAAAAACAGAGATGTGCATAAAAAGAAACAACCAAAGTAGCAAGAGGGAAAAAAAAAAAAAGATATTTGTCATATGGTGAATAAAAACTCAAATCGCGAGTACATAGTGGCATGTATGGTATAGACGAATTTCAAGAAACAGCCAATTGCATGTTTTGAAATTCAACGATCCGAATTAAAGTGGCTCAATCTGACCCAACCAACCAATTTAGATCGTCGAATCTATTAAAATGTCAATCCTTACACGACAAGCTTATATAATTTTATTTTATTTATTTCATGTTGTCCTTCAACTGAAAGCGATACCAACTTCAAAATAGAAGCAAACATAAAAATAGTGCATAAATATAAAGAAAGAGCAACTTGTAAAAGAAGCAGCCGTTTTGACGTGATGTGAAATCAAAGTTTCGGGTTTTCTTAATAATCATATATGATCTATTGGTTCCTATTTCTTAAAATTGTTTATCCTCTTCTTTCTCTTTGCGGGGGGCATACATCAAATGTTTAAACCATCTGCCTTATATATTTATATGTTAAAAATGCGGATTGGTTTTAAAAGGAGATATTCCACGCCTGCTCCAAAGAAGGAGAGATGACCATGCAGGGAGAGAGAGAGAGAGTCGAGGAACTTCAATGCAATTAATTTTTGTGTGTTGAAATTGTGATTATTTTGCGATCCGTGACAGTTCATTTTAGGCTGCCATCCATTAAAATGAGAAATTTGGTTTTCCAATGCGCTGCATTGATGAAAGGAAGATGGTAGCTCAAATGTTCAAGTCTAATTAAAAATCTTCATGAGTCCCAACAAAACACAACAAACCAGCATAAAATACTCTTCAGCTCTCGAAGACTGTTCGCTCTATTTATAGACTTATATATATATATATTTTAAATTTATTTAAAGAAGCAATTTAAAAATAACTTACTTTGGTGATTCTATTAGATGCACGGGGAAGGAGGAGGGAGAGAGAGAGAGAGAGAGAGAGAGAGACTGTATGTGTATGTGTGCGCGTGATGCTTTGGAGGGCTGGGGCCTGGGGGGACCATTTTAGATACAATAATCATTGGCTTAGGGAGGAAAAAAAATATATTAACTAAGAAATAAAGCTGCCAAGACATAATTAACGTGCGAGGCCCATTAATGAAAGCCTCTTTTAGGCATGGACGCGTAGACGTGTTAAGTTGAAAAAAAAAAAAAACAGATCAACTTCGACCTAAAAGATTAAAAAAAAAAAGGAAAATCTGCCTCCTGGTTTGCTCACATTTTTCCTTCTTGTTAGCTTTTTCCGAGTTTAAGCCAGTGAACCCTCTCACTACATTCACTTGCTATAAAAATAAATAAATAAATAAATTTGTGTAATTAAAATTTTTGTAAATGTTAAATTTATTTAAAAATAAATAATTACAATGAGCACTTTTAAAGATTTGTTTATTTTTTCGTTCTGTTGGCCTTGGTTTGCAACAAAGGGGTGCCATCTGGTGGTGAATGATCCGATACGTCATCGTTTTGACCATATGTAACCACGCGCGGGGACACCTTTTTCCCAAGTGGGGTCGAGAAAAAAGGGTAAAACGACAAAACGCAGGGTCCTCCCCTTGGACCAATTTTCCTCCCCCAATTATTTTCCACTACAGGCTTTGGTGTTTGTGATTCTTTTCTTCTTGTCGCAGTCGCGTTATAAGCAGATGCAAATAAACAGGGTCACAACACGTGGCTACTAGCTATTGCTTCGCTGACATTAAAGAAACGCCAATGATACGACAAACCCTCTCACGATTAATCCACAATGTCCAATTAAAATTGGAGAAAACCATGTATTAGTTCGTCCTAAACTCAAAATAGGCGGTCCGTCTGTTGCAACAAGAAAGGAAAAGTTGCAATGATCGGTTTTATTATCAATCAAGTTCATTTCAAGCTGTGAGTGTTCTTTTTTTTTTTCAAATGCTATAAAATGCAATCCAGAAATTGAACTTCAGAGATTGAAATTCAAATTAAACTTCAGTGCACATGTACGGCTTCTTGTTAAGTTGAGTGTAATTTAAATTTTAAATTAGACATTTTCTTAACATGCTACAAAATTTTAAATTTAGTTCGGGTTTAAAAGATGGACGAGAGAAGGAAGCGTCGTCGAATGGGAAATCAGTTCTTTTCTGAGTCATGTAGAATTTTACCAACTTCAAACTTGCACTCATTCTCATCATTCCCATCCTAAGAAGCCACTTTCTCCTTCATGTGTCGCGGAATTCAACGTGGTATGAATCGAGCGATCATGTGCGCAGATCATTCAACCTCTTACGATATTTAACACAAAGTATCCAATAAATTATAGTTTATCTGGACATGCTCATGTATGCTTTTTAGTGCTTAAGAATTAACCGCGTATAAGTTACAAGTATGTACTCGAAATTTAAATATTTTAAATTTTATTTTTAATTTTAAAAATATATTTGAATTTATTAAAATAAAAATATATTTTACTGTTATATATATATATTGCACCAAAGAACTCGGTTAATATCCACGACGACAATGAGTAAAGTTAACAGAACAAAGACAAGAACGGACTTTTGTTTTTTATTTTGGGCACCTAGGTAGATATTAATAAAGATGCTTCAAAAAATTGCTTTAACTCTTCAGCTAGTCGTCACAATTAAAGCTTAACGTCACACTAGAAACTTATCAGTTTGGTAATTTAACGCGCGATAAAAGAGAAAGATGTTGAGAAGCCGAATCATCCAAATGGAAAACAAACAAGAAAGAAATTTTTTTTTAACAAAAAAAAAAAAAGAAGAAAGAAAGAAAAAGTAAAGGGACGTTTTGTTTACAACATTTGATATTGTCAGGGGTGCAGTTTGGAAATTTGCAAAGTTTTACCAAACGATTAGCATGTACGGCTGCATAAAATTCGGAAACTCTTGTTTCGCTCTCCAGCGCAGGCATCTCGCCCCAATGACCCCAAGGCGTGAAATTTTGGGGCTGAAAACAAAGACTCTTTAAGTAATCCCCTCCGCCCCCCTTTCAAAGAATGAAGTCGCCTGAGCATTGCCGGACAAGATTGAAATTACGATGTTCTTTATCTCTACGGAAGTGCAATGATCACTTAACAATGCAAATAATTAAGCGATCGTTGGATTGACTCAATGTCAATAGCTAATTCTTCCACGGGTGGGTCTTAAAAGCTCAGTTCGAAATAAAATTACACTGTTACTAATAGGCGAAGACTAGTACTGAAGTCCTAAGATAACTCACAATGAAAAACATTAACACAATGAATTATATGACCTTTTTTTATTGTTTAAAAAAAAGGTTAAAAAAAAAGGAATGCGTGTAATAATATTTTCATTTATGATTTAACATGAACAAGTAACCACCATGGATTTATTGTTCACAAGAGCATATTCCACAAACCCGCAACCAGGAAGAAAACGGAAGGGCTTTTCGCCTCGAATTCGTCGAGCCCAACCTCTCCGTTACGTCGTCGTTTTTCTCTTTTGTCCATTTCTCATCCGACTCTTTTTTCGTACGTTTTCCGCCACTGTTATATGTTGCCGCTAGTAGTTTGTACGGTTTGATCTTACGCAACTCGCTGGGGTCTCACTCACTCCTCCTAGCCATTCTCTCTGCTTTGCAATGGTGAGTGCGTATAATTATATGTATGTTCATTAAGAACAAAGCTTTTGTATTCTTGTTCAGTCGTTGCATTATCGTTTTGGATGGAGGAAATTGGTGCTTGGCGTCTGGGTTTTAGTAGAAGCACGAATACCTGTAAGCCCACTGCCAGTCTCTGACCAATGTGGTTTCATGAATTAGTTGGGAGAACTGCGTTTTTCCCTGGGATTTCATGTTCTTGTCTTTTTTGTTGAAATTTTCCTTCATCGGGATAATGGGTTACAGAATATTTGTTAAAAGCTGACGGATATTTTGAGTCCTTAAGCCCTGTGGTGCGTGTCTTTGTTTCTTGAGGTGAGCGTTGTCTGTGTGCTTGTCTGCGCAGCTTGGTCGTGAAACAAAGGGAAAATGAAAGGATCAGAATAACATTTTTTCCTTTAATCAATTCAGGCAGCTATGTACCTTTTTTCTTGGGGGTTTACTCTAATAGTTTTAGTTGACTGCCTTTGGTTAGCCTTCTAGAGCTTGTTATTTTAAAGATTCTTGATATTTGTAATATTACTTCAATTGATTATCGGCCTTTTTACTCCCCTTGAACTCTTCCAGTGATTTTTTGCTTCGTGCTTTCGTCCTTTCGTCCTTCCAGTAGTTCTTCCGTTAGAATGGCAGTCTTGCGGGTCTGTCGACTTGTTGCATATTTATTAGTCTTATACATTTAGTGTTTGTGTGTTTCTAATTTTATGCAGTGATCATGAGACTTAAAGAGAAAAGTCATTAGATTTTGTTTATGGCAATTGCATTCTAATGGGGCAGGCCACGGTGGCTGACTTGGGGATTGGTAATTTGTGGAGGCATTGAGGGAAGGGTGTGTCAGAGAATCTGAAAACAGAAATTGGAGTTTTGGCATTTGATGTTACAAGATTGATGTCTAAAATTGTTAATCTATGGCGGTGTTTGAGTGAAAAGGAAATCTGCAGCTTGAGAGAAGAGATTGTGAATTCAATTGGGGTTAGAAAGCTCGTGTCTAATGATGCTAATTATCTTATGAATCTGGTTCTTAACGAAATCATAGAGAATTTTGTATTTGTGGGTAGATCTGTGGCTATGCTTGGGAGGAAGTGCACAGACCCCCTTTTTCGCCTTTTTGGGCATTTTATTGATGACCCACTCCAGAATCATATTCAATGGCGTGGATGGGATTATAGATTCAAGAAGATGGAAAAGAAAGTGAAGAAAATGGAGAGATTTGTTGGAGTCACGATACAAATGGCTCAGGAACTAGAAGTCCTTACAGAGCTTGAACAAACTTTTAGGAGAATGCAGGCCAATGCTGACCTTAATCGGGGGAAGTTGCAAGATATTCAGCTGAGAGTATTCTGGCAGCTCGAAGAAGTGAGAAGTCTGCATGAGATGTTGCAGTGGATTTGTACATATGATTAGATTGTCTGGCTTTTGGCAAGGTCACTATTGACAATACTTGAACGCATCAAGCTTGTTTGTGGCATTAATTCAAGTAATCAGTTGCCATCTGCCGAGCAGAAGGGTGAGCACAAAGGTATGAATCCTTATGGTCTTCTTCATTCCTTTTCATGTTCTGCTTTTATGCTCCTTCCAATACATCCATCAGAAAATATGGTCTGTGGTTTATCTTCTGGACCTATTGGGAAATCAATAGTAAGGACAGGACCAATTCCTGAGGAGTGTATAACAAAGAAGAAATTGCAACATCACTGGCAGTTGCCGATCCTGTATGGAAAGCTTGCGCTTGCGAAAACCAAACCATTGGCTTGTGTTGGGGCTTTCAAAGGATGTGTGATAAGTGGAAATGGTTCTTCTATACCACAGAGCTGGAAGGCACACAATGGTGGTTCTATGAAGTTTCTTGGTGATTATTTGAGACCTTTTGACAAAGCAGAAAGCAAAACGGGCCTTAGTCTGGAAATCTCTTTCTATCAGCAGTAGAATCTATTACAAGTTGGCCATCTTCAATTCAAAGAGTAGGATGTCTGGTGCCCCTTCATCCACCCTCGGGGATGCTGCTTTAGCTTTCCATTATGCAAGTTTGATCATATTCATTGAGAAGTTAGTTTCATCACCTCACATGCTTGACTCAGAAACAAGAGATAACCTGTACAACATGCTACCAACAACTATCAGGTTATCTTTGAATGCTAGGCTGAAGATACATGGCAAATCTCTTGCTCCAGTCATGTCCCTTATAACGGAGTGGAGCATGGAACTTTCACGGATACTGGAATGGTTGTCTCCCTTGGCGCATAACACGATAAGATGGCTAGCAGAGCGTAACTTGAGAGGTAAGGCTTTGGGAACAAATGTGCTTCTGGTGCAGACCCTCCATTGTGCTGATCAAGCAAAAACTGAAGCTGTAATAACAGAGCTTCTTGTGGGGCTTAGCTAAATCTACGAAACCAATGCTGATGCTAATGAAAGACCTCGACGACAGTTCTCTAGGTGCAAGCCTTTGTCTTGTTTATGTGGGGAGAAAGGATGACAGCATGTTGCAACACTTTTTCCGGGCTTATGAGATGAAGATGATAAACCTTTAAAAATTCAGCTTCATCGAGCTCGGATGGCGTACGTAGACCATGCTTCCACGACTAATTTTCAATGCCATAGCGAAGTCATGCTGGTAGAATTAATAGGCGCAAAGCTTCTATCATTTTACACAATTACATGGCACCATTTCTTTGACGAAAATCGTTAACACATATACAAAGGTTTTAATTTTGGTCGACTAATGGATGTGACTACGAGTAATCGAGAGGCAATGAGAAGTTGTTTGGCGTGCAAGATGTAATGTGTGATGTGACTGTGAACACGATAAACTGTTAATTTCATTTCAGTTTTAATCTACCTTTAAGTTACGGGCAGGATATATACTAATTTTAGAGTAGAAAACATAATCTACTTATTTATTTACTCAGGTTCTTGGCTTTTCTTTCAATGTTCAATAGGTTATTTAAGCGCCTTTGGGCTTAAAAGTATCCTCCTGGGCTAAACAACATGAGTTGGGTCCTTGCTATACTCGGCCGTAGCGCTTCTAATTGCTACAAAATTAAAGTCAGAAGACAGATCAATAATAATAATAATAATAATAATAATAATAATAATAATAATTAGTAATAATAATCAGAAGATATTTTTAAAATTAAATTAACTAAGAATATTTTCAACGGTTTTGGCTTGTAACTCTCGGCCTCGTTGTCCAGCTAAAACTCTTTTTCCTTTTTAAAAATTCAATTCTATCGAATTTTCATAAAATGTAAAGTTTAGCACCGATGTAATTGAAAGAAAAGAGAAGAAAAGAAAATATTATATGTGGCCAAAAGGTTAACGGTCCAAGTGTTTAATACATGCATATAATCAATTTACCGTTCACTTGTGAACCCCGCAAATCCGTCGTGGCAACAGACTGAGAATCGTTATACACAGACCAACATGATGATGGCTCGAACGAGTGGAGGCGCGGCATTAGATTTATAGCTGTTCGCTAATCGCATGGTATGTTATGTCCATCATCAATCATTCTACGTGGTTTCTTCTTCAAAATTCATAATCGTGGCAGTAATAAAATGAATTTTTTTACCCCAAACTTTTGTTAGCCACTTTACTCTCCGTTTTTCCTTTTCTGGGTTCAATTGAATTAAAAAGAGTCAAGTTAATTAGAAGTGAAGTTTGAGATTGAATTCAAGATATCACACTAAATTTTATTTTTGATAACCACTCGATTGCACTAAATAATAATTGATCGTTAATTATCTTATTGTCATATTTTTAGTACTATTTCAAACAATTTCAAATCAAATTCTACTTATCTTTAAGAAAAGAACTCTGCGATGAAATTGTACAAACCTCTTCCTCATTGGGTCTTGAATGGTTTAAAAAGAAAACCCTATTATTATTTACGAGAATTTATCGTCACGGTTAAAAGACCAGCATATTAGAAGTAAAATGCATACTTCTATATATATATATATATATATATATATATATATATATATATATATATATATATATATATATATATATATTACATCTTTTAAGAAAACATGGGTACACATATTCACATTTCATCCACTCTTGCTCTAAGTATCAGGAAATTCACGAAGATAACATATGATGTCTAATCTATGCCCCTTTTGTAAGGTCTGGGTATACCTTTTAGAGGTACGGATTTTCTAAGTGTCATTCCCATCCTTACACTCGTGTCCTTTGCCTCAAACCCATCCGCCAGTTGTCTAATCAAATGCAATCACGGGCGAGCCTAAAGCCAACTGAAGCAAACGCGAAGCAAGAGGCACGGCAGGGCACATCCTGGGGGCCAGAACCAAATGGTATGAACTCAAAATGTTGTCCTTTATAATCCACCTTGTCAGGCTTCAAGAACCTCTCTGGCTTAAAAACTGAAGGATCTTCCCATGTCTTTGGGTCCCTCCCTATTACCCAAACGTTTCGTAGGATTTGTCTTTCATTAGGTATATAGTAGCCCAGCATCTTGCAGGGTTCCATGGCCATGTGCGGGACCAGAGAAGGCAGTGGTGGGTGCAGCCTTGGCGGTTCTTTGGTGACTGCTTTTAGGCATGGGAGGTTCTCCAAGTCTTCCTCTTGGAGCTTTTTGTTCGGTCCAATGGTGCTTCTTAGCTCGGCTTGGGCATTCTGTAGCATTTTCGGATTGTGCACGAGCTCAGACATGGCCCATTCCAATGTGCTCGTGGTTGTATCAGTGGCTGCTGTAAACATTTCCTATGACAAAATATACAAAACAAAGTGAGTTGGCAAGAAATTTGAACTGCCAACATTGGCATCATCCCTTTCGGCCAATTTCTCGAGCACCAATTTTTTTTTTAATTTTTATTTTTATAAATTTTTTCTTCGGTAGATCAATAATTGACTGTTGGTTCATGAAATTGGATGGAGGCTTCATGGCCTCCAACCGACGAGTAATAATAATATTAATTATAAGAGTTTTATGAATATGATTAACTTGACTTGTTTAGAAAAATTGACTATTATTTTGATTATTGTATCTCTTACACTAAAAATAAATAAAAAAACATTATTATAGTAATAATACTTAAGAAATTTTTACGGCTCCTCCGCACAATCACCACGGAAGTCTAAAAGCACATCCAAGAAATCCTTTCTTCTCTCTTCAGTTTACCCTTTCCGCATGCTCTCCATTCTTTCTTTGATGAACTCCCCTGCAGTTTCAAAGGCTCTTTCGACGTGGAACTGAGTGTTTCTCCTAAAACGTAGCGGATCAAGTCTTCTTAGAATTGGCAAAAAGTCTGCCACGTTAGGCTTGTCAGCCAATTCCATGACCTTCCCCGTTTGCCGGAAGAACTTGGCCCCTCTCTGGGAATTGGGGCCCAGTAAATCTTTGGAGAATATAGGGTTGCCAATAACATTAAAAGCCATCAGGAAAAAGAATCTACCACCATTTGCCCTAGCTTCTTCAATGAATTGCACCACGCGATCGATGCACCTACTGCGGACTTCTCTGATTACGACCAGAGAGGAATGGAGAGCCAACAAAGTCTTAGCTGGCCATGAACCATCACAGTCTCCTTTCATGGCTTCGTAAATTTTTCGGCCAGCTAAGACCATGTGATGGTTCTCGAACATGTCACAGGCCACTTCGTTAGAGGAAATGACCAGAGCGCACATCGAGCCTGGCCGAAAGGTCATTATGGGTCCGTGAACATGAGCCAATTTTGCAAATGACTCGTGAGGTGGCCAACCCAATTGGAAGACGTTGCCAACCACTGGCAGTCGGCGACTCTCTGTCACCATCGCCCACCCAACCCACAGCAAAATGGCTAGAATTAGCCCCAATATTTCGTAGTCGATGATCATGATCCTTCTCTTCCTTTTCTTTTTCGGATTTTCTCTTGATTGATCTAAAAAAAAAATTTGATTGGTATTGCTCTACTTGTACCCTGAACATGAACTACTTAGATAGGGGATTTGCATAAAAGTTTCACTATATAGAGGCCCATAAGAATATATAAATTAAAAAAATAATAATAAATTATGAGGTTCACACATCAAATCAAATATCACTATATGCACTTTCATTTAATACTTTTTTTTATTATTCTTGTATGCGTTTCGTGTATTAAGCTAGTTTGCTTGGAACATAATTTGTTAGCGGGAGGAACTGAGTATTCTACAACCTTGTAGTTGTATCATATAGTTAATTTTACTAAATTTAATCTTTTAGTCTTTAGGATTTAGTTTATTTTGCTTCTGTTTCATAACAAGATAGCATATAGTCACCACTCAATTCGAGTTGTAAAAACAAAGACAATTTAATTTCCTTTTATTTTAGAAGAAGTTTGGTGCCTACTTGTAAATGTGTGGAAAATTAGGTCCCGTAGAAGCCATGATGGAGCTCTTTGGTGATGCTAAAGCTCTAGAAGCGTGTCGGATGATGCAACATAGGCTTTTCGTGCCTTTTAAATTTCCATGCTTTCAGACACAATTCGTTAGAAATTAAATGAGGATGTTAGACCATAGATGTAACTGGGGAATGTCGAGCTTGCAGCTGCCTTCAGTATCGTAGTTTTCTAAAAGAAGTAGGATTTGTCACTCCTGAGGCCATTAATGGGAGAGCCCAACTCATAAGTGCACACGGCTGCCCAAGCTGTTTATCGTCAAACTAGCAGCAATACAATACCATTCTGGCAGCATTCTTTCACCGGTTGTCTCTCATTTGACACCTTTGGTTGAGAAACTTATCCAACCATAAACATCTAGAATGCTAGGCTGTTATTCAAAGAGAAAGACAACAGGTCCTGGTTTCAACTTCCTCAATGACTGCCTCACCTGTTGCCTGGCAAGTGGACCTGCTAGGAAAGCCTCGAAGAAGTTCTGTTTTGACGACGAACGTGGAAATTGTGTGATTGAGTTGAGTCCAAAAATTGCAACAAGCATAGGGTTTTGCATTGTGCAAAATACTCATGTAAAATTTTTTTGTTTCAGTAGTAGCAATTAAGGGTGGACAGCTAGAACATGGCCGACCTGGGCTTTGGGTTGTACGGCCATTGGCCATCTCTTTATGCGCTCTAACACGTGGTACTTGCCCCTTTGGATTCTAACACATCCCAACTTGTCACTAATTATGGATGAAGTGGAAATTTGGAGTTTTGGGCTTCTGGGCAACATAATATCTAAAGGGAGAATCACACACTTTACCTGTCCTAAAACTTCGCTTGTGTGATGGAGAGTCACACACTTTACTAGTTTTGGACTGTTAAAGAATACAGAAGCAGAAATGAAGAAACGAACGTAGAAACGAGTACGCTGTTATAACTGCCTGTTTCCATTTCTGCTTCTGTATTCTTTAACAGTCCAAAACTAGGACTACAATTACAAACTAGCACTTGAATGAGAGCCCACCCAGCGTTTCTCGTGCTAGTCGAGGCACGTGTGGTCTAAAACGTGGTATGTTTGAACATTCTTAGCTGTATCAAAATCGCACAATTTTATGTACTAGAAGTATTTTCCGATGTGCAAAAAGAATGTAATAGAAATAGAAGAACGTGGCCTGTAGTTTCGTTTTGTTTTCTCGCGGTTTCTCCTTTATGGAACGTGGAATTGTTGGATTTTATCGAGGTGCAAATTCATATGCCTTGGTTTAGAAAAATGATAGATTTTTCTCCTCCTTTGTTGTTCTGAACTTTCTTTTCTTTTTTATTTTTTAAGGGCGTCAAATAAAAACGAAAACGAATTGCTGCCTGATCACTGGATGAGCCTGCACGAAGGAGCAATGGACCAAAACAGCCTCTTGTCGGTGATCTATATGGTTACATTTTCCTTTTGTTTAACCCTCCGGTTGTCTATTCACATATAATATTGAAGAGAAGGCTTAAATGGGGCATGAAATTTTGGCATTCTCGCCAATTATAGCTTCATCGTTCATATAACAAAATGCACGGCTCTGACAAGCATATTTAGAATAAGAAATCTACATTTCCTCTCTGCAAATCTTCCTGGAATGAAACTACTGCTTTTAGGTGCTTCCCCATAGTCACAAACCAACAATCGAAGTAAGCAAGTTTAGGAACTTTAAATTTAGATTGGACAACTTCGGGACTAGCTCAAATCCAAAAAGAATGAGTTGTTAACTTGAAGTTTGATTATACCAAAAACCGAAAAAAAAAAAAAAGAAGAGAAAGCGTACGAAATACCAAACTCTGCGAAGATAAAAATGTAAAATGCATTCTTTTTGGTTGTTTTGGAATTCCATTTATTTCCGAAAGTTCTTCGAAACTTTAGCTCACTGTGAGCAAAAAAAAAAAAAAAACAAGTAGCTTTGTCGCTTGTTCATTATTACAACCCTGCAACCCCCACTTGTCCATTGCCGAACGATAGGTGGAAATTTAGAACGCCAATCCCGCCATCAATCTGGTCCTATCCTTCCTTTTCTTTCCCGGTCTTTGCCCCCACCATTTTTTTTTATAGATTTATTCTGCATGTTTATTAAAAAAGAGAGAATTTATTCTTCATGTTACATATTGCAAAAGCAAGAGCAATTGTGATGGTACTGTAAAAAGCTGCAGATATCTCCTCCACTTTGAGGGACAACATTTATTCGAAGGTGTACTAATGCACTGTAACAGAATCACATCTCTAATTTTCAAGAAACAACTTAAAAAATAAAAATAAAAATCGTGTATCGTGTTTTCACAGTACATAAAGAGCCTCCCAAACCCCAAAAGCGAGAGAGAGAGAGAGAGAGAGAGGTTGCGTGAGTTTTTTTTTTTTTTGGAGCATATATAAGAATATATTCTGGTGTAAAAAAGTTCCTGTCAATTTGATATAAATCTAACAAGCAAAAGCATGGGCAATTAACGCCTTCCTGAGCCGTTAATCCATAAACATGACCAAAAATTGAGGAGCAACAGTGTAGATCCACATGGGAAAAAGGGATTTCGCGGGTTAATTTTGCATAATCAACGGGAGGAATGATACAATTAGGAGAGCAGTTTAGTCATGTTGCTCGGCTTAGTTATGATACTCCATTGACCCTTCTTTATTGGGGAATCAACTTGCTTCCCCACGACTTAAAGTCGTGAGCTTTTTCTTGTCACGCTAGTGAGAAGCAACCGGACCAGACTGCGGTTCAGCACCTTTGCCTCTCTCTGTCCTTTCCTTCTTTCTTTGTTTCTTTCTCTCTCTCACACACTTTTTTATTTTGGCCTTTTGACGGACTCGCCTCTACTTATTTATTATACTCTATATCTAAGAAGGCCCTTGTGCCCATAATTGAATTGCCTGCAAGAACTATGAGGTTTATTTTCCATCATTGGTTCGACGTAGAGATGACCCCGGGTTGGGCTGGTTCTAGTTCTAGTTAACCGGCAGTTCACAATTTTGTTAGCAGGTTCTATCACAAACAGTTAGTGATTGTGAAGATGAATTAGTCAAAAATTATAGTAAAATTAATTAACAAAAAAATTATTTTAGCTCAATGCAGTAATTCTCAGTGAAATGGTGCGTTCAAAAACTCTGGAAAAGCATACTTCCCTGTAAGTCACTGCTATACGGACTCTGCACAAAATTTATTGATCACCAATTTCTCTCATCCTGCGCATGGCCTTTGTCCTATAGTTCACGGCCCACCTATAATCACTCAAATTTCCCCCCTCTCCAGCTGCTTCATCCTCATCAGGTTCCGCCATGAAAAATAATGCCACAAATGCAAATAAAATTTTAATTAGTAATAATTTCATCATAGCCATAAGAAATATACAACTTGCTTTCCTTTTGTCTACACTATACTTGCATCAGTTGACTAGGATGCGTAGTTTTACCTAATGGCGATTTGTTTACACTTTACACTACGAGCTTCACGTGAATTTGAATTGGAAATCGGAGAAAGAGTGGCCAAGTGGCAAGTAGGGATGATTTTTAAGTAATTTTTTTTTTTGTGCCTGAAAATGTGCCAAGGATTATTCTTGGATTAATTGCACGAAAATACGACCGACAATTCGAATGCAATGGAACAGAATAACGTTATACTCAATTATCACAAAAAGTAGCATCATCCTAATGCAAAGGGCGCAGACAGTTACATGGCGTTAAAAAAAAAAAAAAAAAAAAAAAAAAAGCGGCCCTGACTTTTTAGTAGCCAATACATCATCAGAGAAGCAGTAGATTGGGACCTATTGAAGTACATTGCCACCGCCCCCCCGGGAGAGGTTAGACAATCTATCAAAATGCATTGTCAAATCACAAATGAGCCTGAACGCCCGAGTGTATCCAATGATCGAGTGATGTACAGTAACGTTCGAGACAAATCGTCTTTCCTAGAATTAAAAGATTTTAGTTGTCCAATTTCAATCGAAACCCTAATAGCAACAAGTCAAGTAATCAAGAGTGTGAAAGGCCATACGGTATTTACTAATTGTTTGACACAAAGAATGTAAATTGAGGAGGGTACTCCAATGAAAAATATTTAGAGAACAATTAGTAAATATATATAATTACTAATTATATAGATTATCAATTATAATTAATCATCATAATTTCTTAATTTTTATATTTATATTGCGCAATTCAGATCTTATTTTATTTATAGTTTCCACTTACCTCCTGTCTCTAATCCTTTTCCAATAACACCTCGTGAAGAAAAAAAGCTGGAATCACAGGGTTTACTCATTCCGCATGGGAAGGGCGGAGGACAACAATAATTGAATCAACCGCACCCATGCCACCTTTAATCAACTACCCTTCCCAAGTTTTGCTAAAGTAATAATTATTTAGTCTTCCCCACCTTATTCCCTTTAATCATGATGTTACTTCGTCAAATTTTATTTTTTTGTTTTTTTGAAAGAAAAAGAAAAGGAAATGCAAAAAATTGTCACTGTCACATTCGTCGACTTTCCCTCTGATAATGTTCAAACATTTTACTCTCACCCCACCCCAAAAAAAAACAAAAGTTCAAATATTTACCATAATATTACCTCTTTTGTCACTCTTTCCTACAATTTTAAAACGCTCTCTTCACTTGCGCTCCCGCCGAGCCCAACCGAACATGAAGGCGGTTTCTCTGTTACTACTACTTCTCTGTACTTTCGCACGCTGTCTATATGTTTCTCTGTCGCTCTCTGCTTCTCCAAATGACACAAATGCCCTCACCCTCTTCCGCCTCCAAACCGACACCCACGGCAACCTCCTCTCCAATTGGACCGGCGGCGACGCCTGTGCTTCTGCCTCCGCGTGGCTCGGAGTCAAATGCTCCGCCACCGGCCGCGTCGTTTCCCTCTCTCTTCCCTCTCTTTCTCTCCGTGGACCCATCACTTCCCTGTCCCTCCTCGACCGGCTCCGCCTCCTGGATCTCCATAACAACCGCCTGAACGGCACCGTTTTGCCTCTTACCAACTGTACCAAACTCAGGCTTCTCTACCTCGCCGGCAACGACTTCTCCGGCAAAATCCCGCCAGAAATTTCCTCTTTCAAGCGCCTCATCCGCCTGGACATATCGGATAACAACATCCGCGGCGAGATTCCCGGGGAATTGACCAACTTGACGACCCTGTTGACTCTCCGGTTGCAAAACAACGAACTTTCCGGAGAAATTCCCGACCTCTCCACCGCACTTCACAATCTGAAAGAATTAAACTTGTCCAATAACGAACTGTACGGTCGGTTGCCGTCTAACCTGTTAAAGAAATTCGGCGACCGGAGCTTTTCCGGCAACGAAGGGCTATGCGGGTCGAGCCCGTTGCCGGAGTGTTCCTTTACGGACACGATGCCAACCGCGCCATCCTCAGGCGAGACGGTGCAGTCTAACCCGAGCTCAATTCCACAAACACCAATTCTTGGGAAGAACAAACCGCACAGAGGCCTAAGCACCGGCGCCATAGTGGCAATCGTGGTCGCCAATTGCGTGGCGCTACTGGTGGTGATATCGTTTATAATTGCTTATTTCTGTGGCAGAGACAGAGATAGTGCTGCTAGCTCCAAAGGGGGAAGCGAGAGCGGAAGGAGGAGGAGGAGGAGCGGGAGCAGTTATGGGAGCGAGAAGAGGGTATATGCAAATGGAGCTCGAGGAGGAGGAGATAGCGATGGGACTAATGCGACGGACAAGAGCAAGCTTGTGTTTTATGACAGAAAGAATGATCAATTTGAGCTGGAGGATTTGTTGCGGGCATCGGCGGAGATGCTTGGGAAAGGGAGCTTGGGGACGGTGTACAAGGCGGTGCTCGATGACGGATGTACGGTGGCAGTGAAGAGGTTGAAGGATGCCAACCCTTGTGCCAGGAGGGAGTTCGAGCAGTATATGGATGTGATTGGGAAGATGAAGCACATAAATGTTGTGAGACTTAGAGCTTACTATTATGCTAAGGAGGAGAAGCTTCTTGTTTATGATTACCTCCCCAATGGAAGTTTATATTCACTTCTTCACGGTTGGTGGTCAATACTTTTTATTTCAATTGCATTACAGCGATTTATTATTTATTTTTTTCCTCTAATTTTTGGGGTTTGATTAAGATTTCTTTTGCGTTGTGTATAATTATGTTCCAGGGAATCGGGGTCCGGGGAGGATTCCTTTGGATTGGACTACGAGGATCAGCTTGGTCTTAGGAGCAGCGAGGGGATTGGCTAGGATTCATGAAGAATACAGTGCATCAAAAATCCCCCATGGAAACGTCAGGTCTTCTAATGTGCTACTTGACAAGAATGGCATTGCTTGCATCTCTGATTTTGGGTTGTCCCTCCTTTTGAACCCGGCCCATGCCATTGCAAGGCTGGGAGGGTATAGAGCTCCAGAGCAGGCAGAAGTCAAGAGGCTTTCTCAGAAGGCCGATGTTTACGGTTTTGGGGTCTTATTGTTGGAGGTTCTCACCGGCAGAGCTCCTTCTGACTACCCTTCACCGACGCACTCTCGAATCCAGGAAGAGGAGCAGGCGCTGGATCTCCCCAGGTGGGTGAGATCAGTTGTCAAGGAAGAGTGGACATCAGAGGTGTTTGATCAGGAACTATTGAGGTACAAGAACATTGAGGAGGAACTTGTTTCCATGCTCCATGTGGGGCTGGCATGTGTGGTTCCACAACCTGAGAAGAGGCCTACAATGGCAGAGGTGACTAAGATGATTGAGGACATTAGAGTTGAGCAGTCACCTCTAGGAGAGGATTATGACGAATCTCGCAATTCTCTTTCCCCTTCCCTTGCCACCACCGATGATGGGCTTGCCGGGTATTGATCACATAAGTGATCCATCTCCCTCTTCTCCCTTGTCATCATCTCGCTGCTTTTTGTGGATGTGTTCTGTTTGTGTTCTGTAAGATTAATTATTGTTAATGCCTTGAATTTTTTTTTTCTGTCGTTTTTGCCGGTGAGATTCGACAATCTCTTGCACCAGCCCAACGAAATAGCTTCCCCCAACCTCCTTTTTTCCTTTGGGTTTCTAGACTTATTTAGTTTTGTTACTGTTAGTAGTTATGTAGCCAGTCGTCCACATCGTAGGGTAACAGGGCGTTCCTAGCAGCTTACTAGCACCAGCTGGTCTCATAAGCCCTAACCTGTTTGCCTCTCACGACCGAACCAAGACAATACGTTTCGCATCTGGATATAATGACTGGTGTTATCTTCACCGAGCAAATCCTTGAATGCAACTTCAATAGATGGAACGGTTGACGAACCTGCTGACTGCTGCCATCAAACATCAAAGATTTCCACAACCCCAACTCCGGAACATTGGCATATGCTGGTCCAATCAGCGATGCCAAGGCTTGAAGCAAGCTCATTTAGGTTGAGGCATTTGTCTTTGGAGATAAAAGCTTGTTTATTGAAAATTGGTAAACAAAATCATTTCTCCTGGACAAAATTTTTTCCATTAAGTACACGTTAAAAAAAAGGTCAATTTATTTCATAGCAGATCAGGAATTCTGAGCTAATCTGTCATATAAAGAAAATGATATCATGTACCACTAGCCAACAATATTGTTAGCAGTTGCACAGAAATTCCTTAAAATGATATAATATTACCATAATCGTTACTATGCAAATATGCCTTCCACTTTCGCGAGTTTCAACTCTACGTTACTCTGAATCTCACATCTTGACGGTGCTAAACAGTTAATCCACCACCATCGGTCCATCATCAATCTCCCCCAATGAGTCAAAACTGATGTACAAATCTCCTGCATTTTATAAGCAAGGAGATCCACCCTGACTTTTCATGTAAATAGAAACTACGCAAGTCTACCACCGGTGTCAGTAGAAAAGAGCAGATTTCCCATTCCAGCACCAATGCCACCAAAAAAATCACAACTCCGCCTTTTTCAAGAGGAATAATGGCACATTGCCTGTTGTATGGTTCATCCCTCACATATTAGAAATGCAGTCTGGACACGCGTTTGGACTCCTACCATCTCAAACTCTGACTGGAGCAGTAAAGAATCCATCACGCTTGCCATCATAACGATACAGATTGCAAGGTTAATGCTTAGGTCATAACAAACAACAGAGGCAGACTCGCATATATCACTCGGGAAGCAATCAAGTTCTAGAGTTCCAAACAAACTTTGTTTCAATGATGATGATCAGAATCAGCATTAAGCAATGGAAGAAACTGTGCATGTCATGATCAGCATTCTCTCTTAAGTTCCTATGCTTGCTGATAGTAATCAATCCCCATCACAGTCCTTCATATCCACACTCCACAAAAAAAAAAATAAAAAAATAAAAAATAAAAGATCATAGACATTGCAAAAAATAGCCCTTCTCGCCAAACTTCCGTTGCCATTGTGTCCAACTCATCCACTGAGAATTATATGTATTCTCTCTCCTCCACATTTGCAACGCGAGTGTTTGCAAAGCCAGATGTCCTCTCAAATGAAAAATCTCAGCAATTTCAATGTCAAAAATTTCAGAAATAAAATAGTTACATATCTAAATTTTTTAAGTAAGCATCTATAGTGCATAACTTCCTGCAACATGACAACTACAGGGAACCTTGAGTAGATGTTTAACTTTCTCTTGCACACTGACGAATTGTCTCCTAGCTCTACAAACATAAAAAAAGAATAAAAAAAATGCATGCATGGGTCTGATGTTACTAGGAGTAAGTTATCACGCATCATGAAACCTATATGGCCTAGGCTAAGCTTCAGCATATTGTCACGGCTCGCGCGGCGGGATAACACGTGTAAAATACGTCCAAACCTAATTTCGTGAAAATATGCTCACTTTAGCATAATCATACAGCCAAAGTCAAAGACACACTGAGAAAAATTTGTCATAATAATAATAATAATAATAATAATAATAATAATAATAATAATAATAATAATAATAATAATAATAACTAAAAGTAATGAATTACCCAATTTGTTATGTACTGCGCCTATCTGAACCTGTTGCAGTATTACCGCCTCCTACAACAATTGCAGCCTGAATATCACGAAAAAAGGCTGTATTCTTTTGTTTGTGTCGAAAATTCAGCAAGACAAATTCCCAAATGTAATAGGGATTTCACATTGACATGTTTTACCTCTATCCCAAGGCGGAATGCCACTGCAACTTCTCTGGCAATCAGCATCATCACCTGCAATTTAAAATCGTCAATTCAGATAATGATTAAGTCAAAAAATCGTTCGATGCATCCAATTGTCTAACATACTTGCTAAGATTATGGCAATTACGCCGTCAAATTTGCGATAGATATCATGGGCCCACAATTAACGTTTGGGTCAATATTGTTAGAAATTGATTTTCATGGGGCAACACCACTGATTTTGAAGACAACCCTCCGCCATCTGTTGTTAGAAATTGATTTGGTCTGACCCAAAGGACTTGATGTTATTGTGGTTGTGTATCTGCCAAACGTGAAAACGCGGGTGTAAATGAACATAGATCAAAAGATACAGCTTTACTGTACCATGGGGTATGGCAAAGCTAGCAAAGGTAGAAAATTTTCAGGTGCAGCCTTGAGCAGTTTGAAGATGATAGTTCAACCAAGCATAAAAATATCGTTTCAGTTCAATCCAAAAAAGAGTAGACGACCATTGGGACCATATCTTAATTGTTTTCATTACTCTGGCGCTCCAATGAGTTCTGTTATACACTGAGGTAGACTATAATGACGTGTAATGTGAAGAAAAGCAGGCGTGATTTCCAAATTAGAGGTCCAAACTGGAAAACTTCAAGGTCCATTTGTTCAATGGGCATGAGAGACCGGGAATGAGATCAAATGCTTCGTCCACATTCCCTGCGCTGTTTGCTGGCCGCTGACCCAGAATGAAGGGATGTGGATGAAAAATCGTCGTCACAGGAAGCCTTGGAACGGGACGTTACGGTAAAGGCTGTGGAACGACGCCGTTAGAGGAGAGGCGTGATAGTCGAACGACGGCCGAAAGGGTAGCTCTAACGGAGGACGAGATCGAGGCGCGACGGACTCGTTCAATAATGGGCTGGGGCCTGGTACGTTAAGGACGTTTCAATTCAAAGGGGAGATTTTCGTACATTCCATGCAGCGAAGGCCCGTTTGCCCTCGGGTCGATTTGGCGAGGGTAAACTGTAAAGAATGGGTTAAATAAAAACTGATGCAATTGTTCAATCAACCTTAATCAAAATCGTAGTTATTTTCAATTCAATTATTATTCTTTTTCCGAGGGAAAAAAAAATGAAGGGATTTTCTCTTCAACGTGTGTTATAGTTGGGAAATTGTTATATGAAACATAAATATACAAGGCCTAAGGGTAAATGGCTATTTATCCTTGGCCAGCCATCAATTTCGAGTGATCGTAAAAAAATGAATTGTATCATTCAAATTGAAGAAGTATAATTCAAAGCATGTATTTTTCGCACTGTTTTCAGTTCAATCATCCGACTAATTTAGAAGTCAATCCAAATTTCAAAAATGTTATAATACACATTATATTCGCCATCAATGTGAACTAAATATCTCATATTATGAAAGGGGAATATTCGTTGCAACGAGTCATGCGTTAGAGCCGTCACAGGAAAATTGACGAGGAAGTTGATAACCAAATGCATGTATTTATTGGGACAAAAAAAAAAAGAATCAGTTAATATATTATGTGTATGAGTAGAATGAACGTAATTAGTTTATTTATTTATTTAAGATTTATGGATAATGAGTCATAATATAATAACTTTTTTGATTCTCATAAAATTTATATTTATTTTCATGGTTAAAACTTGCTACTTGAAAATCATAAATCTAAATTTTTAATATTATAATGTCCGTGAGGGACGATTAATTTATTGTTTGTATTAGTAGCTTCTACTACCCATTAGACGTGCGAGTACAGAAGACTAAATCGTTCCAAGCACAAAATAAAATACAAAATAGCTAAATCGTTGAGGCAGTCCATGGCAGCCCAATCATCAATCAATATGTTGGAAGGAGAGTTCCCCACCCCTCCACGCCGCCCCCTCGACGACCATTCGCCACTTCCAATGGTTCCACTCCCTTACTTTACCCACCGAAAACGACGGCCCATTGGATTTTACCCCAAGATTTTGCTCGTGTGCATTGCTTCCGTGGGGCGGGGTGGCACTTTCCACTTCGGCATTCCCAACCGGCGCAACAACCTTCACGTGTCACCTACTCAAACCCCTTCACCTGTTGGAAATCCGACTTCACCTCACCCTCGATCAGCAATTGGTGCGCACGCGCATACCCAACCCTCAATCAAGAGCTTTCCCTTTTTTTTTTTTTTTGGCCTAATCTCCCCCACGAAAGCTAGTCGGTTTCACTAGCTACCAATGGATCCAGTACGTGACGGCACATGAGAACCTCATGTGTCTTAAAATCAGAAGCACCCCCCTCCTCGACCATTCTAGAACACCTAACGGTACGGTCTTATCGCGTGTACAATGCTAAAGACCTAGAAAGGGTTGAAAACCTGCAAACTAAGAATCCCGGCCACTACTAGAACCCGTTTTTTTTTTGCCTAATATTTGGGAAAATAATAATAATAATAAAATAATAAAATAATCGCTAATTGGTAAAACAAAAGGGGGCGAAAAATAGAAAAGAAGAGAGAGGCATAAGGGGCAGCATATTCTGAAGGCCCAAAAATCAAAACGCAGTCTTCGGTCGATTCACGCTATTGTCTGATCGAAGGACTCTTTCCCTCGCTCGCTCTGTTTGTGAATCGAATTTTGGTTGGTGATTGATCGGCGAAGATGCATTCGAATCACCTGCTTCTCGAGGAGCCAATGAGGATGGCTTCAATTCTGGAGCCGTCAAAACCTGTAAGCGCCAGCTAAATACAAATTCCTTTTTTTTTAGCCAACTGCTTGGTTGTGTAAGCTCGTTTCTCTTACTGGATCTTTGGCTTCGTTGGTTTGAAAGATTTGAGTAGAGTTTTCTTTAACGGTATTTCTTTGGGGCGTTTTGGTTGTGGTTTTTCAAGAATTTCTTCCCGGCAATGACGAAGATTGTTGGGACTCTGGGCCCCAGGTCTCGATCTGTGGAAGTTATTTCTAGCTGCCTCAAGGCTGGAATGTCTGGTATCAATTTTTATTTTTTATTTTTGGGCTTTCCTTGAATTGTTATTGTTTATATATGTGTATGTATGTATATGTTCTTTTGGTTGATTGAAATGCCGAGGGATCTGATGGATTTGAATGGTTCTCTCTCGGGGCAGTGGCACGGTTTGATTTTTCGTGGGGCAACCCGGAGTATCACCAAGAGACTTTAGAGAACTTGAAGGCGGCTGTCAAGGGTACTAAGAAGCTGTGTGCTGTATGTTCCTAAGGGGCTTTCCTTTTTATTTATTTATTTACTTTTGCTCTCGTCAGTCTATGTACTTGAACTGCTCTTTTGCAGTTAAGGGATTTTTTTTTCCCAAATATAAACCTGGAAATTCATACTAGAATAAATGTTTTGGTAGAATTTCAATGTGTTTAATTTTTATGGAAACCATTTTTTTTTTTGGTCAGTCAGTCAGCATTTGAAATTGAGAGTTACTTTTGTTGGTAACCCCAACAGCCGTGTGTTGCCTGCTACTGAGTTACTTTTAATATTGGTGAAGGTTTCTATACAAGGATTTTAGTGGGTGCTTCTTCTTCTTTAGGTTATGCTCGATACAGTTGGCCCTGAGTTGCAGGTTATTAACAGAAGTGAGAAATCCATTTCACTTGAGGCTGATGGTTTAGTTGTTCTAACCCCAGATCAAGAACAAGAAGCTTCTTCAGAAGTATTGCCAATAAATTTTGATGGGCTGTCTGAGGTTTGATGATCTTCACCCAACTCACTGAACTTTATATGGCTGTGCATTTTTCAGTAGTCTTTGTTGGGAAATTTTAAGTACAAATATGTTTTATTAGCTGCTTGTAATTGATGAAACATTTGCATGATGTTCATGTTACATGGTGTTTGGATGACTTGTTGAGGTGCAAATAATAAGTTGCAACTTTGGGGAGATGCTGTATAATAGCATATTGTTGACAATAGAAAGTGTCTTTAATTCTGTTCCTAAAGTAAATAACTTGTTTTTGGAGTTATGTTTAGTCTTATTGCGATTTGCCTGACACTCTCTGGCATTTGGATCTTTGCAGGCAGTGAAGCCCGGAGACACCATTTTTGTTGGTCAATACCTGTTTACTGGAAGTGAAACCACTTCTGTATGGCTGGAGGTAAGAGGAGGACAACCAAGGAAACTAAGTCATTGATTAGAGCCTTCTGTTGAACTGTGTTTTTTTTTTCTTTCTTTTTTTGTGTGGTGATTGTCTTTATGTATTTCATGAGAAGTGGTTGGTATGACCATTTGATTAATTTGAGCTGTTATGCTTGGTGGAATTTTTTAGTTTTGGAAACCACTTCTGTACATCTGGAGATAAGAGGCCAGCAAAACAAACATAGTCATTGATCAGAGTTTTCTGTTGAGCCCCTTTTTTTGGGTCCTTGTCTCTATGTATTCCATGAAAAGTGGTTGGGATGGCCATTTGATTAATCTTAGCTGTTATGCTTGGTGGATTTTTTTTCTTTTTTGCCTTGTTTCAGCTAATAAAACATTCTTAAAAGTTTCAGCTTGGTCTAGGTCTTTGTTTTGAGTATTACTTAAGGGTAGAATATAAGCTTAAGGTTTAAAGAATTTGTATCCCAAACTTGATTGTTTACTTAGTAGAAAAGGGAGAGTAGAGAATCTAGCCACATGTTGGACAAGATAACTTTGCATAAACGTGTCCAGTAAACAAACTATCTCCATTGCATGACCGTGGAGTCCTCACTGGCATTGAGCAGGTTTCTGAGGTGAAGGGCAGTGATGTGGTCTGTGTGATAAAGAACACAGCTACACTTGCAGGGTCATTGTTCACTATGCATGCCTCTCAAATTCATATCGAATTGCCTACACTCTCAGACAAAGACAAGGAGGTTTGTACTGCTTTTAACTTGTCCAAATTAAAATCTTTGGTAATTCAAGGATTTTCAGATACTTTAATTTGTTCTCTGTCAAGAATTTAAGTTTTTGTTTCAATTTTGATCCCTGTAGGTCATAAGTACTTGGGGAGCTCAGAACAAAATTGACTTCCTTTCATTGTCTTACACACGACATGCAGAAGATGTTCGCCAAGTAAGTTGTCATAATCCAACACCTTTTTATTTTATTTTGGTTTCTAGATTTGGTTATCTGCCCTTATCTTCAATTAAACTTCACTGAACATATTGCTGCCATAATGCAGGCCCGTGAGTTCCTCTCAAAGCTGGGTGACCTTTATCAAACTCAAATTTTTGCAAAGATTGAAAATGTAGAGGTTAGTTGGGGAAATTTCTTGGAAGTTAGTATTGATCATTACCAATAAAAGGTACAACATTCTTCTCCATCATTTAATCTCATCTCTGTTTTTAGGGATTAACCCACTTTGATGAGATATTACGAGAAGCTGATGGTATCATTCTTTCCCGAGGAAATTTGGGCATAGATCTTCCCCCTGAAAAGGTCAGCACTCTAATTCTCTGACTTTAGTCAGTGTTACATTGGGTAGTTCTTATGCATCATATTGGGTTGATGTGTAAGATGTGTGCAGCCATGTATCCTTAATTGTGCTGATGCATCTACAAATTGCTGACATCGTTTGCTGCATCTTGACATACTAAGGGATTGCAAACTCTGTTTCATCAGCTGTGAAGTCGGTGAAATTTCCCTTCTGGGTTAGCAATGATGCTCTCCCACTGTCTATCTGGCCAAGAAGTTCTTAGACATTTTAATTTATTTTTGTGCCATATTTCTGTCCCATTTTGTTGATTGTAACTGAATCTTGTGACTTTTGCATGTTGTCAACTTGTATGTTGGTGTTTGTTGGGTTTTAATGCTCCTCACTAGGTTAGAAACATTGAGCTAAGGAAACTAGAGCATGCTGCTAATTAGTGTGTTTGTATTCGCAGGTTTTCTTATTTCAAAAAGCTGCCCTATACAAATGTAACATGGCTGGCAAGCCTGCAGTGTGTACTCGTGTTGTGGACAGTATGACTGGTAACCTGAGGCCAACTCGTGCTGAAGCGACTGATGTTGCAAATGCTGTATTGGATGGTAGATTATATTGATGACTAATCCATCTTCTTCTCTTTGTTCATTTGTTTTAACCTGAATTTACATAACTTATAGCATGCAAAATCAGCAACTTATTTTTTGTCATATTCTCAAATTGGTGCAGGAAGTGATGCAATCCTTCTTGGTGCTGAGACTCTTCGTGGACTATATCCTGTAGATACGATTTCTACTGTTGGTAAAATTTGTGCTGAGGTACCTTTTCTTTTTGTTTTTTTACAATGCCTGTGATTTTTCTCATCCATTTTAGATATTTTGTTTTTAAAGTTCTCCTTTTTTGTCACATTTATGTAGGCAGAGAAGGTTTTCAATCAAGACCTGTATTTCAAGAGAACTGTCAAACATGTTGGAGAGCCAATGACTCACTTGGAATCAATTGCATCTTCTGCGGTATTATTTTATCTTAATTATGGTTGCATTATCAGATTAGTTATTATGACTTTTGTTTCTGTTGAAACATTCCAATACTTTTAATTTCTTATGAGAGAATTATTCTAATTCTTGTCTAGGTGCGAGCAGCCATTAAGGTGAAAGCATCTGTCATTATATGCTTCACTTCATCTGGAAGGGCTGCTAGGTATCATTCTATTCATGTTGCCTTAATTTTTGACTCTTGTGAGTTCATTAGACTTAATTTCTTTTGATTGAAACAGCTTCAATCTCATGTAGTATGTAGTTTGAATGTCTACAATGTCTTGCATTTGCAGATTGATCGCTAAATATAGGCCAACAATGCCAGTTTTGTCTGTTGTAATCCCCCGGCTTAAGACAAATCAACTGAAATGGAGCTTTAGTGGGGCATTTGAGGTATATTATGTAAATTTACTTAAGTAAAGTTGAGCAGATTTAGTATCCTTGTAAATTTCTGAAGTTAAGTTATTGGCAATAGTATGACAAAATTTTACCCAGTCCATTATGCAGTGCATTAAAATCGCCTTTGGTGTTTGCTCTTTGCCAAGTTGCTTAGCATAAAAATGACTTGCAATTAAGTTAGCAGATTTCTTGTTAGTTTTTGAATCCTTTGATAGGTCATGTGTATTTTTCAATTCTTCACTTTATTATTACTTGGCTTTGTTGAATTTGAAGCAAAGTTTGGATTTCTTGCATGGGAATCCAATTGTTTTTTCTTGGAATATTGTATCATGGATTCTTTTTAACAAAAATGAGTTTGTACATAATGATTTTTGTAGAATGTAAATGTCAAGCACATCAATGCCTTTCAAGTTGTTTCTTTTATGCTATAGTCTTGTGTGATCTTTCCGTCGTAATATATACCATGATTCTAGAATCATCGAACTTTTGCTTCCAATACAGGCCAGGCAATCACTTATTGTTAGAGGTCTCTTTCCTATGCTTGCTGACCCACGCCATCCTGTAAGTTACTTCAGTCTCTGCGACTTATTTCTTTGGCCTTTGCTTTTCTAGGATGATCATGGTCACATTTAAAACTTGCATCAACTAAATGTGAGTGGCTGCCTACTGCTTGGCAAAACAATAAATTAGGCATGTGCTGGTCGTTTTCATCATGAGTTGAAAAACCATGGGTCTCGTCGTATACCAAGGCAGGCCAGCATAATGTGTTTAGCAAGCAATGACTCTCTTTGGGGCAAAAGTAAATATGCTCCGAGGATTGGAGCTTGGTCATGATCTGGATTAAATCTTAAATGGAGAGGTAATGAATTATGCAGTCACCCGTCTACGTAATGTGGCACAACCTTACCAAAATAGGTGACTTTTGTCTTGCATATGCCATGCCATTGGAAGAACATTTCGAGCTGATTGCCTTGGCATTTTTTGGCTTTTTCTGCCCTTGTGGTAGTATTAATTTAAAATAGTGTTGAAATGTAGTTCCTGCAATTTTGCAGGCGGAATCAACGAATGCAACGAATGAGTCTGTTTTGAAGGTTGCTCTTGATCACGGGAAGGCTTCTGGAGTGATAAAGTCTCACGATAGAGTTGTCGTTTGCCAGAAAGTTGGAGATGCATCTGTGGTCAAGATTATTGAACTTGAAGATTAGACTATTTTCTCCTGGCATCCTTTATATGGAGTTTTCCCCCTTTGATTTTTGACAGCAGGTGGTGGTTTCTGTTGATGGATTCTGCAAAATATATCCTCAGGTTTTGAGGACTTGGTATGTGACTTGAAATTTTTTAGGAATGTAAACGTTAAATGATGAATTATGAGTTATGGCCAAGACAAACGTCATGGATGGGCCTTCCACTATTCCCTATATTTGAGCATTAAAACACAGTTTGCTTCCTGCCTTCATCAATTTATTATCTATATATGGATTTATTGACCAATTTATAAATTATGAATTCATTTCTTTGTCCATTCAAGGGGACGCGGTTCCAATCCCTTCCTCACATTCCCCGTTCCCCCGTCAAAAAAAAAAAAAAAGAAAAGGTTGAAGAACCATGGTTTCGAACTGACCCAATACTCTACAGTGTACTATCAATAAAAATAAAAGAAAAACCCTTACTCAAGCCTTTGCTGGAGGGCTTTGTTTTTTTTCTTTTTTTTTGGCTCTTTTTCAAATTTATAGATGCATCTACGTTGGCTAAATGCAGTTAATGTAAAATGGGTCGTGTCGTGCTACTGCTAAATACAATTTGTTTTGTAAGAAATTCAGTTTTTTAGTGTTAAAATATGATTCATTTGTCTTTTTGTATTGTACTATATTTAAAAAATTAGACAATTAAGTTTTGTATAGTCATAGACCCAAACAGTCTGGACTGGTGTGCTGCATGTAGGCTTGTGTTGTGATGTATTCGGGTTGTTAGTTGTTTTAAATTGTGTTGTATATGAATTAATTTTTATGCTTAATTCTCGTTTTATTGAATCGAATCCTTTTTTTTTTTTAAATGAAGATTATTATTTGATTTTTTAAATAAAAAGTAAAATTATAAATATAATATATAATTTAAGTGAAGGACAAAAAATATAGATGTTTTATTATTCAATAATTAAACTTGAGGCCTAAATCAATAAATTAAAAGAGTAAAATTTTTGGATCTAACAAAAAAAATAAAATATAAACAAAATGCTTTTTTAATGAAAATTTATTAGTAAAATTCAAATTTCAATTAAAATTATTTAGTTTAGTTATATTCTTTGTCGATGATAATGTATTGTATTTTTTCCAAATGGTCATATTACCTTTATATTATACATATTGATATGTGAATGTTTTTGGAAACAAATGATTTTTAATCTAATCATACAACAGAAATTGTTTAAATATTATGCTAATATTTAATAATATAATAAAGAATAAAAAAGGGATCCACAAGGGATCGTGTTGTGTTGGACCTATATCTAAAATGGGCCATGTCGTACTTAAAAGTCCATAGACAAAAAATTCTCAACCCAACTTAGGCCTGATAACAAACCGTGTCTGACACAGTCTACACACTATTTATCCGTGTAGGTCGTGCATACCTGCGCCGTCCTTGACATGAAAATCCCGCATGGACCAATGGTCTTTTGCAGCATCTCTACTTACACAGATCCAATTGCAGTTTGCTTTGAAATATTACCTGAATGATATTCCAAACACGCCGACCCCATGGAACCCGATAAGTTATTAGATGATCCATTTTTAATGGTTTCAATACCATGGAAGCATATGGATGGATTAGACGAAGCAAATATCAACAATATTTTGCAAGAACCCACCAAAAAGTGCTGGTTCGCTCCTTGGCAATTGGATGTCCAGGAAACATCGTAAAATATCAAAAAATACGAAAGTTTTAGAAGTTGCAAAAAAATTCGAATAACAAAATCCCAAAAAGTACAAACGAAGCAACCATCTTAACCTGCAAAAAGCTGTCTAATGCAGTCCATTATACTAAAAGTTCATCCAGTAATAGAAGATGGGTCACTTCTCTTGTTTGAGGAAATTTGTTGATGATTATGATGGTGATGATGCTGAACATCAAGCAACTCCAGCTCTTTCTGGCGTACCAGAAGCACCATTCTCTCATGTTCAAGTCGCTTCCTCTCATTCTGCAGCTTTGCTCTCTCCATTTCTCTCTCCTTTTTGCTGCTAAATTTTACCCATTTTAGTCTTTGCTTTTCCAGCTCAAATGCTTGGAGATCGTAGTTCATTTTCTTCTCTTCTAACTGGAGCAATCTCAGCTTCATATATTGCTTCTTCTCCCTTGGACTCTTTGACCCATCTTGGATCACGGCCATCAATTCTCCATTGAACTGATGCATCAAAGGCGAAGTTAAAGAGAAGGCTTCTTTCCTTGGCCTTTTCTCTGAAGGCTTCTCGTCATCGTCATCTTCATCCTCTTGTCCATGTCTACTTTGACCCCTTGAATTGCATTCCCTTGCCTCATCCTCATACTCATCCTCCCCATAGTCATCTTCATCCTCATCAGAATCATTATTATCCTCTTCATCATCATATTCATTGAACACCCTTTTTGGCATTTTTGACCCCTCTGTTTCCGTCCTCGAATTCGTCACCATTTGGGCGTTTTCAGATGAATGAGAGCACCTCTGATGTTGTTGCTGCTCTGTTGCTTGTTGCTGCTGAGGTTGCGAATGGTCTCTGCCAGCATCTGGGGACTGATTAGTACCACAAGCAACCGCAGTAGAGCCATGGCCACAACTGTTATGGTAAGCACACATTTCCCTGTAAAACAAGTGCTTGGAATTAAGTAATTTCCTTACTTCTTCTTTTTCAATTTTGGTGACAAATCCATTGTATCAAGCAGACTTTGATTCTCCACAACTTTGCAAGAAGTTCCTTTGCCAAGTATATCATTAACCCTCTTATACCTCTTGTTCAAGTCATTGAATTTATCTTCACATTGCTGTGGAGAGACATAGAACCCCTTTTCCATCATTGCCCTTGAGACAGACTTCCATTTTCCTTTCTTTTGTGCCAACCCACCTGCCTTTTTCTTGCCTGCGGGGTCATTTCCTTCAGAACCAGCCTCATCACCAATGTAATAGACTGCCATTATGAGAAGCTTAACCATGTTATCAGTCCACTTCATCCTTTGCCATGGAGACATTTTCCTTTTCCCATCCCTCGTGCTTTCATCACCGTTGAACCCATGCTCATCTTCATCACTTAATGATAATTGTTGGCCGGATTTTGCATAGGGGTAAGCATGCTTCGCAGGGTGTGTTGTGTTTGTGGTTGATGCAGATTGTCAGATTCATGATGGTGGGCATAAACTACCATCTGGGGTTGCTGCAATTGGTTAGAGTTCTGTTGGTTTTGAGAATTTTGTTGCTGGTGTACGGGCACTTCTAGTCCTAACATTCCTGCCGTCAACCCTGAAAACATGCCACTACTAGCTAAACCATTGTGCTCCATCAACCTAAAAACTTACATATACTGCTACACTCTACAATCCTTCTACGGTTTCCAAAACACATGAGCTATTAATTGTCTTTTTCTGCACCCTCTTATTTGTTCAGAATGCTCAGACTAACGCTATATGTAGACTACCACAATTAAACGCCCAAGTTTCAGGACTTTTTAGTAACCTAAACGGGAGGTAAAGGCAGGAAACACCGAAAGGAGGCTTAGCCCGGTAATTTTTCCCAACAAAAGCCAGAAAGGCTGACCGCTCAAACCACGCAAACTGACAGACTGAACTTGAAACGTATACGCCAACAGGCCCAAAAGCCAACAAATACAGAACAAAAGAAGAAAAAAGAGACCAATGCGTGTTCAACTTTTCGAAGATACGAAATGAAGAGAGGAGAGAGGAAGGAAAAGGCTGCTCGGATCGGAGGTTGGAGATGGCTTCAGAGTCCCGTTGGCTGGACAAGCAAGTAAATATAGATAGTTCCAAACGGACCGAGTAAGTACAGAGACCTTTTGGCAGCTGGTTTTTTAGTGTCAAAGGCGCTGAATTCTGACAGAAATACTGCCCATGGTTTTACCCGCCTTTTTGAATACCTTGCTTCAAAACCCACAGGTTTCTTCAAAACCTCAGGAAAGAAGGGAGTTTCGGCCACCAAAACCACACGGTATTTTGGCCATTAGGCCATTAAAATAACAATGCAAGTATAATTAATTAATTATTTATTTATTTTAAATTTTCAACTGAGTTACATATATATATTGCTTATTATTTTCATTTTCTTGATACCAATAATAAACTTAATTTTTTATTAAAAATTATAAACATAAAGAGTTATACAATGGGAACAAGTTATTTATTTTTTAAAATTTACACTTTTTGTTCAGAATATACAAAACTTAGTCTAAATTCTAATCATAATTTTATCAAATAGTAATCGGACACACAGATAATCTACCACAAGATAGTAGTTACTTTACCTTATTATTCATTTAATAATTTTTTAAAATTTATTATGGAAATAAATTGAATGCACTATATTTTAGAATCTATATAATAACTCATTAGGTCCTTAATTATATAACAACAGGGATAACTGCTTTTTCCCTTTTTCATGAAGCGAACAACTCTGCTTTTAAAAATTTGGAACACGGGATCTCAAACTTTAATCGCGGAGGACCTTTCAATCACAGGAAGAAAATTACAAACAAAGTCTCAAGAAATTTTAAGCAATCTAGATGAAATTTCGGCGATCATTAACGATCCATACCTTTTGATCAATATTACGTATATCTAATTTATTTATTTTATGTACAAATGGAATCCTCTTTCTTTCAATGGCAAATTGACTTTTGGAATCTCGGTACCATTGTATTTTGTATCATTGCAGCTTACTTGTGGGCACATTTTTCTACTAATATATATATATATATATATATAATCCCATTCACTGGTGCATTTCGTTTTCATTGTGGAAAAAAGTTGACCGTACCAACTAGGTTTGAATGTCCGGTCTAGCATAGCCTAACATGGGTCCTACGGAGGAAGAGGACATGGTTGGTGAAACTGTTTCATCAGGCCTGACTGACTACAACCCATCATATGTTAAAACAAAACAAAACATATTTAGAGGTTACATATAGAAAATAAATCATCCCACCCTCCCCCCCCCCTCTCTCTCTCTCTCTCTCTCTTAGATTAGATCGTAAAATTGAAAATGTTTCAACTTAATTAATCGTTCTCGAGCAGGTAGCAAAGGACAATCTCAATTCTTCGTTTTTCAGCAACTAATAATTGACGAAATACTTGATGATGAAAATAATTATTGTGCGTCCTATAGTTCTCTCTCGTTAAGGAAAAGTGGTTGCAACTAAGCACCTCTTTTCTGGGAACCCCCCCGAAAAGAGTAAAGAACAAAATTAACAAAGAACTTTCGTGGGCCAATGAAACTATTGAGTTCTAGAGAACACCCCCTGATTTCTCTTTATATTGGGCCTTTGCCGTACCCCAACTTGCATTATTATTATTATTATTATTATTATTATTATTATTATTATTATTATTATTATCATCGTTGTAAAAGCCTTCACCACCGCACCCCACCTTAAAATGAAAGAAAAAATTCTCCAAAAGAAAAAAAAAAAAAAAAAAAAAAACATTTTTACCGATGAAAACAGTGTGCTGAATAACTAGAGTAAACTCTTTTATTTACCCTTAAATTACAGACATAGGAAGGAATGAATTTCTACCCTTATACGTATTGAGTTTCCTCTTCATTTTGCTTTCTTTATCTCAAGATGATATATTTATCAATAGAAAAGAAAAGAAAAGAAAAGAAAAGAAAGATATTAGAAGCAAAAATCAATTCCCATATAACAGAAGAAAACAATTCCTAAAATGTAATGTTGGACTTGGAAAAATTGGCCCATCAAACGGGCCCAAAGAGAAAAGGACCGGATAGGCCTTGGGAAACTTCCAATGCTGATGACTCCATGTGGCAAAGGACCCTTTCCTTCGGACTTTTAGGGCAAAATTTTCTTGTTCACGCGACGTCGTGTTAGTTGCCTTTGCCACAAGACCATGGCCTTCGCAGGCGGTAAAATCTCACCCGAGTTAATTTATTCAAAACTTGATTCGAATAAATTCAATTATATTAATTACAAAAATCAATAGCTTGTAACTTGAATAATTTAAATACAAAATGATTTAAAATTAACTTAAATTTTGATTAACTTAAAAATAGGTCTATATTTAAAATAATTTGAAACTTGAAAAATTTTAGTGTAAAATTTAAAACTACAAAAAAAAAAAATGATATGTTTTAGGATCTAACAAACTCAGAAATTTAAAAACTTAAGTTCTTGTGAATTTAAAATCTAATTATTTCAAATTTGAAATAATTAAAATCAGAATGATTCAAATTTTGATAAATTTAATAAATTTTTAATTTAAAATACTCATAATTTAAACAATACAATTCGGTACTAATAAATCGTAATTTTAAATATCAAAATTTAAACAATGATTGGAGAGATCAGATCGAACGTCTTCAATGGATTGGCTGCTGATTCCTTAAACATATATGGCTAAGGAGATACTGTTTGATTTTATCCTGAGTCGTTTAGTTGAAAACTAGACCTTGTCTGATCATCCTTCTATACGCTTTGCTTTTATATTATGACAGTGCGGTTGAGGTAACATTGCTTGCGGAGATATGTTGCCAATTTCGTTCCATGCCACACAAAGTAAAATAAAAAAATTGAACTATTTTCCAGCGGATGTACAGATTACTTGACATGTTCTGCAAGTTTAATGAGCTGAAAATGAATGAAATAATAGAAGACGTGAGATACTATTCATGATCACTAATTTAAGGGAAATATTGATTAATTCATGTTCGATAAAACCCAACAATTCTGTCGATTTTCTCTTTATTTATGACTGCATTTCACCAATGGCGCGGAGAGTCGCAGCCTACTCAAGTAGTTAAGCAGCAATCATTTTTTATGGCATAGGATGGAAGAACCTCTGCGATTGGAAAATGGGGAAAGGAAAAAAGCCCTTCTCTTTTCAGTTTTTTCTCCCTCCGTTTTTCAATTTTTCCAACCAACTCTATAGGGCTTCAGCCTTGAATCATCTAGAGGTGGCAATGCCGGTGGAAACCTACAGCAGTCAAAAGTAGGGGTCCTAGAGGCCTTCCAAGACGCACTTCTTGTCTCTTTTAGGCACTTTAAAAGCAAGGTTTAGTTAGTCCCCAAGTAACAATTTTGTGGGTGTTCTCGGCCTTACGGGAGACGATGGAATGTCATAGTAATTGAGAAAGAAGATTAAACTAGAAAGTATGTTTCTAAGCAGACCAGCAGCTTTACGTTGGTCTTCAGTAATTGGATTGGAGTCGCTAATAGCGTTCCTGTTCATCAAAATCCCCCAGGAAAGCAATTGGCTCATTTAATGCTCTAATTGATCAAGATTGGTCCATGGTCGGCGCCGGCCGTAGAAATTAATGACCTCCCTAGAGCAGGGCAGGAAATTTTGATCGAAATCGTCTTTTATCTTATCTTGAGCTGAAAGTGGCGTGTCTGAGAAATCCAAGTTGAATTAACATCCCGTGTGTGTATGCGTACATGTCCATTTCGTACATGTCCATTTCAGTAGATTTTGGACCACCTAAAGCCGAAAGCTCGTTTCAAGGACACCCCCACTTCACTATTTCCGGCAGGTTAGATTTAAAAGTGCCCCAGTTTAGCTTTTGCACGGACCAAATAACAGTTTTTAGATGGCCTATGGCCTAGGCTTTATTTTCTAGGTCTGCCGTTGATGGCTCATTCCTTTCACTTTAATTGGACACTTTGGATGGTAACATTGACTGGTTAAGTGTGTGCCCTTTTGCACTACCGTTGGTTGTTGTGATCCAATATGAGAAAACAATTGCGCCGTGCGTGCTTATAGCTTAGCTTGTTAAGGCTAAAATCCTGGAGGGAGAGGAAGCCGAAACTCATTTATGGAACCACCAGATATGGTTGCCCTTCATTGGCTGGTGTTTCAGTTTGTGCCTCTCACGTGTCCGAGTCCAAAGCAAATTTTGATGCTTATTGGTTCCCCCACCTCTTCTTTGTTGCTGCTGTCAAAAATTAACTGCTTTCCGATCAAATTTGGAGCCTCTTAGATAAATTATTTGGAAATAATCAAAAACACTGGTCCACTGTCAAATCTGACGGTGATAGTGGGTGGTGCAAAATTTGAACAATTTCAAGTACCAACCCAAGTTTTATTTTTTTTTTCTTCTCCCATCTTCTAGACTCTTAGCATGTTCCAGGAATATGTTCCATAGACTTCTGCTCGGTAAAATTTACTATCCGATGATCAGCTAGGCAGCAATCTTTACAATCAAAAGGTAAAAACTTTGCAGAGAGAGGGCATAACTTTTTCACATGCATGGTGCAATAAAACAATTATGTATATAAAAAAAAAGTGCAATATAAAAAGAAAAATATGATGCTATACCGTATCATTGCACTGGTTTTAATACATTATATTTGTTGTAAAATATATCTAACTTTAGACTAAAAACAGTAATAAGTCCAATGATTTTGAAGTGACTATGTAGTTCACCAAATCTTTTTTCTTTTTTGATTGCGAAGAGGAGCTTTCAAAGGGTAGCAAAAACACAATTTCGAGTGACTTTGCAATTTTGGTAGTATTAAGGATATTTGCATTTTTTTTTTGTTAATTAGCGTTAATTAAAATTTAAACTCAAAAACTTTCGTTTTGAAATGACTGCAATACTATTAAACTATATAGCTCATCGGTAGTGTTATAGGGGTCTCAGCCCAGTCGATCACAGTTTCCATTCAGCGGTTGGGCTTCAAACAAGTATGAGCAACATATGGTGTGCTTCAAAATTTCATGCCGTTGGATACCTGGCGGTCCCTTCAATTAAAGCGACAAAAAATCACCACCTTCCTCGGCTTCGGCAGGATGGATCTCAGCAGGCTCAAGCAAAAGCTTTTGTGCTCTTTTATCCTTTTCATTCATTAATTAAATTAATTAGTTCACTTTTTTTTTTCCATTGCTTTTTCTCATTTGAAAAAGAATAAAACCACTCATCCCGGCTGCCGTAGCTGACATCCATGGTACGCCAAGTATTGGACTGTGAGTCCTGCATCACCATTGCCTTTTTATTCAACCTCTCTCTTATATGTTGTCATGTGGGTCTTCCTTAATTCAATTACCGAAACACGTTGGTACGCTAGCATTAATTCCTTTTTATGGAAGGAAAGGTGCAATTGTAAGAATTTAAATTTAGGTTAAAATCAAAGAAAATACTTTAAATTACTATTAAACTGGCACTTTCGATGGTGAGTTGGCGCATCCCTAGTGTCTATAAGAAGAAACTCGTTATTGCAAATTCTATATGGTCCTATAGGGTATTAATTATGAGTAGTTGTTATCACGCGATTCACAAAGAGATCACCTTTGATTAATGCGAGAGAGAAAAAAATAAAGAAGAGGTCTCCGTTTCAAAGAGAGAGAAAATGAGGACTGGACGGCATTGACACCTCTCTGTCTCGTAGGCTCTCATTTCTTTTGGGGCTCTCTGCCCTATCTGCAGTCTCCATTTGTACCGTTATCCTCTTTACCATCCCCCGTTAATTTTTGTCTCAAAAGATTCTCTTACTTACCGCCCATCTTTCGAATACTGTACGTATTCACGTTAGGCCTGACCACCCTACATTGAATGGAAAAATCCAATTAGTAGCCAACCAACGTAGAAGGGAAGGGAGGGAGGCAGACAGGGAGGGTCAGCTTTCTTCTCTGCCCCACTGAAAGTTAATTATGATTTGTGCAGGAGGTGGCATAAGTACGAGTGGATGACCCAGCTCCATTCTTCCTTTTTTAACCTTTTTCGTATGGACAAGTAACCCTGTTTTAAAGTAGGTAAATTCTGAGTGCCTTCAAGCTATAAAACTCTCTTATTAGTGCGGGTTCAGCCCCTTTTTCAGCTTTCTTATTATTCTACGTGTCTCTATTCCATATGAGAATTCAAGTGTTGTATTATTATTATTATTATTATTATTACTATTAATTGGATATTTTTGGTTTTTTTAAATATGTAATTCAAGTTAACGATTGAACTACATGTGCATCCATAGTAGAATACGAACCCCATTTTAGAATGCATAAACTCTGGTTTTATATATTAGAATAAGAAATGGCAGGTTCAATTTGTTCATGATTTGTAGCCCATCTTAATTAATCATGTCCTTTGTCTGTAGATATCAACCCTTGCTTGTTCTTCGATAATACAACTTAACCTTTGTGCGCACCAAATCATGAAAAAAGAGCTGCAAATTACCATGAGTAATGATCAAAACAACAATTGTTGGCATTATTTAATAAGCATTGTTATTAGCAAATTTACATGGGTCGTATTTAAAATTATTTTAATACAAACAATAAAGATTGTTATTTGGCTGGTTTGGGTCTTGTAATGAATGTGTGACGTGTATAGCCTAGACTTGAACTGAAGTCAAGGGTATCGAGGGCTCAGCGATTTCTGAAGGAGGCGAGGGGGAGTAGTAGAGAGGAGCATAATGCATGTAGAATCAGAGAGAGAGAGAGAGAGAGAGAGAGAGAGAGAGAGAGAGAGAGAGAGAGAAGGGTAATAGGGGCATGGACGGGCAGGCGTCAGGACGAGGCGGGGGAAAGAGAAGGCATAATGTCGATGTAGAAGCAAGTCCTGCTTGGGGCTGGGGACCAGACGGAGTCTCTTCAGTCCCCCCCCCCCTCTCTCTCTCACTCTCTCTCTCTCTCCTCCTCCTCATGTGCATTTACATGTTGCAACCGACAAGAGTCACCCTATATTTATACATAATACTTTGTTGCACCCCAAAAGTGGAGTGGCTGGAGAGCACAGTTCAGTTTGATCATTTCTCACCTATTTCACATTGTTGCACCCAAAAGAGAAGAAGAGAAATGTCCTTAGAAAAAATAAACTCGACCTCTTCTTCTGGCTCTCACTTGGCCACGCCTCTCCTGCTTCATCGTCCCTCTTTCTTTTAGTGGTCCAATAACTGAGTCCCATATATAATACAGCTAAATTTTGGTTGGTGATTGATCGGCGAAGATGCATTCGAATCACCTGCTTCTCGAGGAGCCAATGAGGATGGCTTCAATTCTGGAGCCGTCAAAACCTGTAAGCGCCAGCTAAATACAAATTCCTTTTTTTTTTTAGCCAACTGCTTGGTTGTGTAAGCTCGTTTCTCTTACTGGATCTTTGGCTTCGTTGGTTTGAAAGATTTGAGTAGAGTTTTCTTTAACGGTATTTCTTTGGGGCGTTTTGGTTGTGGTTTTTCAAGAATTTCTTCCCGGCAATGACGAAGATTGTTGGGACTCTGGGCCCCAGGTCTCGATCTGTGGAAGTTATTTCTAGCTGCCTCAAGGCTGGAATGTCTGGTATCAATTTTTATTTTTTATTTTTGGGCTTTCCTTGAATTGTTATTGTTTATATATGTGTATGTATGTATATGTTCTTTTGGTTGATTGAAATGCCGAGGGATCTGATGGATTTGAATGGTTCTCTCTCGGGGCAGTGGCACGGTTTGATTTTTCGTGGGGCAACCCGGAGTATCACCAAGAGACTTTAGAGAACTTGAAGGCGGCTGTCAAGGGTACTAAGAAGCTGTGTGCTGTATGTTCCTAAGGGGCTTTCCTTTTTATTTATTTATTTACTTTTGCTCTCGTCAGTCTATGTACTTGAACTGCTCTTTTGCAGTTAAGGGATTTTTTTTTCCCAAATATAAACCTGGAAATTCATACTAGAATAAATGTTTTGGTAGAATTTCAATGTGTTTAATTTTTATGGAAACCATTTTTTTTTTTGGTCAGTCAGTCAGCATTTGAAATTGAGAGTTACTTTTGTTGGTAACCCCAACAGCCGTGTGTTGCCTGCTACTGAGTTACTTTTAATATTGGTGAAGGTTTCTATACAAGGATTTTAGTGGGTGCTTCTTCTTCTTTAGGTTATGCTCGATACAGTTGGCCCTGAGTTGCAGGTTATTAACAGAAGTGAGAAATCCATTTCACTTGAGGCTGATGGTTTAGTTGTTCTAACCCCAGATCAAGAACAAGAAGCTTCTTCAGAAGTATTGCCAATAAATTTTGATGGGCTGTCTGAGGTTTGATGATCTTCACCCAACTCACTGAACTTTATATGGCTGTGCATTTTTCAGTAGTCTTTGTTGGGAAATTTTAAGTACAAATATGTTTTATTAGCTGCTTGTAATTGATGAAACATTTGCATGATGTTCATGTTACATGGTGTTTGGATGACTTGTTGAGGTGCAAATAATAAGTTGCAACTTTGGGGAGATGCTGTATAATAGCATATTGTTGACAATAGAAAGTGTCTTTAATTCTGTTCCTAAAGTAAATAACTTGTGTTTTTGGAGTTATGTTTAGTCTTATTGCGATTTGCCTGACACTCTCTGGCATTTGGATCTTTGCAGGCAGTGAAGCCCGGAGACACCATTTTTGTTGGTCAATACCTGTTTACTGGAAGTGAAACCACTTCTGTATGGCTGGAGGTAAGAGGAGGACAACCAAGGAAACTAAGTCATTGATTAGAGCCTTCTGTTGAACTGTGTTTTTTTTTTCTTTCTTTTTTTGTGGTGATTGTCTTTATGTATTTCATGAGAAGTGGTTGGTATGACCATTTGATTAATTTGAGCTGTTATGCTTGGTGGAATTTTTTAGTTTTGGAAACCACTTCTGTACATCTGGAGATAAGAGGCCAGCAAAACAAACATAGTCATTGATCAGAGTTTTCTGTTGAGCCCCTTTTTTTGGGTCCTTGTCTCTATGTATTCCATGAAAAGTGGTTGGGATGGCCATTTGATTAATCTTAGCTGTTATGCTTGGTGGATTTTTTTTTCTTTTTTTTGCCTTGTTTCAGCTAATAAAACATTCTTAAAAGTTTCAGCTTGGTCTAGGTCTTTGTTTTTGAGTATTACTTAAGGGTAGAATATAAGCTTAAGGTTTAAAGAATTTGTATCCCAAACTTGATTGTTTACTTAGTAGAAAAGGGAGAGTAGAGAATCTAGCCACATGTTGGACAAGATAACTTTGCATAAACGTGTCCAGTAAACAAACTATCTCCATTGCATGACCGTGGAGTCCTCACTGGCATTGAGCAGGTTTCTGAGGTGAAGGGCAGTGATGTGGTCTGTGTGATAAAGAACACAGCTACACTTGCAGGGTCATTGTTCACTATGCATGCCTCTCAAATTCATATCGAATTGCCTACACTCTCAGACAAAGACAAGGAGGTTTGTACTGCTTTTAACTTGTCCAAATTAAAATCTTTGGTAATTCAAGGATTTTCAGATACTTTAATTTGTTCTCTGTCAAGAATTTAAGTTTTTGTTTCAATTTTGATCCTGTAGGTCATAAGTACTTGGGGAGCTCAGAACAAAATTGACTTCCTTTCATTGTCTTACACACGACATGCAGAAGATGTTCGCCAAGTAAGTTGTCATAATCCAACACCTTTTTATTTTATTTTGGTTTCTAGATTTGGTTATCTGCCCTTATCTTCAATTAAACTTCACTGAACATATTGCTGCCATAATGCAGGCCCGTGAGTTCCTCTCAAAGCTGGGTGACCTTTATCAAACTCAAATTTTTGCAAAGATTGAAAATGTAGAGGTTAGTTGGGGAAATTTCTTGGAAGTTAGTATTGATCATTACCAATAAAAGGTACAACATTCTTCTCCATCATTTAATCTCATCTCTGTTTTTAGGGATTAACCCACTTTGATGAGATATTACGAGAAGCTGATGGTATCATTCTTTCCCGAGGAAATTTGGGCATAGATCTTCCCCCTGAAAAGGTCAGCACTCTAATTCTCTGACTTTAGTCAGTGTTACATTGGGTAGTTCTTATGCATCATATTGGGTTGATGTGTAAGATGTGTGCAGCCATGTATCCTTAATTGTGCTGATGCATCTACAAATTGCTGACATCGTTTGCTGCATCTTGACATACTAAGGGATTGCAAACTCTGTTTCATCAGCTGTGAAGTCGGTGAAATTTCCCTTCTGGGTTAGCAATGATGCTCTCCCACTGTCTATCTGGCCAAGAAGTTCTTAGACATTTTAATTTATTTTTGTGCCATATTTCTGTCCCATTTTGTTGATTGTAACTGAATCTTGTGACTTTTGCATGTTGTCAACTTGTATGTTGGTGTTTGTTGGGTTTTAATGCTCCTCACTAGGTTAGAACATTGAGCTAAGGAAACTAGAGCATGCTGCTAATTAGTGTGTTTGTATTCGCAGGTTTTCTTATTTCAAAAAGCTGCCCTATACAAATGTAACATGGCTGGCAAGCCTGCAGTGTGTACTCGTGTTGTGGACAGTATGACTGGTAACCTGAGGCCAACTCGTGCTGAAGCGACTGATGTTGCAAATGCTGTATTGGATGGTAGATTATATTGATGACTAATCCATCTTCTTCTCTTTGTTCATTTGTTTTAACCTGAATTTACATAACTTATAGCATGCAAAATCAGCAACTTATTTTTTGTCATATTCTCAAATTGGTGCAGGAAGTGATGCAATCCTTCTTGGTGCTGAGACTCTTCGTGGACTATATCCTGTAGATACGATTTCTACTGTTGGTAAAATTTGTGCTGAGGTACCTTTTCTTTTTGTTTTTTTACAATGCCTGTGATTTTTCTCATCCATTTTAGATATTTTGTTTTTAAGTTCTCCTTTTTTGTCACATTTATGTAGGCAGAGAAGGTTTTCAATCAAGACCTGTATTTCAAGAGAACTGTCAAACATGTTGGAGAGCCAATGACTCACTTGGAATCAATTGCATCTTCTGCGGTATTATTTTATCTTAATTATGGTTGCATTATCAGATTAGTTTATTATGACTTTTGTTTCTGTTGAAACATTCCAATACTTTTAATTTCTTATGAGAGAATTATTCTAATTCTTGTCTAGGTGCGAGCAGCCATTAAGGTGAAAGCATCTGTCATTATATGCTTCACTTCATCTGGAAGGGCTGCTAGGTATCATTCTATTCATGTTGCCTTAATTTTTGACTCTTGTGAGTTCATTAGACTTAATTTCTTTTGATTGAAACAGCTTCAATCTCATGTAGTATATGTAGTTTGAATGTCTACAATGTCTTGCATTTGCAGATTGATCGCTAAATATAGGCCAACAATGCCAGTTTTGTCTGTTGTAATCCCCCGGCTTAAGACAAATCAACTGAAATGGAGCTTTAGTGGGGCATTTGAGGTATATTATGTAAATTTACTTAAGTAAAGTTGAGCAGATTTAGTATCCTTGTAAATTTCTGAAGTTAAGTTATTGGCAATAGTATGACAAAATTTTACCCAGTCCATTATGCAGTGCATTAAAATCGCCTTTGGTGTTTGCTCTTTGCCAAGTTGCTTAGCATAAAAATGACTTGCAATTAAGTTAGCAGATTTCTTGTTAGTTTTTTTATCCTTTGATAGGTCATGTGTATTTTTCAATTCTTCACTTTATTATTACTTGGCTTTGTTGAATTTGAAGCAAAGTTTGGATTTCTTGCATGGGAATCCAATTGTTTTTTCTTGGAATATTGTATCATGGATTCTTTTTAACAAAAATGAGTTTGTACATAATGATTTTTGTAGAATGTAAATGTCAAGCACATCAATGCCTTTCAAGTTGTTTCTTTTATGCTATAGTCTTGTGTGATCTTTCCGTCGTAATATATACCATGATTCTAGAATCATCGAACTTTTGCTTCCAATACAGGCCAGGCAATCACTTATTGTTAGAGGTCTCTTTCCTATGCTTGCTGACCCACGCCATCCTGTAAGTTACTTCAGTCTCTGCGACTTATTTCTTTGGCCTTTGCTTTTCTAGGATGATCATGGTCACATTTAAAACTTGCATCAACTAAATGTGAGTGGCTGCCTACTGCTTGGCAAAACAATAAATTAGGCATGTGCTGGTCGTTTTCATCATGAGTTGAAAAAACCATGGGTCTCGTCGTATACCAAGGCAGGCCAGCATAATGTGTTTAGCAAGCAATGACTCTCTTTGGGGCAAAAGTAAATATGCTCCGAGGATTGGAGCTTGGTCATGATCTGGATTAAATCTTAAATGGAGAGGTAATGAATTATGCAGTCACCCGTCTACGTAATGTGGCACAACCTTACCAAAATAGGTGACTTTTGTCTTGCATATGCCATGCCATTGGAAGAACATTTCGAGCTGATTGCCTTGGCATTTTTTGGCTTTTTCTGCCCTTGTGGTAGTATTAATTTAAAATAGTGTTGAAATGTAGTTCCTGCAATTTTGCAGGCGGAATCAACGAATGCAACGAATGAGTCTGTTTTGAAGGTTGCTCTTGATCACGGGAAGGCTTCTGGAGTGATAAAGTCTCACGATAGAGTTGTCGTTTGCCAGAAAGTTGGAGATGCATCTGTGGTCAAGATTATTGAACTTGAAGGATTAGACTATTTTCTCCCTGGCATCCTTTATATGGAGTTTTCCCCCTTTGATTTTTGACAGCAGGTGGTGGTTTCTGTTGATGGATTCTGCAAAATATATCCTCAGGTTTTGAGGACTTGGTATGTGACTTGAAATTTTTTTAGGAATGTAAACGTTAAATGATGAATTATGAGTTATGGCCAAGACAAACGTCATGGATGGGCCTTCCACTATTCCCTATATTTGAGCATTAAAACACAGTTTGCTTCCTGCCTTCATCAATTTATTATCTATATATGGATTTATTGACCAATTTATAAATTATGAATTCATTTCTTTGTCCATTCAAGGGGACGCGGTTCCAATCCCTTCCTCACATTCCCCGTTCCCCCGTCAAAAAAAAAAAAAAAAAAAAGGTTGAAGAACCATGGTTTCGAACTGACCCAATACTCTACAGTGTACTATCAATAAAAATAAAAGAAAAACCCTTACTCAAGCCTTTGCTGGAGGGCTTTGTTTTTTTTTCTTTTTTTTTTTTGCTCTTTTTCAAATTATAGATAGATGCATCTACGTTGGCTAAATGCAGTTAATGTAAAATGGGTCGTGTCGTGCTACTGCTAAATACAATTTGTTTTGTAAGAAATTCAGTTTTTTAGTGTTAAAATATGATTCATTTGTCTTTTTGTATTGTACTATATTTAAAAAATTAGACAATTAAGTTTTGTATAGTCATAGACCCAAACAGTCTGGACTGGTGTGCTGCATGTAGGCTTGTGTTGTGATGTATTCGGGTTGTTAGTTGTTTTAAATTGTGTTGTATATGAATTAATTTTTATGCTTAATTCTCGTTTTATTGAATCGAATCCTTTTTTTTTTTTAAATGAAGATTATTATTTGATTTTTTAAATAAAAAGTAAAATTATAAATATAAATATATAATTTAAGTGAAGGACAAAAAATATAGATGTTTTATTATTCAATAATTAAACTTGAGGCCTAAATCAATAAATTAAAAAAAAGTAAAATTTTTGGATCTAACAAAAAAAAATAAAATATAAACAAAATGCTTTTTTAATGAAAATTTATTAGTAAAATTCAAATTTCAATTAAAATTATTTAGTTTAGTTATATTCTTTGTCGATGATAATGTATTGTATTTTTTCCAAATGGTCATATTACCTTTATATTATACATATTGATATGTGAATGTTTTTGGAAACAAATGATTTTTAATCTAATCATACAACAGAAATTGTTTAAATATTATGCTAATATTTAATAATATAATAAAGAATAAAAAAGGGATCCACAAGGGATCGTGTTGTGTTGGACCTATATCTAAAATGGGCCATGTCGTACTTAAAAGTCCATAGACAAAAAATTCTCAACCCAACTTAGGCCTGATAACAAACCGTGTCTGACACAGTCTACACACTATTTATCCGTGTAGGTCGTGCATACCTGCGCCGTCCTTGACATGAAAATCCCGCATGGACCAATGGTCTTTTTGCAGCATCTCTACTTACACAGATCCAATTGCAGTTTGCTTTGAAATATTACCTGAATGATATTCCAAACACGCCGACCCCATGGAACCCGATAAGTTATTAGATGATCCATTTTTAATGGTTTCAATACCATGGAAGCATATGGATGGATTAGACGAAGCAAATATCAACAATATTTTGCAAGAACCCACCAAAAAGTGCTGGTTCGCTCCTTGGCAATTGGATGTCCAGGAAACATCGTAAAATATCAAAAAATACGAAAGTTTTAGAAGTTGCAAAAAAATTCGAATAACAAAATCCCAAAAAGTACAAACGAAGCAACCATCTTAACCTGCAAAAAGCTGTCTAATGCAGTCCATTATACTAAAAGTTCATCCAGTAATAGAAGATGGGTCACTTCTCTTGTTTGAGGAAATTTGTTGATGATTATGATGGTGATGATGCTGAACATCAAGCAACTCCAGCTCTTTCTGGCGTACCAGAAGCACCATTCTCTCATGTTCAAGTCGCTTCCTCTCATTCTGCAGCTTTGCTCTCTCCATTTCTCTCTCCTTTTTGCTGCTAAATTTTACCCATTTTAGTCTTTGCTTTTCCAGCTCAAATGCTTGGAGATCGTAGTTCATTTTCTTCTCTTCTAACTGGAGCAATCTCAGCTTCATATATTGCTTCTTCTCCCTTGGACTCTTTGACCCATCTTGGATCACGGCCATCAATTCTCCATTGAACTGATGCATCAAAGGCGAAGTTAAAGAGAAGGCTTCTTTCCTTGGCCTTTTCTCTGAAGGCTTCTCGTCATCGTCATCTTCATCCTCTTGTCCATGTCTACTTTGACCCCTTGAATTGCATTCCCTTGCCTCATCCTCATACTCATCCTCCCCATAGTCATCTTCATCCTCATCAGAATCATTATTATCCTCTTCATCATCATATTCATTGAACACCCTTTTTGGCATTTTTGACCCCTCTGTTTCCGTCCTCGAATTCGTCACCATTTGGGCGTTTTCAGATGAATGAGAGCACCTCTGATGTTGCTGCTCTGTTGCTTGTTGCTGCTGAGGTTGCGAATGGTCTCTGCCAGCATCTGGGGACTGATTAGTACCACAAGCAACCGCAGTAGAGCCATGGCCACAACTGTTATGGTAAGCACACATTTCCCTGTAAAACAAGTGCTTGGAATTAAGTAATTTCCTTACTTCTTCTTTCAATTTTGGTGACAAATCCATTGTATCAAGCAGACTTTGATTCTCCACAACTTTGCAAGAAGTTCCTTTGCCAAGTATATCATTAACCCTCTTATACCTCTTGTTCAAGTCATTGAATTTATCTTCACATTGCTGTGGAGAGACATAGAACCCCTTTTCCATCATTGCCCTTGAGACAGACTTCCATTTTCCTTTCTTTTGTGCCAACCCACCTGCCTTTTTCTTGCCTGCGGGGTCATTTCCTTCAGAACCAGCCTCATCACCAATGTAATAGACTGCCATTATGAGAAGCTTAACCATGTTATCAGTCCACTTCATCCTTTGCCATGGAGACATTTTCCTTTTCCCATCCCTCGTGCTTTCATCACCGTTGAACCCATGCTCATCTTCATCACTTAATGATAATTGTTGGCCGGATTTTGCATAGGGGTAAGCATGCTTCGCAGGGTGTTGTGTTTGTGGTTGATGCAGATTGTCAGATTCATGATGGTGGGCATAAACTACCATCTGGGGTTGCTGCAATTGGTTAGAGTTCTGTTGGTTTTGAGAATTTTGTTGCTGGTGTACGGGCACTTCTAGTCCTAACATTCCTGCCGTCAACCCTGAAAACATGCCACTACTAGCTAAACCATTGTGCTCCATCAACCTAAAAACTTACATATACTGCTACACTCTACAATCCTTCTACGGTTTCCAAAACACATGAGCTATTAATTGTCTTTTTCTGCACCCTCTTATTTGTTCAGAATGCTCAGACTAACGCTATATGTAGACTACCACAATTAAACGCCCAAGTTTCAGGACTTTTTAGTAACCTAAACGGGAGGTAAAGGCAGGAAACACCGAAAGGAGGCTTAGCCCGGTAATTTTTCCCAACAAAAGCCAGAAAGGCTGACCGCTCAAACCACGCAAACTGACAGACTGAACTTGAAACGTATACGCCAACAGGCCCAAAAGCCAACAAATACAGAACAAAAGAAGAAAAAAGAGACCAATGCGTGTTCAACTTTTCGAAGATACGAAATGAAGAGAGGAGAGAGGAAGGAAAAGGCTGCTCGGATCGGAGGTTGGAGATGGCTTCAGAGTCCCGTTGGCTGGACAAGCAAGTAAATATAGATAGTTCCAAACGGACCGAGTAAGTACAGAGACCTTTTGGCAGCTGGTTTTTTAGTGTCAAAGGCGCTGAATTCTGACAGAAATACTGCCCATGGTTTTACCCGCCTTTTTGAATACCTTGCTTCAAAACCCACAGGTTTCTTCAAAACCTCAGGAAAGAAGGGAGTTTCGGCCACCAAAACCACACGGTATTTTGGCCATTAGGCCATTAAAATAACAATGCAAGTATAATTAATTAATTATTTATTTATTTTAAATTTTCAACTGAGTTACATATATATATTGCTTATTATTTTCATTTTCTTGATACCAATAATAAACTTAATTTTTTATTAAAAATTATAAACATAAAGAGTTATACAATGGGAACAAGTTATTTATTTTTTAAAATTTACACTTTTTGTTCAGAATATACAAAACTTAGTCTAAATTCTAATCATAATTTTATCAAATAGTAATCGGACACACAGATAATCTACCACAAGATAGTAGTTACTTTACCTTATTATTCATTTAATAATTTTTTAAAATTTATTATGGAAATAAATTGAATGCACTATATTTTAGAATCTATATAATAACTCATTAGGTCCTTAATTATATAACAACAGGGATAACTGCTTTTTCCCTTTTTCATGAAGCGAACAACTCTGCTTTTAAAAATTTGGAACACGGGATCTCAAACTTTAATCGCGGAGGACCTTTCAATCACAGGAAGAAAATTACAAACAAAGTCTCAAGAAATTTTAAGCAATCTAGATGAAATTTCGGCGATCATTAACGATCCATACCTTTTGATCAATATTACGTATATCTAATTTATTTATTTTATGTACAAATGGAATCCTCTTTCTTTCAATGGCAAATTGACTTTTGGAATCTCGGTACCATTGTATTTTGTATCATTGCAGCTTACTTGTGGGCACATTTTTCTACTAATATATATATATATATATATATAATCCCATTCACTGGTGCATTTCGTTTTCATTGTGGAAAAAAGTTGACCGTACCAACTAGGTTTGAATGTCCGGTCTAGCATAGCCTAACATGGGTCCTACGGAGGAAGAGGACATGGTTGGTGAAACTGTTTCATCAGGCCTGACTGACTACAACCCATCATATGTTAAAACAAAACAAAACATATTTAGAGGTTACATATAGAAAATAAATCATCCCACCCTCCCCCCCCCCTCTCTCTCTCTCTCTCTCTTAGATTAGATCGTAAAATTGAAAATGTTTCAACTTAATTAATCGTTCTCGAGCAGGTAGCAAAGGACAATCTCAATTCTTCGTTTTTCAGCAACTAATAATTGACGAAATACTTGATGATGAAAATAATTATTGTGCGTCCTATAGTTCTCTCTCGTTAAGGAAAAGTGGTTGCAACTAAGCACCTCTTTTCTGGGAACCCCCCCGAAAAGAGTAAAGAACAAAATTAACAAAGAACTTTCGTGGGCCAATGAAACTATTGAGTTCTAGAGAACACCCCCTGATTTCTCTTTATATTGGGCCTTTGCCGTACCCCAACTTGCATTATTATTATTATTATTATTATTATTATTATTATTATTATTATTATCATCGTTGTAAAAGCCTTCACCACCGCACCCCACCTTAAAATGAAAGAAAAAATTCTCCAAAAGAAAAAAAAAAAAAAAAAAAAGAACATTTTTACCGATGAAAACAGTGTGCTGAATAACTAGAGTAAACTCTTTTATTTACCCTTAAATTACAGACATAGGAAGGAATGAATTTCTACCCTTATACGTATTGAGTTTCCTCTTCATTTTGCTTTCTTTATCTCAAGATGATATATTTATCAATAGAAAAGAAAAGAAAAGAAAAGAAAAGAAAGATATTAGAAGCAAAAATCAATTCCCATATAACAGAAGAAAACAATTCCTAAAATGTAATGTTGGACTTGGAAAAATTGGCCCATCAAACGGGCCCAAAGAGAAAAGGACCGGATAGGCCTTGGGAAACTTCCAATGCTGATGACTCCATGTGGCAAAGGACCCTTTCCTTCGGACTTTTAGGGCAAAATTTTCTTGTTCACGCGACGTCGTGTTAGTTGCCTTTGCCACAAGACCATGGCCTTCGCAGGCGGTAAAATCTCACCCGAGTTAATTTATTCAAAACTTGATTCGAATAAATTCAATTATATTAATTACAAAAATCAATAGCTTGTAACTTGAATAATTTAAATACAAAATGATTTAAAATTAACTTAAATTTTGATTAACTTAAAAATAGGTCTATATTTAAAATAATTTGAAACTTGAAAAATTTTAGTGTAAAATTTAAAACTACAAAAAAAAAAATTGATATGTTTAGGATCTAACAAACTCAGAAATTTAAAAACTTAAGTTCTTGTGAATTTAAAATCTAATTATTTCAAATTTGAAATAATTAAAATCAGAATGATTCAAATTTTGATAAATTTAATAAATTTTTAATTTAAAATACTCATAATTTAAACAATACAATTCGGTACTAATAAATCGTAATTTTAAATATCAAAATTTAAACAATGATTGGAGAGATCAGATCGAACGTCTTCAATGGATTGGCTGCTGATTCCTTAAACATATATGGCTAAGGAGATACTGTTTGATTTTATCCTGAGTCGTTTAGTTGAAAACTAGACCTTGTCTGATCATCCTTCTATACGCTTTGCTTTTATATTATGACAGTGCGGTTGAGGTAACATTGCTTGCGGAGATATGTTGCCAATTTCGTTCCATGCCACACAAAGTAAAATAAAAAAAATTGAACTATTTTCCAGCGGATGTACAGATTACTTGACATGTTCTGCAAGTTTAATGAGCTGAAAATGAATGAAATAATAGAAGACGTGAGATACTATTCATGATCACTAATTTAAGGGAAATATTGATTAATTCATGTTCGATAAAACCCAACAATTCTGTCGATTTTCTCTTTATTTATGACTGCATTTCACCAATGGCGCGGAGAGTCGCAGCCTACTCAAGTAGTTAAGCAGCAATCATTTTTTATGGCATAGGATGGAAGAACCTCTGCGATTGGAAAATGGGGAAAGGAAAAAAAGCCTTCTCTTTTCAGTTTTTTCTCCCTCCGTTTTTCAATTTTTCCAACCAACTCTATAGGGCTTCAGCCTTGAATCATCTAGAGGTGGCAATGCCGGTGGAAACCTACAGCAGTCAAAAGTAGGGGTCCTAGAGGCCTTCCAAGACGCACTTCTTGTCTCTTTTAGGCACTTTAAAAGCAAGGTTTAGTTAGTCCCCAAGTAACAATTTTGTGGGTGTTCTCGGCCTTACGGGAGAGACGATGGAATGTCATAGTAATTGAGAAAGAAGATTAAACTAGAAAGTATGTTTCTAAGCAGACCAGCAGCTTTACGTTGGTCTTCAGTAATTGGATTGGAGTCGCTAATAGCGTTCCTGTTCATCAAAATCCCCCAGGAAAGCAATTGGCTCATTTAATGCTCTAATTGATCAAGATTGGTCCATGGTCGGCGCCGGCCGTAGAAATTAATGACCTCCCTAGAGCAGGGCAGGAAATTTTGATCGAAATCGTCTTTTATCTTATCTTGAGCTGAAAGTGGCGTGTCTGAGAAATCCAAGTTGAATTAACATCCCGTGTGTGTATGCGTACATGTCCATTTCGTACATGTCCATTTCAGTAGATTTTGGACCACCTAAAGCCGAAAGCTCGTTTCAAGGACACCCCCACTTCACTATTTCCGGCAGGTTAGATTTAAAAGTGCCCCAGTTTAGCTTTTGCACGGACCAAATAACAGTTTTTAGATGGCCTATGGCCTAGGCTTTATTTTCTAGGTCTGCCGTTGATGGCTCATTCCTTTCACTTTAATTGGACACTTTGGATGGTAACATTGACTGGTTAAGTGTGTGCCCTTTTGCACTACCGTTGGTTGTTGTGATCCAATATGAGAAAACAATTGCGCCGTGCGTGCTTATAGCTTAGCTTGTTAAGGCTAAAATCCTGGAGGGAGAGGAAGCCGAAACTCATTTATGGAACCACCAGATATGGTTGCCCTTCATTGGCTGGTGTTTCAGTTTGTGCCTCTCACGTGTCCGAGTCCAAAGCAAATTTTGATGCTTATTGGTTCCCACCTCTTCTTTGTTGCTGCTGTCAAAATTAACTGCTTTCCGATCAAATTTGGAGCCTCTTAGATAAATTATTTGGAAATAATCAAAAACACTGGTCCACTGTCAAATCTGACGGTGATAGTGGGTGGTGCAAAATTTGAACAATTTCAAGTACCAACCCAAGTTTTATTTTTTTTTTCTTCTCCCATCTTCTAGACTCTTAGCATGTTCCAGGAATATGTTCCATAGACTTCTGCTCGGTAAAATTTACTATCCGATGATCAGCTAGGCAGCAATCTTTACAATCAAAAGGTAAAAACTTTGCAGAGAGAGGGCATAACTTTTTCACATGCATGGTGCAATAAAACAATTATGTATATAAAAAAAAAGTGCAATATAAAAAGAAAAATATGATGCTATACCGTATCATTGCACTGGTTTTAATACATTATATTTGTTGTAAAATATATCTAACTTTAGACTAAAAACAGTAATAAGTCCAATGATTTTGAAGTGACTATGTAGTTCACCAAATCTTTTTTCTTTTTTGATTGCGAAGAGGAGCTTTCAAAGGGTAGCAAAAACACAATTTCGAGTGACTTTGCAATTTTGGTAGTATTAAGGATATTTGCATTTTTTTTTTGTTAATTAGCGTTAATTAAAATTTAAACTCAAAAACTTTCGTTTTGAAATGACTGCAATACTATTAAACTATATAGCTCATCGGTAGTGTTATAGGGGTCTCAGCCCAGTCGATCACAGTTTCCATTCAGCGGTTGGGCTTCAAACAAGTATGAGCAACATATGGTGTGCTTCAAAATTTCATGCCGTTGGATACCTGGCGGTCCCTTCAATTAAAGCGACAAAAAATCACCACCTTCCTCGGCTTCGGCAGGATGGATCTCAGCAGGCTCAAGCAAAAGCTTTTGTGCTCTTTTATCCTTTTCATTCATTAATTAAATTAATTAGTTCACTTTTTTTTTTCCATTGCTTTTTCTCATTTGAAAAAGAATAAAACCACTCATCCCGGCTGCCGTAGCTGACATCCATGGTACGCCAAGTATTGGACTGTGAGTCCTGCATCACCATTGCCTTTTTATTCAACCTCTCTCTTATATGTTGTCATGTGGGTCTTCCTTAATTCAATTACCGAAACACGTTGGTACGCTAGCATTAATTCCTTTTATGGAAGGAAAGGTGCAATTGTAAGAATTTAAATTTAGGTTAAAATCAAAGAAAATACTTTAAATTACTATTAAACTGGCACTTTCGATGGTGAGTTGGCGCATCCCTAGTGTCTATAAGAAGAAACTCGTTATTGCAAATTCTATATGGTCCTATAGGGTATTAATTATGAGTAGTTGTTATCACGCGATTCACAAAGAGATCACCTTTGATTAATGCGAGAGAGAAAAAAATAAAGAAGAGGTCTCCGTTTCAAAGAGAGAGAAAATGAGGACTGGACGGCATTGACACCTCTCTGTCTCGTAGGCTCTCATTTCTTTTGGGGCTCTCTGCCCTATCTGCAGTCTCCATTTGTACCGTTATCCTCTTTACCATCCCCCGTTAATTTTTGTCTCAAAAGATTCTCTTACTTACCGCCCATCTTTCGAATACTGTACGTATTCACGTTAGGCCTGACCACCCTACATTGAATGGAAAAATCCAATTAGTAGCCAACCAACGTAGAAGGGAAGGGAGGGAGGCAGACAGGGAGGGTCAGCTTTCTTCTCTGCCCCACTGAAAGTTAATTATGATTTGTGCAGGAGGTGGCATAAGTACGAGTGGATGACCCAGCTCCATTCTTCCTTTTTTAACCTTTTTCGTATGGACAAGTAACCCTGTTTTAAAGTAGGTAAATTCTGAGTGCCTTCAAGCTATAAAACTCTCTTATTAGTGCGGGTTCAGCCCCTTTTTCAGCTTTCTTATTATTCTACGTGTCTCTATTCCATATGAGAATTCAAGTGTTGTATTATTATTATTATTATTATTATTACTATTAATTGGATATTTTTGGTTTTTTTAAATATGTAATTCAAGTTAACGATTGAACTACATGTGCATCCATAGTAGAATACGAACCCCATTTTAGAATGCATAAACTCTGGTTTTATATATTAGAATAAGAAATGGCAGGTTCAATTTGTTCATGATTTGTAGCCCATCTTAATTAATCATGTCCTTTGTCTGTAGATATCAACCCTTGCTTGTTCTTCGATAATACAACTTAACCTTTGTGCGCACCAAATCATGAAAAAAGAGCTGCAAATTACCATGAGTAATGATCAAAACAACAATTGTTGGCATTATTTAATAAGCATTGTTATTAGCAAATTTACATGGGTCGTATTTAAAATTATTTTAATACAAACAATAAAGATTGTTATTTGGCTGGTTTGGGTCTTGTAATGAATGTGTGACGTGTATAGCCTAGACTTGAACTGAAGTCAAGGGTATCGAGGGCTCAGCGATTTCTGAAGGAGGCGAGGGGGAGTAGTAGAGAGGAGCATAATGCATGTAGAATCAGAGAGAGAGAGAGAGAGAGAGAGAGAGAGAGAGAGAGAGAGAGAGAGAGAGAGAGAGAAGGGTAATAGGGGCATGGACGGGCAGGCGTCAGGACGAGGCGGGGGAAAGAGAAGGCATAATGTCGATGTAGAAGCAAGTCCTGCTTGGGGCTGGGGACCAGACGGAGTCTCTTCAGTCCCCCCCCCCCTCTCTCTCTCTCTCTCTCTCTCTCTCCTCCTCCTCATGTGCATTTACATGTTGCAACCGACAAGAGTCACCCTATATTTATACATAATACTTTGTTGCACCCCAAAAGTGGAGTGGCTGGAGAGCACAGTTCAGTTTGATCATTTCTCACCTATTTCACATTGTTGCACCCAAAAGAGAAGAAGAGAAATGTCCTTAGAAAAAATAAACTCGACCTCTTCTTCTGGCTCTCACTTGGCCACGCCTCTCCTGCTTCATCGTCCCTCTTTCTTTTAGTGGTCCAATAACTGAGTCCCATATATAATACAGCTAAATTTCGGTTTTGATTAGGGGCAGAGACAGCAAGATATGGATTGGAATGGCAACTTAAGAACCTTTCTTTCTCGACCTGCAGAGAGCTCCTTTAACTTGCTCTATGACTATAACTACGAACAGTATCCAGGTATACTACTCTTTCACAAACTATGCATATGCATAGTTTATTTGAGCTTTCAATATGAGCATCATGAACGGCTTCGAAACAATATAGTGTGTTGCTTACCAAATAGGGAATAGCGGCACCTACTTTAATTTCACAATCAACTTCATGTTAGCTAGCACATTAATCACTTGGTCTATCGCAATATAGTGTGTTGCTTACCAAATAGGGAATAGCGGCACCTACTTTAATTTCTTGGAGAAATTAGGCTTGGAGGAGCCGTTTGCAGTCAAAAAAGGGAGGGATCAATAGATATTTGAAGATATACATGCGTTTTTCAGTTTCTAGCAATACTAGTATAGACAAGTATGCTTATTTTGCTATTGCATGTTCTTAATTTGGTTTCAGGCATGGATATTAATCACCAGGCAGTGGCGGACACATCACACGGACTGGTCCCGGTGATGGACAAGATCAACTATGGAAGTCAAGACAAGAAGAAAAGATTGACAAGTGATCAGCTGGACTCATTGGAAAGAAGCTTTCAAGAAGAAATTAAGTTGGACCCCGATAGGAAAATGAAGCTGTCGCGAGAACTAGGGCTCCAACCTAGGCAGATTGCTGTCTGGTTTCAAAACAGACGTGCTAGATGGAAAGCTAAGCGCATTGAACGCCTATACGACGTGCTTAAGCAAGAGTTTGATGTCGTCTCAAAAGAGAAACAAGAGCTTCAAGAGGAGGTTCGTGCAATGCAATGCAATCCCACCCCACTCCCACCACTTCTCTATTTGTTCATAAATTGTTCTTGAACAGATGTTGCCACAAAGCAGGCAAAAGTACAAAGCCCCTCAAGTTGTTTTTCACCCATTTCACTTCTATTTACTGTGTACTTAGCTGCTTGTAGGTAATGAAGTTGAAAAGTATACTCAGAGAGCAAGCAACAAGGAAGCAAATGTCAGCAGGCTACACGGAGATCTCCGGCGAAGAGACAGTGGAAAGCACATCAGTGGCAATTTGCGGCTCTAGCAGGCAGCCGCGAGCAGGAGTTAGTCACCATCAGATTGCAGAGTGCAACTTCGTCCCCAACAACGTGGATGAATATAACACACTATCATCATCTGCTTACTGGGCTGTTCTTCCAACTTATCCTTAATATAACTACCTATAGATATAGGCTGTCATGTTTTGTTTCTAATGCATAAATGTTAGCTAGAGACGTAGAGCTAGTTTAACTTGATCAGTAGTTTTTTTTTTCCTCTTTTCTTTTCTTTTCTTTTTTTTTTTTTCAATTATCTGCCCTGTAGACTTAGTTTTCGCTTGGTATGGGATCGCCAGGTTTCCTTCTCGAGCAGTGATCTAGTTATCGTGTGTAATAATTTTTAGAAGCCATTATATTATGCTAATATGTATGGAAGGCTCTTATATGGTCAATGGTTTTGAATTGTTTTGACACCTTGAACATTTTCTGCCAAAGGTCAGCAGTCTTAACAGCTTCCAATTCCGCACGGTGAATTTCTACGAATGAAAAGGTGGAACCGGAAATATCGAATAAATTGCATGCAGGTGGATGCATGCATGTGTGTGTGTGTGTGAGAGAGAGGGAGAGAGTTCCGGATGTTAATTCTATGTGCACGGCAAAAGGAGGAGAAGTTGAAATACAGGGTGCGTTGAAATGTTGTGTACAGATTCTTGGTGCATGTATCACTGCTTGCGAAAGAGACGTATCTTAAAAATCACAAGGGAACTAACGGATGAGGGAAGAAAACAAAAGCAAACAGAAAAGAAAAAGCCAATATGTGAATTCTAGATTGAGCAACTAGTCCCGTGCAACAGAAAGGAATGGCAATGACCCATCCTTTCGTCAATTTTCAATCCTATAACTTAATTTTCAGATTTCTGGACGCGGCCCTTGCATGTTTACCCCACCATTCATTCTACCTTGTAATGAAGATAACATACATGTTGCAATCAGAAAGTTGCAATACGGAAATTAAAGAATTCTGTTTATCCTTTTCCAGTGGGGGCGTCTCTTTATGTATTTTTTTGGTGAATAAAAGCTCAAAAGCTTTGGGCCCAAAATTACACAACACAAGCCGATTGGAAACAACAAAAAAAGCAAAGAGAACAAATAAAATCTCTTGGCCCATACAGGCAAAAACAAAACAGGGCCGTATTTAAACCTTCTGCCCTTATTATGGGATCCAAATCGTACCGGTGACCCGTGAGAGAAGAGCATGCTACTGAGTAGCTACGTAGCCATGGAAAGCCATCAGCCATCTTACCGGTAGCTCTAGCAACACAATAGAATGTGCGTTGGATTACTAGCAGCGAGGACAATGGGACAAATTCCACGCAGGGACTTGGATTCCCTTACCCAAGAGGCAAAGAAAACTCAATTGCCATTCTCATTCCATTCATCGAGTTCGGAGAAAAATATTTTCTTCATCCCCAGCTCCATCGGGAGAGCATTAGGGGACTTTTGCCATCAGTAGCTAGCAGCTACCAATCCACAGCACAGGCATTGCACTGCTAACTCTTTTTTAAGAGTTCTTTTAAACCTCCCGGACCCAGAATGCCATCAGATTTTATCGTCACTGCCGTGTTCTATGGGATATATGCAGTCAAAGTAACCAAAAAAATGACGCAAACAAAAGACTTCATTCACCCTCAGCAATAGGTAATCCCCTGTAACCGTTGGCTCCACCCCCAACTATTGAATCCCTATCAAAATTGTTTCGTTGTCCTCCATATCCAGGCGTGTATTTTTGAAAAATAATCCAAATCCTACCATATGCATCCATAGACTGTTTCCATCTCAATAAGAACAAAATACCTATGCTAATATGTAGGATGCAGGGCACAATAATTCAACTCCAGCTGATAACAAAAGCAAGAAAAAATAAACTGCTACGAAATTGCTCAACTTCAAACCTAGGTACATCATATAGTGTAATAAAAAAAATGACAAATATGACCGTCTTTACCGAGCATTCCTTGAAAGCCAAAAGCACAAAAATTCTAGATAGTAACTCCATTTGCAAGCTCGCCATAAGAACAGAATAAACTAGCCAGTAACTTGCAGAACAACCGAGAATAAATTAGCACCTCAGCGCTTTCCACCTCCACCACCAAGTTTAGGACCCTTGGATGTGGCACCCTTAGAAACATAACTTTTGACCTGTGTCTTTTGCGTCTTAGACATGACTTCTGCCTTCTTCGCTTTCTTCTCATCTTTTGTTTTCTTGATCCTTTCCTTAATTTCTCTACATAACAGGGCAAATGATGAGCAGAACATTGCTTGTACATAGATGTATGGAATACTCATGGACAATGCAAGTTCCGGGGGCCAACATTCTAATTTAACTTTTAAACAGCCCAAGACCTGATAAAAAGGAATAGACAAAAGGTTGGCAAACCATAGAAAAGAGAGAATAAATACCGGAGAGCAGCTTCTCTGGCAGCATCACGAACTTCAGGCTTTTCAGTTCTTCTCTTCTGGATAACCTCCAAGGTGGCACTCACAATGGACCTAGAGTATGACTTCTTGGCAGTCCGTCTCCTCTTCTTTGAAGCCTCTTGAGCAATATCCTGATCAATGCAACAGCCATGCAAAATTAGTCTGTATCTCAAACATCAGAGTCAAACAAATATAGATGACACTGATTCAGGCTAAAATCAACAGAAATAAAGCCATAAGCTGAGTTACACGACCACAAACTACACAGAAACTCTAAGGGATAGAAAGCTAGAACGATTATGTTAGTCGCACAAGTGCATGAAAACACACACAAAATAGCATTTTTCTCAAATCAAGTGAATCTTCAATCACCACTAGAATACCCTAAAAATTAATGTAGTAAACAACTCCTAAATAAGCAGGAAAGATGTGCATCTTTCAATGCCCAAAAGAAGTTAACTTCACACCTTCTTATGTTGCTTCCTATACATAGCTGTCCATGTGAGCTTTGATGGCTTCAGCCTGTTGTGAAAGTACCTCTTGCATTTCGAATTGGCAAACAGGAACACCTAAATCAGTCACAAAAAAAAAAAAAAAAAAGGAACTTAGCAAACAATCCCATTTACTCCCAAGACAAAGCAACCATATATCCGACATGGGATCAAACCACAATCAAAATAGAACAAGATTGTAACCTGAGAATCTGAACGAACGAATTTGATGCCTTTGCCTGGATAAATCTTGGCCCCACTGAAGCGGCAGAGCTCCGTCCTGATACGACAAATGATGCAGGAAAAAAAATTTTAAAAAATAAATAAATAAAAATATATATATATAATAAATAAAAGGACAGGTGGCAGCACAAGAGCCAGAAGACGAACGCATGCACAGCCACGCGGAGAGCAGGATGTTACGAGAGAGCAGGGAAGCAAACCTTTCCGTTATTGGAATTTTCTAGAATCAGTTGTGTAACCAATTAAATAGGTAGAAGAGTCATGACGAATGTATGTACTCTGTTGCAAAATTTTCATCTATCAAACACGCATCTCTAATCCTCTAATCTCTTCTCCTATCTTGCTATTTCCTTTCTGAATTGATCGCGTTCGAGGCTGATTCTCCATAAATTCTCGGCCTCCTACCCGATTCTCTCGGTTAACAGTAAAAGTTCACAACAACAAAGCTAAGTATTAAGTTCTTCCCCATTCAATCATTGGCTCCAATTTTAAATTATTAAATTTAAATAAACATACGATCATTCTTTATCTAGCTTTCCCATGGATACCAAAACTTCGCAAATTTAAAAATGTCATCTAAATTTCGAAAGCGCTCTCGGGAATGCTTAAAACCCTAACCGTCCGACATATATATATATATATCGATAGACATGCAGACAATATCCGTATTGAGAGAGATAGAAAAGTACTTGAGAACCATGGCTGGTGTTGCGGTGGTCGCTGGAGCGGCTGATTCGTTGCGCAAGAGCCCTAGAAGGCGGCAAAAGAGGTTTGTTTTATGGATGCCAAGACATTTATGTAAATGGCCTGAATCTTAAGAGACAACCACGAAAATGCCACTGACCACCCCGTCAACTATTGGATATGGGCCACACCAGCCTGTGGGGTTGACATGAGCCTCAAAGATCGTCTTGGGCCTGAAAAAGGGCAATAAACCCACAAGAACAATTCAATGACTTTTTTTTTTTTTTAATGAAAGAAATTTAATGATTTTCCTTTCCACTTTATTTTTGGAAGTAATATTAGACAGCTAGAAAATTCAACCAAATCTATTATATATATATATATATATAAAAAATCAATAATGAGTTCCCCCTCTCCCGGAATCTTTTTTGTGTAATTATATTTTACAAGATATAATACAAATTTAATTTTATAAATAAGTAAAACAAAATGTTTTAGTGTTTTATTTTATTTCATTATTATATTATTATTATTTTGGCTCTCGTTTAATAAGCTCACAGCCATTTCGTTTTATTTTAAAAGAAGAAGTTAGAACTCTTAACTTTGCACCTTAAAGAGATTGAGCCACTGACTTGATCGAGTTCATTGTTTCATTATTTGGATGCTGAAACAACTAAATGAAATAACGATAGATGCTTGGTCTCAATTCTATTTATGATACGCCGCTCTGGGTGTAGTTGGAGGAAATGGCCCTTGTTTAGATGGAAAGCAATTTGTTCGATGAAGCTCTTAAAATGGTTGATTTTTTTGGAATTTCAAATATAAATGTATAGATTGTATAGTTAAAAAGTTTTATGTTAAAAATTAATATATATATATATATGTGTGTATAAATAGAAATGATCTTAAATTTTAAATTAAAATACAATATTAAATTTACAAATCTATTATATATCTAAACTATACTTAATTTTTTTTTTTCTCTTTTAAGAGTTTGATACTGGCTAATGTAGTTTTTTTTTGTGGAGCTTAGTTTAAACTGATTTTATGCAAGTCATACGACGGGCGGCAACGTCCTTGGTTGGTACTGGAACTATCAGAACAATATAAATAATTCTGGGCAATTTTTTTGGATAGCGGATTGGCATTCTTTTTCTTAGACGTCTGCTTTGGACATTCTCTTCTTGTTCCAGGATCACGACTCTCCTCTCTCTCTCTCTCTCTCTCTCTCTCTCTCTCTCTCTCTCTCTCTCTCTCTTTCTCCAATTGCTCTGTCTATTGTAGTTAGTTCTGGAAAACTACTACAAGTTGCCGCAATGTTATTCTAAGCAGAAATATTAAACCGAAGAACATGAACCCCAAAAGAAGCGGCAGAAATGATTTTTAGGGGGTGGGGGGGGGGTTCGGGCATAAAAAGGGGAGATTCGATCGTAGGAGTCAGGGTTCATGGCGGAATTCGAGACATATTAGACCACTGTTTATTGTTATTAACGAGATAGGATTAGCGCGGCACAAGATTTTGGATCCTAAGTTCTTTTTGGACTCTGACAAACCTTTCGTTGTGTGAATCCAAACTCTTCTAACCGTTGCATGCGTTATTATTTATTTATATATTTGCTTCATTTAGCTCTGCTTTTAAACATAATTAAATCCCCTTTCAAATGTATTCCAGGTATGAATTTTTTAAATTGTCCCTAATTTTTTTAATTATTCCCTTAAATATATACATTTTGTGTGCAGTTCTCTATAATTGCCTCAGAATTTTTTTTTTAATATCTCTATTCTCTTTTAAAGTTCCCCTTGCTAATTTTCTTTTTTTTTGTCCCCTCTCTTATGAATTTGCTTTCCTCTGAAATAATTTTCTGGTCCATCCCTGAATATGCATCCTTTTGAAAGTATATGTGCTTCATAATGTGTAAGTTAGCCCCGATAGAATTAAAATAAAAAACTTTCAGCCTATCGTTATATTGGGAGAGAGATATCATGGATGACCACAAAATACCATTTTGAGCTAAATTTGTAAATTATCATTTGAAAAAAAAAGGAAAAAGAAAATCAAGGATCATAAAAATTAACATGTGACTAAATTATATATTATATTATATTTTGTTCACAGAGATTACGCTTTGGAGTTTACACTGAAGCAATTTGCCCTCTAAATAAAATCTATCCAGCCCAGCCTACACTGATGCATCAGAAGCAAAACACTGTTTACTAGCCGTGCCCTCTTCAAAGCCTCAATCTCGTCAAGCAGAAAGGCCACCACAAAAAGTTGCGAGGGAACTTCTGTGTTTTCTTCAAATGATGGGTGTAGAAATTTTCGGTAAAGTGAAAACTTATTTTGAGGCCCACTCAGTCCAAACACATACAGAAGCCAAGCCCGAGACGGATGACCAGCCATAAGACTAGCAGCAAGTTTGATTGAAAGCATATCAATGCCTTTTTATTGTCTCAAGCGGTTTTGATGCACGTGTTCCACATCCGACTTGTTAAGACATTATTCTAAAATCAATACCCTCTAATAATTGGTTTTATTCTTGGAATTTCCATCATAAATATTTTAAATTTCAATTTGGCGTCCTTCACTCATCCTTCGACTTGCAGTTTTCGAGCTTATCTGTTTTTCTTAAGGCGGCCTTTGTCATTTTCTGTATTCGTTCCCATCAAGACTTCGGTTAGGTGGAGAACTTGCCGCGTTTGCTCACCCCACTAGAGCTTAAAGGCTGGCCTGTTCGGCAATAATCTGCACCCGTTTTTATAAACTAAGGATGAAATTTATGAATTAAACAATAATATTATAAGACATTTATTTGTGAATCTATTAGTCTGAAGGTAAATGACTTCTTTGGGAATAGATATGTGAACTTAGTTAAGTGGGTGAAAGTTGACCTGTAAGGCTGTGTGACTACAATACTGAAAGATAGGACCTTCACATATAAGCATCCAAATACTTGGAAATTGGAAGAAAAAAATACAATATTTTCAGGGAAAATAAAAATGAAGTGCACTAGAGAAAGTGGAGCTAGCCAGTAGCTAACTCTCACAGGCAGACAAACAATCAACAATCACAACTTCTTTAGGTGAAGCTAGCCAGTAGCTAACTCTCACTGGAAGACAACGGTCCCAACTAGGTGTTGGCCATCAATTCTAATGATTTGCATACAAAAGAACTCGAAGTGTTTTACTCAATCCCGTCACCATTCCATCAATGCATGCATCTTCATTTCCTAATCACAGTTTTTGCATTGCCTGCGATCATTGACTTGAGCAAAATCCCAAGAATCCCATGAACTCATGATTACGTATCTTTTCTATACTGCGATCTATCCCAACCACCCCTGCAAAAGAATCAAAGAAACAGAGAAAGAAATAAATCAGCCTAGTAAACAGATCTTGGAAGAAGTTACCCCTTTTATTTTCCTTTTGGTTTTGGGAGATCAAGATTTGAAGCAGAGGTTTTGGTATTTTACCCATTGTGAGAGCACTCGCAAAGATGACACCAGAGAGGATAAATACAATAAGTGAAGCTCTTCGGAGAACACCGATCAACTTTCTCACAAAAAACTGTCCCCAGAAGCCTGCCAAAACTGACACTGCCACGAGGTATAAAGCTGCAAAAGAAAATGCAATCTTTTCTTAGCTTCTCATGGTCCATACACTCCTTAGATCATCATCAAAATTGGAAAAATAGTTGGTTGGGAGAGCTATACCGTAGGGTATAGGGAACCTCTTAAGCAAGTAGAACTCCACCACAGACAAAGATGATGAGAACATCATCACAAATGTTGCTGTTGCACTGGAAACCTGTTAATAAAACCAAAAATGTATTTCCTCGTCAATATTTTATATAAGTGTTTCTTTTGCCTCAAGGTAATCATAAGTTCAATTGATATAAAAACAGTACCAAGCAATATAAATATAAATGGTGCTAGAAGCAAAAGGGAAAAGATTATGTCAAGTTATTTTCGAGAAGTAAACAGAAAAGGCTTAAGATTCTAAAAAAAAATAGCAATAAAACTGAAGACATTGCTTTCTGACATCATTCAGGGTCAGAAAAATCTTTTTAGTAGGGCTTAATTGGAAATGGCAGATTCTCCTTGCATCAATGATCAATCAGATCGATATAAATTTGCTATTCTATGGAGACATAAGGGGCTCCATTTTTAGATTAAAAATGTATAGAAACGATAGTAATGTCTTGTTTTTCTTGAAGCTAAAACTGTGTTTTGTTGTAATAATAGCAAAAGCTCTTTTTTTTTCATTGACAAGGAAAATATTTAACCTGGGGGATGACACCAATCTCAAGAAGAAGAGGGCCCAAAATGAATCCACCGCCAGATCCAAGTAGGCCCCCAACAGTGCCTCCTAGGATGCCACAGAGTGCACAGAATGAAATGTGGATTGGGGTCCATGCGATCGAAGCCTCACAGATTGACTCTGTGTTCCCAGCATTGATCCTTCTTTTGTATTCCTTGTATAATTTGACTGCTTCGTATACAAACACTCCCACTGCTACAGGGAACTACAAAAGCCCACCAAAAAAGAAAAAAAAGGTATATATATAATAATTGGGACCACAATATGCAAATCCAGAAAATATGATGAAGAAAAAAGTTTTTGAAAAGGCAAAAAATTTTAATAATGATATTTGTAATTTAAAGCACCTGTATGCCAAAAAGGACCCAATACCATGTACTACAAACTGCTACATCATTCTGCAAAACCAGTTAAAAAACCAGATGAATCCATGGATTCAGTGAGAAAGAAATGTAGATGAGATAAGGGAGGATGGAAAAGGGGCATATAGACTTGCCTTTAAGATCTGGAGGAGGAGGAAAGAAACCCAAACAACTAGCAGAACCGAAAGTTTCTTCCATTTGAGATTGAAACACATATTTGCTATTATAGATTGAAGAAATTGAACTAAGTTAGTGTCAGGTTAGAGAATGGTCATTGGCTAATTGAAGAAGAAAGGATTATAGAGATAGTTATGATTACCATTTTTGACTTTTCTTCCACGGGAACTAATGGCTCATAGTCTGCATTGATGACGACTGCATGCCAAAAGATTGAAAACAAATCAATCAATATTCAATTGCCTGTTGATTCTTTGACAAGAAATGAGAAATTTCATTAATGTATGTCTGAGTCTTACCTTCGCCGCGGGAGCTGGTTGGAATTGCTTCCTGCTGGGCCATTTCCTTCTGCAATTTTTCGACATTTGAAAATTTGGGACGAGTTAGCACCTACAAAATCCTTCCAATTTCCTGGCTTATTATCACCATACATCAGTGAAATTTTACCTTCAAAATTGTCTCTTCCTTCCACATTTCACATCCCTTAAAGAAGGATCTGCCAGATGTACCTGTTGAGAGAATAAAACAGAAAAATTACAGATTTTTCATCCTCCAAAAAAAAAAAAAAAAAATTAGCCGTAACTGTAATAATGTACCCATAAAGAGAGTTATAATGAGGACAGTGATTAGCCAGTAGGGGAAAACAACGCTCAAGGCAACACCAACGGTGATGCCAAGCATGAGCATGGGCTGGAACAGAAGAGCCAAGTCATAGTCTATGATTGGGACATTCTTTGTGGGATGGGACACCCTTAGATTGTACCAAACTGATGCCGACGATGCCCCCATGATCATACCTGCAAGTATGATTTCGGGTTATTGCCAAATCCATTCACAAGTCCCAAACCAAATCTTTTTGTCTTCCCATATGATGTGAGAAAATCAATCTCAGGGGAAAAAAATAACCAATCCTGGAATCCACTGATTTTCACAAAATCTGCGCAAAAAACAATGAACGTAGAAGCCGAATTTCATCCAAAAAGGGAGACATAGACCAAAAGTTTACAACTTTATAAAGAAATGGACTACTTTTGAAGATCCCCATTTCACCTTTGCTTTAGATATAAAAAATAGCCGTTCCATCGAACACTTTTGACCTTTTCCCCTGTTCTATGCCAGATGCCATAAAACAGAGGTCCCAAAACCTTATGTAGAGCCACCGGGATGAGACGACAAGAAAAGGCATATGGCATCGTAAATTAGAATAACCCCCCCCCAAAAAAAAAAAAAGGAAAAACGAAGGATGTTAAGTACATTTGGAAAGGGCAGCAGCGGACTTGGTATCGAATCCAACAATCAAATTTAGCATAGGAACGAAAATGCCGCCGCCCCCAACTCCTCCTACTGTCCCGCATGCCGATCCCAGGAATCCTATCACTGTCGCCAACAACAGCCTCCAATTAATCTCCAATTTCTGCAACACCAAATCTCATCAAGGTTCCCCTTAAAGCCAGAAACAAACAAAATATTAACAAGACGTGAACGGAATGAAGACAGGCACACGCGCAGAGAGAGACATACAGGCCAAACTAATTCGTCGGTGCTGGACACGAATGGGGAGTTCGAAGGATGGGAGCTGTTTAGCAAGCCTTTGTCATGGGACTGCGTTAGGAGGAGGGCGGGAAGTATGGCTACACAGAACCCAGAAAGCAGATAAAGAACAAAACCTTTTGTACCCATATGTAGGCTATTGTGTCTTGCCTGTAGAGAAGACGATACCAACAAGAAAAGGAGAACCACAACGCTCAAAGGAGACAAGTGTTTATGTGGACAAGGATAAAGGAAGAAAGACAAAAATCGTGTGTATGTCTCTCAGAAAAGAGAAAAGAGGCAATGTCCCGCTTATATAGCACAGGACTGACAACTCACTCGCAGAGTTTTACCCTATCCGAATTTTTTGGAGTAGTGACCTTACGTTACAGTCCATGAATTGTTTGGTTAAAAATCAACTTGATTTACCATTCAACGTCAAGTTAACTTAACGGTAATTCGCTGTGTTTTTATTTTTATTAGTTTGGCTTTAAATTTTTTAGGAAGCGCTTGTCTTTATATATATATATATATATATATATATATATATATATAATTATAAGTGAATGCGTAAGTAATTTTGAAATTCAGTGGCATGTAATCATGTATGGAAGGGATTTGCTTGAAATTATTACTGCATAGAAGGTCAGTTCTCTTTTATAGAAAAAAAAAAAAAAGAATCAGAATATTAATAAATAATTTTGTCCTAAGTCGTCGTAATTAATAAATAATATATATATATTTTTTATAAATTTTTTTTGTTGATTTGACTAGAGATCTACTCATGCAGCATGCAGCAAATACCAAATGAGAAAAAACTTGTTTAATCATTGCTTTCTCAAAAAATAACACTCAATAATTCAATTAAACTAAATATTATTAATATTAAATGATAGTGAAAATAAAAAATTTAAATAAAAATAATAAAATAAATTTACATGATTTAAATTTATATATTTATCATATTCAAATAAATAAATAATATAAAGAGTAAAGATAGTAGATTATACTATTATAATTTATAAAAAGGTTTTAATGCATAGTTGGACTAAATTATGACTTTCTTGCTAAAAATCAATAAATTTACAACTAATACATTGACATGTGTACTACATAAAATAAAATATACAACAAATTATGAAAATATTCAATGATATGATTATATCTTTTTGTATATTTTTTGTTCTTTGTTATACATTTTATTGCCTTAGGTGCAAATCCAATAATTTTAAGCAAAAATAAGTGGAATCTTAAAAACAAAATTATATTATTTTTAAATAATAACTCCACAATCTAACTAATTTATGGGCATAAAATTTTCCGTTCATAAGCCCGCCTCACATGGCGTTTTTTTAGGCAATCCCAGCGAATCTTTCCAAAATGGAATTCCTTGCGCGCCCATCCACGTCGAGACGTTAACAGTGCACATGTGCACCTGACAGATCAGCCCGCCACGTCATAAGTTTAGAATCGATGGATTCGAACGAGCCCGCAGTTTTTTCTACCGATTGACAACATGTGTTAGGAAGCCACCGCCCTGTACGGGTGGAACCCGCATTCCGACAAAATCTTCAAATATCGATCTTTTCTTGACTTCTCTTTTGTTTTTTTTTTTTTTTTTGTTTTCCTTTTCCTTCGTTCCAGGAGAATTTGATATGATTACGTCTCTCGGTTTATATTCGGAAGAACGAAAAATGATACGTTTTTTTATTTTGAGTAAAAAGGAAAATGATACAAGTGCATAAACACTAACAATGGATGATTGAAAGAACACGGACAATGTCTAGCTTCTGCAGCTGCTTTGTGGTCCTTTTTTTTTTTGGCGAAATAAGTTTATTTTATCTTTTGTAATAGTAGGTTAGATGACAATAAGTCTATATATACACAACCAAGGCTCTCGAGAGGTCGTTTTCACAAAATATGGACTTTATTTTCCAGGTTAAACAAGAAGAAAAAAGAGCCAATATTATTAAATAATGAACAAATTCCTCAAATTAAAATAGAGATTATGAAATATATTAACTTGTAAACAATGAACCTGATTTATTTCTCTGAAAAAAAAAAAAAACTATCTTCTTGATCTTAGAGCGAAACTTGCAAAAAATTAGGCTTTTGATAGTTGTGTTCATATCATAATAAACAAAACTAAAACGCACAAATATATATATTTGTGTAACTTATTGACCATCCGGCACAAAGTTTGAAATGAGATATTCACCGGAATCTCTCTCTCTTTTTTTCTCTGGATCTAATATATATATTATAACATTAAATATTTATTCTGAGATCATCAATGTACGATGGATTGCAGTTTATATACTTCTTGAAATCGGTGCCGGCCGTCCGGATGTTTCCTCATGGTTCTTGCCACTAAAACAAACGAAAGGATAGCAAAACGAAGATTAAGAAAATTCACTGAACTCGTGAACTCATGCAAATAAGATACATTAAGAACGTTCTCTCTCCTTTCTTATAGTATTTTAATTGCGTGAAAGACGTCCAGAAATCCATCTCAGACGAAACGTAATATAAAGGCACGTTAGGTCCTTCCTTTTACTTGTATTAGGCTAGGTCACCGCACACTTGCCCTGCCCGCAATGTGAAAGCAAATGGGTTAATGATTTGAAAGGGTAGCATGACTATACAATTTGAAAAATAGAAGGGTAAGCCTAATTTACAGTGCACTCTAAAGATTCTTCTGAAACAGTACTTTTGTTATTTTATATATATATATATATATATATATATATATATATATATAATGTAGACCAGATAACAAAAGAGTACGTGGACAAACGAAATAAAAAATAAGAAGTTGCGATGAGTTTTTTTATAATTTTAATTAAATTTTATAAAATAGTATTTTTGTAATTTTATTATAATTGTATGCACTATATATATTTTAAAATTTCTTAGTGAGAAGTAAAACGTATCATACTTTACCCTAATTGAGAGAATCTTCTGTTTGTTCTTTGGAATTCAATCGTTGTTATTGATTTCCTGTTGTTGATTACGCTTCCTCGCTGTGTCAGATTGGCATCAGAGTCTGGCAATTTCCTGCGAAGATGTCAATCAATCAAGGTGTGAATGACGGTCGTATTCTTGACGGTGTTCAGGATACGGGAGTCCAAGGAACTAATCAATGAGTTTCTAAGATAGAGTTCAATGCTTTAGATCAAAAAATCCAACGCTTAGAATAGTATTTTGAAGATTTGATTAAGCGCTTCGACTCGATGAATATTAACGGTAATAGACTTAAAGTAAGGGATGAGTATGTTAATCCAATTAACAGATCTATAGTTGTTAATAGGATTGTGCAGATCTCGGACAATGAATCTGCAGAGGGGAATGGTGAAGTGAAGCCAACTTATGTGATTAGGCGAATGATGTTAGCACTAAAACATGAGACAAATACTCAACGACATCAGTTGTTCCGTACCAGTTGCACGATTGGGGGAAATGTATTTGATGTGATTGTAGATAATGGGAGTAGTGAAAACATCATCGGGAGAGAAGTTGTTAAACAGTTACAGCTGCTTGTCGAAAAACATCCATACCCATACACTATTGGGTGGATTAAGGCGGTCGAGAAGATTAAGGTGAAGGAGAGGTGCAAGGTGTCATTTTCTATAGGGAGGTATCGAGATGAAATCTGTTGTGATATTGTTGACATGAATGCATGTCATCTACTATTCGGGAGACCTTGGCAGTTCGATGTGAATGCCCAACATGCAGGTAAAGAGAATGTTTATAAGTTAGAGAAAGAGGGTGCGAAGTATACTTTGTTACCTTTAAAGTTAAAGGGACGCTCTAGAGCCCGCAGGATAGAAGGAGGCTCTTTCTTGACTGTTGCCTAGTCAAAGAAGGAGATGGTTGAGGATTTGAAAGAGTCGAAGGTGGATCAAGCGCTCATTGTAAAGGATAAGGTAGTTGGAGATGAAGACGTGAGTATGAAGGTCCCTGAAGCAGTTAAGGGAGCGTTGGAGGAGTATAAAGGTGTGGTCCCTAATGACTTACCTAAGGGACTACCACCTCTGAGGGATATTCAGCATCAAATAGACTTAGTACCTGGAACAAGTCTTCCAAATTTACCACGCTATAGGATGAGTCATAAGGAAACTGAGGTCTTACAGGAGAAGAACCAAGAATTGTTGAATAAGAGGTTCACTCGAGACAGTATAAGTCCTTATATTGTATCAGCTTTATTGACAACTAAAAACATGGCAGAGCAGTATTAAGCTATCACTGAAAAGGTAAAAAGGAAAATTGAGAGGACAAATATGAAATACAAGGCGCCTGCTGATAAACAAAAGAAGGAGAAACTGTTTAAGGTTGGTGATCAGGTGATAGTGTACCTGAGGAAGGAACGCTTTCTTGTGGGCAAGTATAGCAAATTACAACCAAAGAAGTATGGTCCTTATGAAGTTGTGCTCAAAATCAATGACAATATTTATATTGTCGAGTTTCCTGATGATATGAACATCTCCAAGACATTCAATGTAACTGATTTATCTTTCTTCCATCCAAATGATACGCCTTTATATCCTAAAGAGAACTCGGGGTCGAGTTCTTCTTTAGTGGGAAAGAATAATGTAGACCAGATAACTAAGGAGTACGTGGATAAACAAGATAAAGGATAAGAAACTGCGATGAGTTTTTTTATAATTTTAATTAAATTTTATAAAATGATATTTTCGTAATTTTATTACAATTGTATGCACTATATATATTTTAAAATTTCTTAGTGAGAAGTAGAACGTATCATACTTTACCTAATTGAGAAAATCTTTCTCTAAGACAATTTATGCCGTTTGTTCTTTAAAATTCAATCGTTGTTATTGATTTCTTATTGTTGATTACGCTTCCTTGCTACGTCTATATATATATATATATATATATATATATATATATATATATATATATATATATAAGAATAGGGTTACCAAAATTTAAACACGTAACTAAGAGCTCTCAATAAAATCTCTCAACTAGTCGTGTTAAAAAGATCGAACGATGTCCTTGTTATTCCCTGCACGAGATTAATGTCTACTTCAAGATATTTTCCTCATTTTTCTTGCAAATATTGTGTAACACACATTTTTGCTGGTTTCATGGCCAACGCCACCTTCTTTAGGTTTTACTGCAACTTGGAAGGGAAGGTGGCCCGTGAACTTCAAAAGTTTCATAATTTAAAGTTTTGAAGCTAATTTAATTAGATCAAATTTGTTATTTCTTCCATTAATTATTGCTTCCTCAACTTTTTATTTAGTTATCATTTGTAGCATGATACAGCTTTGAATGTGACAACATATACTGTGCATGAAGTTAGGCCTAAGCATTAAAAAGAATAATGATTGTAGCCGCGATATTGGTAATAAGAGCAAGTAGGAGAAGAAGAAATGTGATTGAACTTGGAAAGCTCTGATGGTGGGTGTATTGGCAGTTTATGTGCTTCGTCTCTCCCACGTGACAATTTGGATCCTATATCCACACAGCTGACAGTGTCTCCCAACACAAACTGTTGGCCCTACTGCATATATATATTTGTGTCAAAGTGAGTGAGCTAGCTATCGAAGAGGGTGAGAAATACCTTTAACAAATAGCCACAATATTGGTGATAAAACAAGGAGGAGGAGGAGGAGAAGAAGAAATGTGATTGAACTTGCAAAGCTCTGATGGTGGGTGTATTGGCAGTTTATGTGCCTTGTCTCTCCCATATGACAATTTGGATCCTCGATCCATACAGCTCACATTATCTCCTAACACATGAATTGTTGGCTGCTGCATACACATATTTGAGTCAAAGTGAGCTAGCTATCGATGAGAGTGAGAAATATCATTAACAAATAGCAATCTGACGGGCGGATGCGTGTAAACAAAAACATTAGTAAACTAGCGGATTGAAGATGCATCGGTCAAATGAAGCGAGCCACCGGATTGAGAGAATTTATAAAATAAGGTAAAGCCATGACCAAAAGAATTATATAATGCATTTGAAATACAAAAAAAAAAAAAAAAAAATGTATGACAAATAAATTGTGATAACAAGCTATCAAATCCCAAAATGGTCACGGAAAAGATCAACTGACGTCTTTCCTTCGTGCATCTTGTTCCCTTACCGAAGTGACAATATTGAGAGTTCAGTGCTGTTCCGCAGGTAACGACACTTACATTAGGTGGCCTAGTATCACAGAAACAATCCTTATCAGGTTCAACAGTTTCGACAGTACACAATTGTCTAAAACTAACATACGGCACGCTCACGGTAGGCAAAAATAACAAGATTTCGTCAACAAGTTTTAATTCTTTTAAACTTTTTATCCATTACTCTTTTTTTTTTTTTTAATCTTTCCCTTACGTTTTGTTCTTTCCCTTACGTTTTGTTTTGTCGCCTTTTTTTATATTATTTTTCATTAATTCTTTGTCATCTTTATTACGTGGTAGTTCACTTAAAAAAACTAAAAATTTACTGGAACATCATCACAAATTTATTAATGTTATATTTAACTTAATAAAATTGAAATGATGTGGCTTTACACGAACTATTGTGTGATAAAATTAACCAATAATTAATGAGAAAAGTGTAAAAAAGTGATAGAACAAGGGTAGAAAATGATTCTAAAATGAAATGATGGACAAATATCTCAAAGGAATTAAGAATGGTTTTTATCTTTAAAGTATTATCACCATATACGGCCTCAAAAAATACAAATATTATCTTGGAACCAAGTTCGAAAATCATTGACCTCCTGTTTGCGCAGCCACGAGTATGAGATTCGAAACCAAAATTGAGCACTTCGGCAAATGTCTAAAACCTTGCGGTCGTGGTTATCATGAGCGTCAAAATCCAAATGGTCCTAATTAGTTTAATTCCTGAACATAGGAGCTTGACATTTCAACAGGGAAAAACATCAACTTGCCGGAGGACATTGTCGTTTAATAAATGATGATTATGGCTATAATTGCCAGAAGGGACTTAGGTAGACCTACCCAATGTGAATCATCACGCCTATGCGGGGCTCCACAAGCTCCCCACCCTTCTTTGCTTTTACTCCCCTGCAGCAAAAGCATTGAACGGAAGTTTGCCCAACCACCTAACCTATTTTTGGACGGATGCTCGTCAAATCGTCACGTGTGACGTAAGCTATCTCAGGTGGTAATATTGACACCATCGATTGACAGTGACAGTTTTGTTGCAGTCTGTTGCTTAAAAAACCAGTTTTGTTACAGTGTCACGTGTTTGTTTCTTCAACACATTTCCTTGTCCTGTAGAGCACCATTCTTTTTTTTTTTTTCCATAATTTTTGACCCAAAAAAAAAAACATCAGAGTGCTCGCTGCAAGTGACATAACAAATACAAGGTCCGAGTTGTTCGGCCTTGTCATTTCTCCGCCCGACTCCCGTGACTTCTTTTTCCCTTCCTTCTCTATTGACTGGCTAGCTCTAGGTACCTGCATCTCTTACTTTATCTTTTTTTATTTTTATTATTTTTTTCGTCCAACAGTTATTTTACTTATTCTGTACATTGAAAGCAGCGCACTGCCCCACTTTTAAAGAACGAAGACCATCGGGCCGTGTCTAAGATAAGCTCAACAAAAATAGAAATATCATGTGGAATAAAGAGGTAAAAGCTTATTTTATTATAATTGTCAGTACGAATACAACCTATGAAAATGAAAGCCTAGCCTATCGATCCTCTAAATCTTTATAATTTGAAACTAAATTGGACATGTGCATCTCATATAAATGCATTTATTAATAAATAACTTGATGACCACTCAGGCACCAGTTAATTAAAAAAAAAAAAAAACTCTGTAAACAAAATATGTTAACGGAGGATAATTAATAAGTTAGTTTACCATGTTTGTTTATTTAATTTCGATGGTTGTACGTCAGGGCCCACAAAGCGTCCTTGTTTACACGGAGAAAATGGGACCCAAATTTCAAGCATAAGTCCCTTTTGACACCACAATTAAAAGGACACGGTAATTACGGTTGTACGCATGACCACAAATCCCCACGAAATGAAACGTGGATCACCTCTTTGATGGAAACGGCACGTGACGTGCCCGGCTCTTCATTTAATGCTCTTCGAGCTGCAATGGCCGCGCACGGCACCGCAAAGAATCGAAGAAGCCATGGGGTAGCGGACCGAGGAACAACTGGCAATTAATAAGGAGTAAACTTTCTAGACACCCCCTATAACACTCATTATTATATAAAATTAATAAAATAATTAATTATTTAATAAGAATAATGCTTACTATAATGTCAAATATCATTTTTTTTAATAATTGTTTCTTGATTTATGTGCTTTTATTGATTAATATTATTCTTCAGATGCAGGCGAGAGATTGGGGATAGAATTAATATTATTCTTCCAATAAAAAAAAGTGGGGATCAGCGCTTGTAGCAATGCATTTTGTTAGTTATGAGGTGTGCCTAATGGGGCAAACGTGTTTAAAAAAATCTGAGAACTGTGAAGCATTTGTCGAATAACCAATGTCTTTGACGCCAAATAGCAAAAATAACCTATCCCACTTAAAAACACTTCGATTTCTCAATCTTTAACCTCCGTCCCCGTTTTTTTTTTTTTTTTTTTTTTTTTGTCTCCCATCTAATGTGCCCGAGCAATGTTGGCATGTGACATGAATCAATTTTGTATTCATAGGGTAGAGTTTCAGTTATTCGTCTCCAAATTTATTGATGCTTTGCGAGTCTTAGTGAAGTGCTGGTAAGTAGAATGAAATATTATTTTCTTTGATACCAAATATCCAACTTCTTGCCCTATTAAAACACGTCGCATGATAACCTAATAATTAATTGCACGAACCCGATACATATATGATCTCCTCAAGAAAATAGATTCAAGTTCAACATTCAACGTCTGTTTTAATTTTGAATTTGTTCATGGCCATGGACACCAATCTAACGTAGAGCCCAAATATTGACAAGCTCGGCACAGCCATTCCACGAGCTCAACTGATTATAAATATCTGTAGATTAATGGGCCATGAAAATACCCAAGCAACCCAGGTGATATAGCCCCTTTATTCCAGCGACCGCAAGAAACCCGTGTTCAAAATGCACAGCCCACATTGGGCCTAGGTGTCCTTGCGCACCAATTTCATGTGAGCTACGGCGACGCCCTCGTCGTTCACCCGTCCAACCTCGTTGAAAGCTCCCAGGACCAATTGTGCTCAAGATGCTCTCCCTTGCTGCGCACCTCTACATCTAAGTCCAAAAGAATAGCCGAATAAGAAGAAAATAATTAAGAAATACAATGTAAAACAACCCGTAAACAGCTGGTTTTCGAGGGGCATTCTGTATCAAACTTGAGTTTTGAATCATTCTCTTAGGAATCAAAATTTTTTTGAATCATTTTATTTTGTAAAATATAGAATAAATATAATTTTAAAACAATGTAAGTAATTTAAAATATACTTATTTTTAAATACTTTGTCCTTAGTCTCCTTCGCTTTCTCTGCTGCATAATCTTTGTATTCACTCAACTTCTCCTTTGCAGCATCCTTTGTCTCCTTCGCCTTCTGTCCATGCTCTCCCATCTTTCCTCTCCCCCATTCCTTTGTCTCTTCTTCCATCTTCTGTGCAGCAGTATCCGTCGTTTCTTTTGCCTTTTCAGTCGTATTAGTCCTTGTATTCTTTAGCCTTATCTTGTGTTCTATCGGCAGCTTCCTCTACCGTCTCGGCACCCTCTTGGCTCTTACCCACTACGGCCTCTTTTGCATGCCCCAATGTGTCAGCAAATGCCTCAAACTCTGACCTCTCTTGTTGCTGCTGTGTTCGGTCCATTTCCGTCTCCAATATAGGGCTCGCTCTTCTTATTCTCTTTCTGTGTTCACGTCCCTCAAATCAGCAGCAACTTCCTCAGCTCTCTCCGCCTACTTCTGCTTACTCGACGCCATCAACGACAATGTTAAGGGGATGATATACCTAGCTCACTTGTGAGACATAAAACCCAATGATTTTTACTACTTTTGTTTTTGAATTCTCGCGTTCTTCGTTCTATTCGTGTTTTCCCCGCGAATGTTATGGTGATGCGTTGAGGACTGCTGTTAAGGACTGAATGCCAAGTGGTGGACCGTCACGTGACATCTCATCATGCAAGAAGCTCCGAGAGGATACTCGGGTATGTCCGAAGCCAGACATTAAAGCTTCCATGAATTGTAGTCGTGCTTATCTCTCGGGGTCGTGCCACGGGCATTCCGTCGCCGTCGCTTGATGAATTGGAGATTGGATGGCAAAGTTCGTTAATTTGGAGATCGAATATTTCATGAACCACAATTGTTGATCCAATCTAGGCACAACATAAACCCAAAGGCCTAATTTCCTGTTTGAATTGTGGCCTATTGTAAACTGGTCCACTAAGAGTCTCCATGCATGATGAGCTAGCCCAGCAACGGGGCCAGTTCACCGGAATTTTTCATGCAATAGTTTCCGGACTGGAACCTTTTTTTACTCCTTAAATATTAACTGACAGAGTGATAAATAGCTTTCGCGGTGAAAAGCAGAAGCGGAAGGGGAACAAATAATCAACAGCTGTCCAGAAAAAGTGGGTCATTCAAGTCTAAGTACATATACAGAGAAAGCCACCAAGCCGGGCACCTTCTGTTGAAGCATGCCCTCACGTTTTTCATGGGATACCATTATCTGAGGAAGCCTCCGACAAGATTGACAGCGATTTTGCAACAGGACAACATAGGGGAGCAGTGGTCCAGATTGGCGCCCAGGAAGCCCCCCCCCCCCATAAGCTGTATTCTATTCAGGCGTGAGCCGTGGTCCAGGTCAAACGAGGTAAAGAAAAAAAACAACAATCATTTAAATTTCTGCTACTGCATTAGGGTGCAGAAAAGATTTAATTTAATCTTTTTTTGAGTTAGCCACTCAATGAAATCAAAAGAATTTTGCTGAATTTATTACCTGACTTTTACAGAACCCAAAATTATTGACAATCTAATATCTTGACCTCAGTCAACCGGTTTTGGCTAATTGACCATCTTGAACTCTGACATTAAGTCTCCGGAGCCAAATTGAGTGGAGAATCATGTGGAAAACATCGAAACGCTTAGGAGGAGAATTGACCTCAAAGTGTCTTCGTATTTTCAGGACTCTTCTTTGCATTCTTAAGTACTGCCTTGTCGGTATCCTCGTCAATATTGCCTTCAAGTTGGGGATATCTTTCACCGGAACCTCAACGGAAAATGCTTTCCAGTTGAGAACATCACTGAAAGGGGGCACGTAATGGTCTGAAATCAGAACCGGAACGCAACCCGTGTAAAGTGCTTCGACGACTCTCGGGCTGGCAACTTCGTAACCACTCGGACAGAGGCAGAACTTGCTGTTTCTCAACATTTCGTAGTAAGAGACGCCTTTCGGGAGGTATCGATGCACCTGAATATCATCATCCTTGTTCTCCCAATGCTCGAGAACGATAGGTCTAATAGGGCCATGAAGCGCTCCAGCGAAGAAGGCCAAGATCGAACGCTTTGATGGAGATGGTCCTCCGATTAAGCCCCGCGTCGTACCGACTTGGAGATGGATTTCTGGAAAGGATACGTCTTTGATGGGGTTGAACCTCTCTGACGTGTTTGCATTGCATAGCGCATGGATTGAGTTTTTGCCAAGCTGAGGATGTGAAAATGAAGCTGTTGGCCCCTGCGACAATAGTACATACATGTTGAAAAAAAAAAAAACGATTTTAGCGTTGAAAGAGACTTAGAGTTTTGCTGTTGCTAATTGGCAATTGAACTTCATACTCAGTGAAATTAATCAAGTTTGACTAAGGGCGCTCAAGATATGAAACCACTTCACCAAAACTGACAATGAGTAGTCCTACTCAAAATATGAATACCTCTCGATCAAACCTTGCAATGACTATTCGTCAAATGGACGTTCTACAACTTAAACATCCAATTTGCGAGTATAATTTTCCTTATCGTCGAGTGAGGGTGTTAGGGGATTTACCCTTGTTAGCCTACTGCCCGATGGACCAACCAAAAAGCAATAACTAAGGTTTAAGCAATAGTATGCTAAAGCCTGCTTCAATGCTAAGCTTATGCCTATTGGGTCACATTCGATGTAATCTAAGACCGTAAACGTAGAAAAATGGAGAACAGAAACTAACCCAATCGTGGCAGGCAAGCATAAAATGGTCAGCGCCAAGGCTTCGATTCCAATAGGGGTATTTTCCAGCAACAACATGGACATAGTCTCTGACAGTCTTTCTTATGGGACCAAAATCATGTGAATTGGGCACATAGACAAAACGTACCATCATCACTACACTGAAGGGAAGGAAAAAAGCATGCGCCCTCTCCGGATCTCTGGTCCGGAACTGGGCAGATATCTCCATCCCGTGAATAAAATTTCCTTCCATGGCATATATGCTCTTGCAAGGACCAGCATGAAACACCGGGGGATCCCCTTCTTCGTATACGAAAATCTTGAACTGTTTTTCCATTTCCAAGTAGCTCCTGTAATGGAAAGGGCACAATATTGCTAAAATCCTGCAATTGGATCTATAAACTGAATATCTAGATACTGTACTGCATCCATTTTCTCCATTTCTTAAGTGAAGCTGTGATATCTGGTCCTAAAATCCAAGATTTTAGTATTTGACCCCATAAAAAATGTTGACGACAAAATGACAGACTTGCCTAAGTTCAGAAGGCCTTTTTGAATCCAGATTCCATCGATTGACTGCTCTTGGGCCTATCTTAATTGGGTTCCAGTCGTATTCATCAGTCTGTCACCCCGCCTATTGCCCAAACACACCGGAAACTTCCATCCAAAAAGACCGATTGGTATAGAAAAGCTCGTTTTTCTCACGACGAAGAAACAACGAAGTTACCTGTGAAAGACTTTGGAATTCCAGTACATGGGGCCCAGAGGAACATAGTCACGGTCCTGCTCGGTCTGATTTCCATATGTAGCCTCTTTGATTGCAACACGGGCTTTTTGCAAGCCGGCTTCAAGCTTGTCCAAATTTGTATACTCTCTGGGACCTCCATCTTTCTGGGAGAGATCAGTAAACTCAATCGAGGGCGCGGCCGCCGGAATTTCGCTCGCTGAAATGTTTAGACCGTTTTCTTCTGTTGCATTCTGGAAAATTAATTCATGCTCCCTCAAGTCACACAAATAACTAAAACCCAAGTAACATATACTCAAGAATCGTTCATAAATGAAAATCCAGAGTTGAAAACCAACCAAAAAAAAAAACAAGGAGAACGGGAAAGGCGCTCTCCAATACGTGGACTAATTTGTCAAATGAATTAAAATTTACCACCAAAAGTGTGAAAGATGGATTAATTTTGGCTCAATTAAACGCCAAATTAAACCCAAAAAGGCTAAATTCCAACTTAAGCAAAAAATAATCTTAATTTTATTTCCCTCAATTGTAAATAGAAGAAGAAACTATGACATCTGCAGAACCTTTAAGAGAAGAGGGAAAAAAAACAAAAAGAAATATTGTGCTTAACGACTCTTGTGCTTCAAGTTGCTGTTTTCGACGTGACTGTCATCCCGTCGCACCTCTTACGTTTTAAACACGCTTCCTCCAAAAAGAAAAGGCAAACAAAAAGACACTAATTTTGCATGGAAGCTTGCCCCAACAAGAAAAAGAAAAGAAAAGAAAAGAAAAAGGAGAAAAAAGGGAAGAAATTAGAGTAATTGTCAACATTCCAAGAACACAATTCTAAAGAAACCTCAACTCACTCAAACGGGGAAACAAAGTGGGGTTCCTAATTAATGAAGTAAGCAATTAAAGATTAGCGTAAAAGGCTGATAAATCCCAGAAAATATCCACAAGAAGTGACACAATTCTCACGTGTTCTTCAGTCCGTATGGCCGCGACTGAAAGTGGTGGAGTAGAAGACGGGATAAGAACGGAATCATCAGGTATAGCTTTTCTCTCTTCACTGTTTTGAGCGCCCCCCACCAGGACTCTTGGTAGCAAATCCTCCGTTCTTTCTTCGCTCTTCCTTCCATCTAAAACTGGCGGCGGCGCCATCTCGACGGGAACACCCACGGCGGAAGTACTATTTAAAGGACGGCTGGATATGTAGTCCCTGGTGGAAAATCTTGGAGCCAACACGCCAATAAGTCCAGAAACAACTACCAAAGGGACCATAAAGCATAAAAATTTCATCGATATTGATGAAGATTGTGAAAACCTACAAGTAAAGATTTTCTTGCACTCATTATCCCCCATTTCTTGGTGATAGAACCTCTAGAGAGCTATATGGAAGAAGTAAATTCTGTTTGCTTCTACAGTTTATTTTGACCCCCCCCCTCTCTCTCTCTCTCTTCTTTCTCTTCAGACCCACATAGCGAATGATATCAGAGTAGGGGTCTTTTGGCTTTTTGCTAGGATTTTGTGCATGTTATTTGATGCAAAAGAAGTTTATGCTACAGAAGCAGATAGACTTTGAACACAATTGGTAGCAAGTAGTTGCGCCATCACACCAAGCGTCTTCTAAGAAAACCCCCTTCTATATATGCGTGTGTGGTTCTCATGCAAATTTTGTCCCTTGCCGATTTTACCCTTCCCCATCACTGAACCATCTTCGAATTTATTTGCCGTCGTTGACTTCCGCACTCCAACTCTTTGCACACGCTGTGGCGGGTTGAAGATCTATTGCTGGATGCATCTAGGAGAAATGCAATTGTTTCTCGTACTCGAGGGCCGGGTGGTCATTTAACGAGGTCCGTCTGATTGTGGCTTGAATTTTCTTTCTCGACTACACTTTTTTTTTTTTTAAAAAAAAGAGAATAAAATTTTAACATCTTGCCGGAAATTTTTGTTTTAATTTCTTTTCTTGGTAATATTATACAATAAATAAGTGAGATATATTTCAAATAAAAGATAATAAAATAAAATTATGAAGTGTAAGATTATGAGTAAAATAAATATAATATAAGTTTATGAGGGAGTTATGAAAAAAGAAATTCAAAATAAAAAAAATTAATTTTTCTAATATATATCTTATATATATGTATGTATGTATGTATGTATTATTTATTTTGCATAGGTTTTAAGTAAATATAAAATTTTGGAGGATTATTTGATGTAGTATTAGAATTTAATTGAGACGACACAACTTAAAATATTTGTAAACTTTTTTATTTATAAATTTGAATTTTTAAGTAGACTTAAGACTTTAAGTTGTTATTTCACAGTTTAATTAAATTATCTATAAAGAAATAAAGAAAAAAGACACAAAGAAGAAGTTATGATCATTTCTACAATGACGATTAAACCCCCACCTTTTCTCAAAGTTTATGGTTTGTGTTTTATTTATTTATTTATTTATTTTATCGGAGATAATTGTGCTAGATGGAATGTCATGTTGCCTTGGTTCGCACTTCACTGCAAAAGCAAAAATAAATTAGCTAGATACCATTCGTGCGTAGAAGAAATGAGGAACATGATTTTTCTATACTACAAAGCAGCTATACCACATTTAGGGATGAACAAGATAGCTGTCGAACTGGAACCCCGACGGACAAAAAATGAGTTAGCAATATTAGGGTACTTGAGAGTTTAGTCTTCTTATTTTCATGAAGATATATATAGAATAATTAACAGCACTCTGAGTAGTGTCCTTATAACACCATTTAACTACAATATCAATGTCCTTTGCCTTGTATTTTAATCGTTAAATGATGTTAAGGATGCTAATTAGAGCGCCGTAAGAAATGAAGATAATATGCTTGAAAGACCCAAAAACTCCATGCCATGCCATCCTTGGTCTAACAAATAATGTGCCATTAAATTGTAAATGTCCTTTTTCCTGTTAAAATCCTATATACTCTTTCCACATCCCCAAAAACAACATCTAAGTTTACTTATGATTCGATTAAGTGGTGTTTATTATACTTATTTATATTTTTAGTGAGTAAAACAAGTTATCATCTTAAATCACTTTTTTTTTTTTTTTTCATTTGAGTTATGTTTAAAATTAATACTTTTATTAATTCGTTTTTTAGAAGAGTAAAATTGAAAATTTTGTTATTAAATATGTAGGACTCATAACTTTCAATTTTTGAAATTTTCGGAAAATCTTGCATTGATTTGCAATTTAGGAATGCCCGTGAACATCACATTCAAAGAATAAAGATGGGGGGCGGATCCTAAGACCTACATCTCTCTCCCTCTCTCTCTCCCAATCTCTCTTTTTTGTTCCTTTTACCCTTTTTCCTTGTTTGCCTTCCTCTTTGGGGTACGAATCCGATCCTAGTACTGGGTTACGAGTAAACCCATAACTACAAATAAAGAGAAAATCGCATTCGCTGTTTGTCATCGGTGTGTTGCTGGGGACTTGGTTAAATTTGGGGCTATTTGGTACAATATTCTATACAGCTGTCCGGGCACATATTGGAAAATTGAAAACGACTTAAACCAACAAAAAAAAAAAAAAAAACAACACGTTTTTCTTTATTGCTCGAACTTCGAAGAGCCCATGTGCTCGCATTTACCCATTTCATCGTGTTCGTTGTTTTTTCTTTCTTTTTTTTTTTTGTTTTTTTCAAACAAATCAACAATTTCATGGTTCTCTGCTGTCCCTTTGGGGTAACTGGGAAGTTAACCCAACCGACAAGCCAGAAAAACGTTACACCTAAAATTCGCAGGTAAAGTGGATGGTACCTGGCCTAATTCGTTTTGGTTAGATATTTGGTTGGGTCTAGTTAAAAGTTAGGGGTTGAGGTTTGGCCAACTTGATCAAAGTGTACAAAGTCAACTACGGTAAAAAGTCTATGGCCAGATTCCCCGACTAGAGTGATGTGTTACTTTGGATGGCCTCTGGTCAAAATCTGTGACCATGTAGTTGAGTTCTATTAAATAATAAAAAAAAACTTTTACATGAGTTTAGTTAAAGACGTGAACATGGATAAAACAAAGTAAAATCGTGACAGATATGGGTTGGTATGTGCTTAACCAGAACACGAATTCGATGCTCACAGAGCGCAGCTTGGCATTCGGTTGCCTAAACTGAAGAACAACGATCGGTTTACTGATTTTTAAAATTTTCGGTTTAATCTGCCCAAACTTTGAGCTAATTCTATGTTTTTTGGCCGATTCGATCGACTAGTCGAATTCTAGCAGTATGGGGGATCCACACAAGCAATAATTGATTAAAAAATCATTGTTTTTTTTTAATTTCAACTTTTTTCATAAAAAAATCAGTAAATTTACAATTAATATATAAAAATACACAACAAACAAGATAGAGTATACAATAAGCCAAGAAAATGTTCAATGATATCTTGTCGCATATTTTTTTTATTTTTAATTGTATATTTTATCATCTTAATTGCAAATATAATAATTATGAGTGAGAAAGTTGAAATTTTAAAACCTAAATTTTACCATTTTTATTGAGTGAATCCCACAATCTAATTGATTTATGGCTAATTCCTCCGACCATAAACTTTTTACGTATTTGATGTTGGCATATGTACGATGACACGACACATGTTACACATAGCCAAACTGCTACCCACAAACTCAGTTTCAATAGGTCGTCTCCTGGCATATTTCTATAGGATTTTCTTGGGATTGTAGGTTGGGAGTTGGAAGAAAACAAAATAGACGTTTTCTATTTACGTACTAAACTAAGAATCACTTTGATAAAGCGAAAGAGGCTTTCGAACCTATGAGTCTGAGCAAAGTTGAATCGCGGGGGTAGGATGAGGGAAGGAGAATATGCATGTGTTCGTGTGTATATATTCCTGTAAGTGTATACCATAGCTTAATATGTAATTTTGGCCAAAAAAAGTACTAAATAATTAAGAAAAAAAAAAGTTGATTGAAGTGCAGAAGCATAATCTGTTCGCTTATGAGTAGGTATCAATGGCTGGGTGCTAAAAAGAATAAAAGACGACAAGGAAGGTGCTGATGAGATAATTGAAGTTACAAGTGCTGCCAAAAGATGTCTATGCCCCTGCTGGCTGTCTCTTGGTTATTTCTATATTGGCTAAAATAATCGTCCTTGACAGTGGACAGCGAAAGATGTCGGCAATCAAAGAGCTCCTTTTTGGATCAATTATTGCCTCTGCCCACCTTTTTCATAAACGTTATGTTGAACGGTTTACTGGGTTCCTAAAATATATAAAACAAGTATCTTAATATATCAAATAAATATAAAAAGAAGCATGCATGCATGCAATTGTTTTTTTTTTTTTTTGGTTTCCTCGCAATTCATGCAATTGATAATATATTAAATTTGACAACAATATATATTCGATCCTCCAGGAAATTGGGGCCCCCTTCAACGAATCGGCACCGGAAATAGCAGTTATTCTGCCTTGCTCCAACGGTTACCGCCATTTCTAGTTGTATGTGTCATATCTCAGATAGATGATAGGTCTTCATCTTCTTTATCGATTGTTTCAATTTGTATGCCACCAAATTATGAGCGATATCGGAGTATATCCTGACAGTAAGTATTTAATCATGTTGAAAGTCTATGATGTTAGATATATATATATATATATATTACAGCTTATGGAATTCCAAGTATCAATTTCCACTTTGAATTTTGCGATTGCGACAAGGGAAGCATGCCCTCCTACATACTTGTCCGACAAAATGAGTTGAATCAAACTAATCAATGGTCTCTTTAATTCAATGATCCCATCCTAATTAAGATTAATAACTAAATAAAAAAATCAAGTGGGAATTTTTAATTTTGGCATCCAATCGTCTACGGACAAATATCTGATTATTAATTGATTAATGAGAGTGACAATTCACAAGCATCAAATTTCACTCTGAATTTTGCGATGGAGACAAAGAGGAGCATGCCCCACTAAATATGAGTCCGACAAAATGTGTTGAATCAAACTGATTAATGAGCCCATCCTAATAAAGATTAAGAACTATTTAAAAAAAAAATATTTGGGATTTGTAATTTTGAGGTGCAATCGTCTGCGGACAAATATATGACTGTTAATTGATTGCTGACAGTGACAATTGACGACGGCTCTGGTGTCGCATCGAAGCCAAGTGTCGAGGACAATTGCATATTTATCCGTGGCCTGACGTCTTGGGCACGTTTGGAAGTTTGTGCTTTTGGATTATATACACGGAATGGGAGGGAATATAATCATAGAATTCGTTGGGTTATTAAATCAAGACTTTGTGTTTGTTAAGTCAGACAAATTCTCTGATCTTAAGACATAAAAAAAAAAAAAAAAAAGGGGGGAGAGAAGATTGGTCTGGCTTTAGATTTCAAAGACGCCAAAGGCCCATGAACGTTTCACTAAATTCTTCAACAAGACTCAACTGCGCGACGTTCAGGGTAAAAAAGGAATTTTATAAATAGTTTGTCATTGCAAGAAAATATTAGGATTTTTTTCTCAAAAAATTAAAGAAAAAAACATAAAAGAAACTGTTAAGCCTGAGTGGAAACTGGAAAAACAAAAATCAAATCAAGAATTTATTTTTTCAGCCTCTCAAGCTCTATCTGCCCTCTGCGTCTCTGTATCCTTTTCTCATCTCGGCATTGATGTAGCTCCGAAAAGAGCCATTGAAGCTCAGAATTGTAGAAACAAATAGTGCTGACGTTTCCAACTTTCCAAGACTCCAAACAAAAAATGACCCCTTATTGACATCAAGGGATTTTCAGGCGAGAAAATTAACTCTATTCCCATAGTAGTGTTACTTTTGAGATTTTTACTCAAAAAGTAACACTTCTTGTTTTTTATTTGAGATTTTCACTTAAAAGTAAAACTTTTTCTTTAGGAAAACGCACAGAAAAAAAAAGAAAAAAAATAGAAAAAAGAAAGAAACAATGCCAAGTGTCTTGTCGTTCAGACTCTCACAATGACCCAGAAAATATTGAATTGAAATAAAGTATGTTTTTTCTCTCCTCGCATATTTCTTTCATTTTAATAAAATGAAGAAACGTTACCATATGCTTACTATATTATGAGTTACAGAATAAGAAGGAAGCGCGATGGGGGGTGACAGAGAACGTGCTCCTACGGTTCATAGAAGGGTATGATCAACTCGTTGATTGTTGGGAACTTTCACTCTTCTATATTCGAAATATTCAAGCATTACGATCTGCAGCTCAAAGGTTTCTTATGAAGTTTTCTATATTCGAAATTCGCCATTAAAGTTGAATTAAAAAAATTGATACAAAACGTTACATATTATATGATTTTATGTATTTTCTTTAAAATATAAATATTTATATATTTTAGTTGATGATACTTTGACAAGAAAAAAAAAAGAGAGAGGCATATTTTAGTTAATGGGCCGCATGGGCCCATGATAGTGTTTTCACCTTTTACACTGAAGCTTTATGGTTGACAGGACCCCAAAAAAAAAAAAAAAAAAAAAAAAGGGCGTGGGGGGGCTTTAGGTTGAATTCCATTTAACTATGTTGAAGGTGGAGACCACTTAACAACATGGATTGGCCCCCAATACTAAGCCCATATTTCTGGCCTATGTGACAACGAATGTAAGCCTGTCCCGGTGCTCCATGGGAACCTGGGATTTAATAGCCTCTTTATTCCGTAAACCGATTAAAAATGTCGAAATGGAAAAGGGTTCGAGCTTGCATGATTATCCGTTAACTTCTCCTTTTTGATAGAATGATTGTCGTACAAATCTTTGAGTTAATTCACTTCCAGTTTTCTATTGGGAACTCGAAATTGGAAAGAGCTTTAAGTCTTTCAATAATTATTTGAGTTAAAAAGACTTTAAGGTTTGGTACGAATGCGTAGAGTTCCAATTTAACTAAAAAAAAATGAGTGTAATCCTTATCACGACAATTTTCCCGAAAATTAACTATATGTGACAGAGATGTTCCGCAGTATCAGTTATTATATGGATACAATGCATTTGGCATAACAGATAATTATAAGTATAACTTATCATCAAAGAGTTGGAATTTGGTTATACCTTCATCGTCGTTTCCATATCTTAATTTCCACTACAAATACAAGTTAACATTCTACTTCTTCATTTTTTTCTGCTCGTTATCATTTTGACGATGGCAAAAATGAATCTGCTTTCCATCTTGAGATTTATGCTTATAGTTTTCAGTTTCCATTTTTCTGCTTCTGCAATTGAAGTTTCTTATGACAATAGAGCGCTGATCATAGATGGAGAGAGGAAACTCATACTTTCTGGTTCCATCCATTATCCTCGTAGCACTCCTGGGGTAAGTTTTTTTAAAGTTATACCTTTTGAGTTGATTTTTGGTTTCTAAAATTATTTGTGCATGAGTTTGACTTCTATTTTCTGGTGTTACAGATGTGGCAATCCCTAATAAGAAAAGCGAAAGACGGTGGTCTAAATGCAATTGAGACTTACGTTTTTTGGAATGCTCATGAGCCTCAACGTCGTCAGGTCTTTATTATTAACTTTTTTGAGTTCAACCTTTTTTTTGTTTTGTTAAAAAAAATTAAAAACTTCTTATAAATTGGTCACTAGATTTCATCTAAACCTCTAGTAATTTATTCATCCAAAAAACTTATTACTATTATCATATTCATATATATATATATATATATATATAACAAAAAATATATTTATACGTATATAAGTATGGCCAGCCTTTTTGGTATTAGTACTTTTCATTTCTTGTAATAATAAATAAGAAGGGGTTGGGTTACTTGCGCATATCATTATGGCTAAATAGGATATTTCTTATTCTCAACCTTTTGTTCATAAGGTTTACACTTACCCTCGTTTTATTCAGTATGACTTCTCTGGAAATCTAGACCTCGTTCGATTTATTAAAACTATTCAAGAAGAAGGACTTTACGCTATTCTTCGGATTGGCCCATATGTCTGTGCAGAGTGGAATTACGGGTAATGATTTATTAAAGAAATTTGTTTTGCTTTTCATTAAAAAATACATTTTGTTAACTTTATTTTCAAATTAATTTTTGGCAGAGGGTTTCCTGTCTGGTTGCATAGCTTGCCAAATATTCAATTTAGAACGAACAATGATGTGTACAAGGTACAATAATATTTTGCTATAAGCTGAATGTGCTTGTCTCGTCCACTTCCAATTCTAACACTTCTTTTCTTTGGGTACAATCATCATAACAACATTTTGACATATTTGTAAATGCAGAATGAGATGCAGAATTTCACAACATTGATAGTGGACAAGATGCGAGGGGAGCAACTTTTTGCTTCACAAGGAGGCCCTATAATCCTTGCTCAGGTTTGTAAATTATGTTACTATCAATTAATTGCCTTCTCATGTTCATTTGCTCACTAACAAAAATTTAGCCCACTCTTGCGGCTACAAGACTGAATTGTAAAAGATAGTTAAATTAAATTAATTGAACAAGTGTATCGTATAGATTGTGATTTCATGGAATATTGTCTTCTCATTTTTATTTCTACGCCGTTTTTTTAATTTTTAATTTTTATTTTCATCGATTCCCTTCGCTGAACACAAAAGATCGAAAATGAATACGGAAATGTGGAGTGGGCATATGGACAAGGTGGAAAGGACTACGTCAATTGGTGTGCAAACATGGCTCAGGGCTTTCACGTTGGCATTCCTTGGATTATGTGTCAACAAGAGGATGCTCCGGCTCCAATGGTATCCATTTCTGTTCTTTTCTTTTTTTTTTTTCCCCCTCCTTTAATGAGTCCACTGGTATCTACTTCTAATCAACCATAAATTTTGTCTTTAAATTATGGTAGTAGTGCATGCAGCATGTTAACATCCTTATTGTGACATGCAGATTAGTACATGCAATGGATACTATTGTGACCAATGGAACCCAAAGCGAAACGACATTCCTAAGACATGGACTGAGAACTGGGTTGGCTGGTTGGTTACACTTTTTCTTATCATTTATATTTTTGCTACTTCAGTGTTGGCATAGATATATTAGGTTTTACTAAAATTTGGTTTCTGAATATATATATATATATATATATATATATATTATTAGGTATAAGAATTGGGGTTCTCAGGATCCACACAGAACTGCTGAGGATATTGCTTTTGGTGTTGCAAGATTTTTCCAACTTAGTGGCACCATACAGAATTATTATATGGTTGGTAGTTTTTCCCATGGTCATACAACATTTGTCTGATTTATACCTAACCTGACCCTTTTTATATCCATCTAATAGAGATCGAACATGTATACTTAGTCTTGTAACTTTAATTTTATGTTTTTAGTACCATGGTGGTACCAACTTTGGCAGGACAGCAGGAGGTCCATATATTACAACGTCTTATGATTATGATGCACCACTTGATGAATATGGTGAGAAATCTTTTTTTTTTTTTGGTCCTTATTTATTTTCTCCCTCGTTTTGTTTATTTTGGGATTCACATATGCTAAACTTTGATGGGAATCATTTAGCTTCTTTTACAAAATACTTATAGGTAATTTAAATCAACCCAAGTGGGGCCATCTTCAGAAACTTCATCTTGTTTTGAGATCAATGGAGAAAACTCTCACAAATGGTGTGAGATCTGAAATTGATTTCCAGAATAATAGGGCTGTAAGTATTTTCGCTAATAAATACTCTCTTAGTCACAATATACGATTATATTGACTAATGCCAATATTTTTCAACTGCAGGCTACAATTTACTCTTACGAAGGAAAAAGAAGTTGCTTTTTGTCAAACCCAGATGCAACTGATAATTTCACCTTCAATTTTGAAGGCAACCAATATAATGTTCCTGCTTGGTCTGTCAGTATTCTTCCTGATTGCTACACAGAGGAGTACAACACTGCTAAGGTTAATGCTCAAACATCCATAAACGTTAGGAAGCCAAATGCAGCTGATGATTTCGAGGAACCTTATAAATTGAACTGGGTGTGGCGAGCTGAACATGCAGTGCATCCTGATAAGCAAGGCTTGGTAAAGGGTAGTGTTTTGACTGCAAATGATCTTTTGGACCAGAAAAGAGTAACAAATGGATCTAGTGACTACCTATGGCTCATGACAAGGTATATCCAATTTCTTCGCTTTTGGGTGTTTCAATCTACTTCTCTCACTATATGATAAAGCTGATTTCGATTGATTTTTTATGCAGTGTTGATCATAACGAGAGTGATCCTCTATGGGGCAAAGATGTTATACTGCATGTACATACTGAAGGCCACATAATCCATGCCTTCCTCAATGGGAAGCACGTTGGTAAGAATCTGATACGAATGTTTTGAATATTGGTCAGATTCATAATTTATAATGTCAATAATAACTCAATAACTAATTTTTTAGGATCGCAATGGGCTCAAAATGGTCATTTTGAGTTTGTGTTTGAGAAGGTGGTCAAATTGAAAAAGGGAACGAATCACATCACTTTGCTCAGTGTTACTGTTGGATTGCCTGTAAGTTCAATTACATAGCCACAATTAGTCCCTATAGTAGAGCACGATTATTCTTTTTTTTTTTAAAAAAAAAAAGAATTTTTGGTTATTGCGGTGTCTATTTATCTCTTTGTTAAAATTGGCTAGAACTACGGTGCAAACTTTGATAAGGCAAGAATTGGAATTCGAGGTCCGGTTAAATTGATTGCAAGAAACGGAGAGGATGAAGTGACTCGTGACATTTCAAAGAACAAATGGATTTATAAGGTGGGACTACATGGTGAAGAGATTGGACTTAATGAGGCTTGTAGTCCTCATCACCATGAATGGAATGCAAAGAATCGCCCAGCAAACAGACCCCTTATTTGGTATAAGGTAAATGTTTACTCTTTGTTTTTTGCAGGAATCATTTGGATACAAGTAATAGTAGATGAATAACAAGGTAGGTTTTTGGTATGTCTTTTCTCATATTTATAGGCCAATTTCAAAGCTCCTTTGGGAAACGATCCTGTAGTCGTGGATTTACAAGGTTTGGGCAAGGGAATTGCTTGGATTAACGGTCATAATATTGGGAGGTACTGGCCAAGCTACCTTGCCCCTGAAGATGGTTGTTCTTTGACGTGCGACTATCGTGGATCATATGGGGCTGGTAAATGCTTGACTAACTGTGGCAAGCCTACCCAACGATGGTAATCAATATTCTTAGCAAGGATTCTTTGTTTCATGTATTGTTTTCATTTGGACTAAAATTTTAACATTGTTTTTTGTTTTTTTTTTTTGGTTTTTAACTCTTGACAACTTTTTCAGGTATCATATTCCACGAGATTTCTCCAAGACGATGATAACGAGCTTGTCTTGTTTGAAGAATTTGGAGGCACCCCAGATCTTGTGACCTTTGAAACTGTTACTGTGGGGACAGTATGTGCTGATTCTTATGAAGGGAACACTTTGGAATTATCATGCCAAGGAGATGGAGTTTTCTCACAAATTAAGTTTGCTAGCTTTGGTATGCCTGGAGGCTCTTGTGGAGATTATCATAAAACTCAATGCCATTCCAGCAATTCTTTGGAAGCTGTCCAAGAAGTAACTACTGTTCTTTGCTTCTAGTAATTACAACTTCGAATTCTTGTGAATAGTCTAATTAACTTAATAGAGGATTAGCTAATCAAGTCAAGTGATGATTTTATTTTGCAGGCATGCATTGGAAAGCCAGGTTGTTCTTTCAAAGTCTCTGAGGAAACATTTGGACCTCTACGTTGCAAACTTGATGCATATAGATTGGCCATTGAAGCTATCTGCAGTTAGGTTCCTTGCTTAGATGTTTAGGTTTTCTTCTTCTATGTTATCCTTCTCATACGGGAAGCTCTAGCAAAGTAGATCTTGAACTTCTAGCCTTCAATTACTGAAAATAAATAGCCATGTTTCGCATTTTAGTTCTTTTCCTTGACGGGTGTTTCATATCTTGGTCAATGCAAGTTAGACTTAAATTTTTATTTTCAATTACACAATGAAAATGCTAGGAGTTGTGGAGCTCAAAATTCCCTCTTTCCGATTCAATAAAGTTGGCGTAGACTAAAATAATTGTCTGGCGATTATGGAGTTGAATTCCAAGTTCTATAATGAATTTTTCACCGCAAAGAAAATTTCCTGTATTTGCTAGCTTTTAAAAGTTGTTTATCTACAATATGGTAACAGAGTACAAAAAACTAGCAGATTTCTGATTTAAGTTACCATGCATTGAACCATCACCAGTAATCGTTGCATGAGCACTGACCATCCGAAAAGCAATGAAACCCCGAAGTATCCCGTAAGAAAATCTCTTTGCCAGTGACAACTGAAACGTGCTTCAAAAATGTATGGCAATCCCCACAAAGGAGGACATTCTTAACAAGTCGAATGGGCTCTCCTGGTCTAGTTGTCAGAAGGCCGTAGGTTGTTGCTAGTTTTGCACTGTGATAGAACAGGAAGTCTTTCTTCTGATGCTCTCCTACTTCATGAAGAACAAAGCTCGTATCCGGCTCATACCCAACTTTTAAGCATTCCAAGATTAAAATCTCTAGTCCACTGTAGATATCTTTTGTTTGGGGATGAGATTTGTCTCTTACATAGAATGAATGGACCTTCTTTTGATGAATGATCCAACTTCGACATGGATACTTTTCCAGCCCTCTGTCCTTCATATTCTCCCTAACCATTTCTGAGCAATTCCACCTCCCAGATGCAGAATATAGATTTGACACAAGAATGAATGTTGACAAATCCTGTGGCTCCATAGTAAGTATACGCTTAGCAACCCTCTTCCCAATGGTTGCATCTAAATGGAGTCTGCAACTATCAAGCAAAGCTCGCCAAACAAAAACTTCAGGCTGAAAAGGCATCTGAATTATCAGTTGCTCTGCTTCTTCTAGGAAACCCCAGGATCCTAGAACACTAACCCAAGAGGCATAATGCTCTGAAGTGGGCTCAAAGTTATAAACTGATTTCATTGAGCCAAACAAGCTGCAACACTCATTGACTAAGTTTGAAGTTGTGTGCTTATAAGATGAAATAATTAATTTAAAAGTGATTGCATCTGGTTTTACACCAGCCTTCTCCATTCTGGACCAGACAGCCAGGGCCTCATCACCCTGCCTATGAAGCAGATGCCCTGAAATTAAAGCATTCCATGAAACTATATCATGTGCTGACATAGAATTAAATGATAAAATCGCATCATCCATGTTGTAACACTTTGAATACATGCTAATTATGGAATTTCCCACTCCTAAATCAGCTAGAAACCCCTCTTTGAGAGCATGAGAGTGAATTTGCTTTCCCATCTCAAGAAACCCCAAAGTTCCACAAACTCCAAGCACTGAACTCAATACAACTTCATCCAGAAGCATTCTCTCTTCTAATTGACTATGGTGGAAAAGAGATATTGCTTCCTCTGGAAGACCATTTCGAGCATAGCCACACAGCATTGATGTTTGAACCACAGAGCTGTCTCTATCAGATGGCCAAATACAGAACATCTTCTCAGCATCTTTCATCCTTCCGCACCTTGTGTACATATCAATCAAAGCTGCCTCAATACAAGCATTTGACCCAAAACCAACCTTAAGGACAAACCCATGAATTTGCCTACTACTTTCCAATGCGCAGAGCAAGCCACATGCATTGACAACACTAGTCAAAGTGAAATCTGACAACTCTATTCCTTCCTGAAGCATCTTGATAAACAAATCCAACGCCTTCAACCCCTCACCATTTTGGAAAAATCCTGCCAAAAGTGCATTATAAGAGATAGAATTCCTCTCTGGCATCTTCTCAAATACCTCTAAGGCTAAATCCACCAACCCAAATTCCATATATGCCATAATCAATTCCGTCCAAGTCACTATATCTCTTACTGGCATTCTCTCATACACCGATTTTACATCTTTTAAACTCCCACACCTAATGTAGAACCCGATTATTGCATTGTTCACACTCAAATTGGCCTCCAAACCAATTCTGACAGCATAGGCATGAGCCTCTCTACCTGCTTTAACAGCCTGGATCCCAGTGCAAGCCGTCAACAGTGATGAAAGTGTAAAATCATCAGCCATAATCCTACTTTCTAGTAAATAACGAAACAATTCTAACGCTCTTTCATATAATGATTCTTTTACAAAACACGATATGACAGTATTCCAAGAAGCAATATCTCTTTGAGGCATGCCACCAAACAATTGACTCGCATAATCCAAACACTCACATTTACCGTACAATCCCATTAAGGCATTTGCTACAAAAACACATTCTAAAAATCCCATCTTGACCGCCAAGGCATGAACTTGAAAACCTAACTCTAAATCCAAAGTCCTAATGCAAGTAGTTAAAATGGCAACAAAGCTGTACTCATTAGGCTCAATATCAGAACTCCGCATCCTAAAGAAAAGTTGAATTGCTTCGGTTTCTTGATTCGCCTTAGCGAAACCTGAAATCAAGGCAGTGTAAGACACCACGTCGGGCCTCGAAAGCCCCTTGAAAACCTCATAAGCATCACGAAGAAGACCAAGCTTGAGGTAAGCTGTAATGACAGCATTGCCCAGATAGGTATCTTCTTCAAGCTTGAGAATTGAAGCGTGTACGGCTCTGGCAACACCAAAATCAACGAATTTGACTGATAAGCTAAGCAAATAAGGCAAATCATCGATGTATACCGGAGATTCAGCACCAGCGGGGCGTGAACCAAAGCCGTCAAGATGGTGTACAGGAAAAGAATGCGAAGGCACGAGAGATTGAGTGCTGGGGGTGGAGAAATGAGGCTGGTGGCGCCGCCGGTGGCGGGGAGGATTGGGTTTAAGGAGGGAAAGGAGCAAAAGCGGTGGAAATTGAGGTGGAGTTTTGGCCCACTTTAGAGGAAAGTGAAAGGAATTTTGCGTCACAGAAGAGGTAAACACGGTGGTTCTGGCGGTGGCGGTTGAGGCAATGGTGTTTATGGTGGGTTGGATAACGGCGGCCATGGAGAAGAAGAAGCGCTAACCGTTATCCCGGTTTGCCCAAACCGGATTTCGTTTAATGATTTATTTATTGTTTTATACCACGGGCCATGTAAATTATCTGTGATTGAAGTTGGGGAACAAAACGATCGTGAGATGCATCTACTCCGGCTGATTATCCCAATCTTTTCAGATTTTATTACGATGATAATAATAATAATAATAATAATAAATCTTTTTGTAGAGTCTTTCTATATATCATTTTGTAGAATATCTTTCTTAAAATTGCTTTCATTTAGATAGCACAGTCAAATTAAAATAAAAAAAATTAAATTGTGATACATAATATTATTAATTCAAATATAACATCTGAAATAAAATGAATTGACATGCAAAAAAATAAAATTTAAGCAGTTATGTAGTCGAAAAAAAAAACATTTTAAAATTTTTTAAAAATTAAATTATTAATGTGTGTGTGTTTGTGTGTGTGTGTGTATAATTTATTTAGACGTTGCTTGTTCTCTGTTTTATTTTTCAAGTTGGGTCATTAGTTTACTTGGACAAAAAGCTGAAATGAAAATGTGTAATGGAGAATATTTATTGAATGACCGCATTTTATGTTGTTCAACAGGTAGGCGGTTGCAAAGAACCATAGCTATCTTATTCAAAATGAGTGACTGACTCACAGGAAAAGTATTCCCTAAAATGAGTCAAAGACGCAAGCGATTCTTGCTATCTGTATAGCTGTGGAAGTTTACATAGCCAGTCAGATTACTTAACCAGCAAAGAACGGATGTGGAAAATGGTACGAAACAGAATTGTAAAGTAGCAAGTGATTAAACATATGTTGGATTGATGTTATGAAATGAGGGAGAATCCCTGTTGAATTAGGTCACCGGCCAGGACCTCGTAAGCAGATTCAGAGGGATGAAAGCCATCCCAGAAGACATACTGTGTAGCATTGGAGCATGTTCCTAAAGACCATGCATTGCAGAGCACTGAGGTCTCAAGTGTACCTGTTCCGCAGCATGACTTTCTCGATTCCAAGAAGCCTGTGTCCAAGATACAATTTGACGGAAAAAAAATTTCAGTGTCGTGCAAACTAAATTCTGCATGCCTTCGGTATGCATAAACAGTGGCCGTATTATGCAGATTCTCAAACTTACCATTGTCACTAGGTTTTAAAACGATGTCCAAGAGAGGATGGTAGACGTCAAGAACCACTAGTTTGAGCCCAGGGAGCCTCTCCACCAGGCTTCGAGAAGTGCTGTTTAGCTTCTTGTTGAACGAAATGGCATCCCTGTTTAGCCTGTCAACACACTGGTTGCTTCCCAAACCAAAAAGAGTGATAGCTGCAGGTAAACACCCCGTTGGCGGTAGCGTTGTTACTCCAATCCTTCTTGCTCCCAATTCATATAAGTTCTGCTCAATACATGTGATTAGTGAAAGATCTGGATTTTGTTTCGTGTATATTCAAGCGAAATATCATGCTAATCTCCCATTTATAAGATAGACAGAAAATATTTTTACAGATGAATTTTGGTAATATGTATGGTGCAGAATGCACATTTGACAGATTGTTAGATCAATATTTAAATTTATTCAGCCCAATTTATGAAGAATGTGTGGAAAATATGTACCAAAGAAGAATGCGTTGAGTGTGATACCTCAATGAAAGTGGAGAAAGATGTTACTAGAATGTCAGAAAACTCATCAGGCGAGTAGTTAGTTTTAAGAAAGGGGTCGATGTAATAGTTCTGAATAAAATCACTGCTGCCAGCACTCAAAAGGTGGATTCCACCAGAGAATATTTTGTTGGCTCTGGCTTTTCCTACCATGTTCACAACTTTCGTTTGGTACTCTCTGTAATTATTTAGTTGTTCGGTCAATGAAATGGCACCCTGCAGAATCCAGAAGAACGAGGGATTGTGCCCTGTGTTCACGTTAATTTGTAGTTTGAGAGATAGATAGATAGATAGATAGATACATACATACATACATATAAATGGGCTGTTCCATCATAAAGGCCAGAAGAAGCTGAGGCAAAGTTGACTCCAGTAAGGATGTTCCTTCCTCTGGCTTCTTGGCTTAGGTAAGATGGTGGATATGAGGTGAAGCCAAGGTACTCAGCTGTGCATGAAGCAATGAAACTTTCATAAGACTAAAAACAAAAAGGAGAGAAAAAAAAAAAAGAAAAGAAAAAAAAGAGAGTTGATTCCTGGGAAATGTTACCAGTGAAGTCTGTGGCCAGCTTTCCATTGCTGAACCTTCCAGTTGGTCTGTGAGTAACAAAGTCCCTTCCATACGGAGGGAAGTTTGCTTTGATGATTGTATTCAGGTTGTTGTTGTTACCCACATCAACGATCGAGTCCCCAAAGATGTTAAGTGCTTCAACAAGAGGATCCCCACTTGCCACCACCGAGAAAACTGAAACAAGCAAAAAGCTAGCACAAATACTAAGTGCAAACTCCATTTTTTGTTTTTTAATTCTTTTCCATTGCTTGTGCTCATGTGTGCAAGAGCATATATGTATGGAGGGGAAGCAATCATGAAGAATAAAGAAGAAATATTTTTCTTATTTAGAAATATATTATCTTCTTGTATTTTAAATTTTATTATGTTAAATATTTTATTATATAAAATATGATATGATATGATATTCTACTATTTAAAAAAATTATATTATTGGCATATATATTATTTTATTTCTTATTTACTTTATTAACAAAAATATTTTTATTATATGAAATAATATATTTTATCATTTAAAAATGTTATGTTATTAACATAAATATGACGTGCTATAAATTAATTAAATTAATATAGAGTTTTCAGTTTAATTTTGGGATGAATTTTGGGTTAATTTGTCCGCCGTCTGGCCGGAACAACCAACTTTGACACCACACGTGTTGCAGCGTGTCGGTGTCTCATCTTGTTCGAATGAAATCCATAGCGTCGAAGGCACCTTTCCCATCCTCCAACGTCTCCGTCTCCGTCTCCCATTGCCGATGCAACCAATCGACGTTTGCTATCTCTCTCGTCGGAATAACCGTGGTCGTTGACTAGAAGGTTGAACGGGTCTCTTTTAGAATCTTTAATTTTAATTTTTGTTATTTACTTAGAGTTTTAACGAGTGATAAAAAAAGGAAATAATAAAAAAAATCAAATTGTGATGGATAGTGCCATAAATTAAAATATGTTTTTTTAATCACTCGACTTTATCTATATAAAAAATTTAGTTAAAGAAATAAAAAATAAAATATATATAATCTTGTAAATCTATGCAATTCAATGCATCCTTCCATTATGCTAATGAATCTATTTCCCACTCAATCACGCGTCAGCTCTATGCAATCCAACGTGTTTTTCCATTATGCTGCTGATACATCGGTTTAATGTTTGGACATTCTATTAGAGGACACGTAGAAAGACAAGTGTATCCTCTACTATGCAGATGAATTTATTTCCACTTGAATTTTGGGGTTGCCACCCAATGCCCTCTTCTGCTTCCTGCTCAGACTCTGTGCCCTGCTTATCGTTGTCAACATTGTTTGATGAAGTGAAGTTGCCTAGCTTTGTGGTTGAAGGCAAATCTATGAAGTGCTTATTTTGTTCCCACTAAGCCGATGTTTGAAGATAATTTATATATATATATATATATTTAAAATCGACGTCAGTTGTTTCGCGTTTTTCAACATTTTAAGATTGGTGGTTAAGTTTTTTTTACAACAAAGAGAATGATGAAGAATGAAAAAAAAAATAAAAAAAAAAGAGGAAGATTTCTTATTTAAAAATTTATTATTCTCTTATATTTAAATTTTATTGTGTTAAATATTTATATAAAATATTATATTATTAACATAGATATTATCTTATTTTTATTTATAAAAATTAAATTAATATTTTGAGGATGAATTTCCATTAATTCCTCTTATTTGTCCTACGTCAGGCAAGTGAGAGATGAATTTAAAAAAGGGCGGAATTCCTGTGGCAGGAAGGCGTATGGAAGCCTTCCACATGTTCTAATTTAGTTATTTTGATCACATTTTTGAAAGGGAAAATGTTTTCATGCTCGATTCCTTTGAAGGGGTTGATTTTGTGGACTTCATAAAATCAACACCCCAAGTCCTTTCGACATGCCGAAATTAGGACAGAATAGCACCGTTCCTTGAGAGATGAGCGTTATCCGGGACAGGGGAAAGCGGTCCATGCGCATTTTCTCTTATACCAAATAATGATTATTGGCGTACGCATATCTATGTTTCTGTAGTTTCTGCGCATCTTTCTTGGTTTTTGTCCTCTGGTAATGGAGCTAACTAATTGGTAGCTACTATTTTACTTGTTTTGGAAAGTAATTATTGTATGAAACTCTCTTACCCTGAGTTGGTAAGAGACAATGCACGGAACTCCATCACCATGACTCTCACTTCTAACACGACGGAAATCTTTAAAAAGTCAGACCTAAAAGTATGTGTCTAATTCATACACTTTCAAATATGCCTTTATTGTTAAACTGGTATGAGAATCTTGCTAGCCTCCTCACGAGAACCAGCAATTGATGAGCAATTGATGCACAATTTGCAAAGAATTCTATTTTTTCTAGTGAGGAATCACACCTGAAGACGATGCCGGAACGCATATGAATACAAAAACAAGCACACAAGGAATAGACTGCATATAATACACCAGAATTCTTTGTCATCAATTTACAGTTCAAAAGCCATTAAAGGCAAACGATTATGCTATTCCATTACACCAGGGAGAAAAATCAGTGTGTGAACTTTGTCAAGGACACAAAAAGAGGAGGGGGGGGATATGGATCAGTTTGCAGTGACGTTACAGGACAGAAGGGCGCTCGCATAGCCCCCAATTATCTTCTGTATCGGTAGCGCTTGAAGTTGAAGTAAACATGCAAAATTCCACGTTCAAACGTGCACTTAAATCCCTTCTTATGAGAATACTCCCACTCTTTGTTTACAATGCGGAACGCCTGTCAAACAATTATAAATCCATTACTCATCAAATCCACACCAAAACAAGGAGATTTGTCTTTTGGATCGGGATGCTTACTATATCTTCATAAGGTGGCCCTGCATGGAACCTTATAATGCAGGTCTCATCACTGTTCCCATCCTTCTCAATGGTGAAAGTTGGAGCCTTTGTCTTGTCAACAAGGTCTGGATAGAAGATATTAAATTTGTAGCCTTGCACAATCTTTGGAGGTGGATTATCATGATCATAGTGGGTTTGATTGTATTTGTTCCACTCATATCCAGTGTGAACACGGTTGAAATATTTGGGCTTTCTTGGTCGGTATTTGTCGTGCCACCAATATACCTGTGTCCATGTCGATTGGTCAATAACACTGAAGATGAGGACGCCTAGAGAAAAGAATTACCCAGGTCTACCATCTATTTTGACCCTTTTAAGTAGAGCTTACAAAGTCTAATTCCTCTTCTACGTTAACAAAAAAAAAAAAAGTCTAATTCCAGCTAGGATTAATCTATTCAAGGCTTTTATTGCTCCCTAATGAACGAAGCAACCCCAATGAATAATTGCAAGTACGTTATTTTCTCTAACAGAGAAATTGTTTCTATTAGTTGGTGGAAGACTGATGTGATGTCCAAATCTAGGGCTTCTGAACTCCGTCTGATGGAGCACAAGATTTCAGTAGGGAATCTCATGGAAATGTAAACTAAGAAAAAGAAACAGAGTTCAATAATCTCATGGAAATGTGAACTAAGAAAAACAAACAAATTTAGATTGGATGCTTTGAACTGTTAACAACATCGGACGAAATGTTGTCAGCCAACCAGAGCAAGCAACTAATCATGAGATGAAGAGGGTTATCCCAGGGAATTATATACATGTTGCAAAGATGGTAGGACAGTAATCCACAAAGCAGATGAGAAAAGAACTGGTGACAAGCAACTTCCATTGTAAGCACTTGTGGCAGATTGAGGCAAGCTGGAGGCCCAAGGCCTTGGTACAGCTGCCCCATTTCATGCTCATCACTATGCCACAAAGAAAAGAGAAAGGGGGGCTTGGAACTGAGGAACACCAAACAGAGGCAGACAGCCAAAATGACGGAGATATGGCACAGAGCACCGGTCAAGGCTATTGGAAGGACATATCAATCATCCCCACGAGAGCCCCTAAACTACATGGTTCCTTATGCTGGTGAAAATAGAAATGTCAAAAAACTTTTTTAGATGATGCATATATGTGGTTTCTTACCAACGGCTTAATTCAATCCTCCAATGTCTAGAACTTTTTTACCATTTGTCCGCCAAAACACTACCTAAACAAGATTCCCCTCTACATCTATAAAAATAAAAAAGGAAAATGGCAGAAAATTAATAATAACAATACCAACATGTAAATTAGGGCGAAAAGATAAAGATAAGGCACCTGTGAGTCCAGGTTTACTTCAGCACCAGAGCCAAACACAGCATCACCTTCTTCCATGGCTCCCATAGATTTTATGGCTTTAAGCTCAAAGTTTTCATCTGATGGAGGTGGCTTTGATGCCATAGCTTCTTGAATTCGTCTTTGCTGTTCCTCTAGCACAGCCATGCGTTTCCTTTCCTGTTAATGAACCAAAAGAATTATGGTCAAACCAAAAAACATCTCATGCTCATTGCTAGATAATAAAGAAACTGTTGTGGAAGCTACCAGTGCAGCCCTATCCTCTTCAGGATCAATTGCTTCTTCATTATCATCCTCATGCATCAAGTCAGGTGAAAAGGATCCAGCCTCATCTCCCTCCTGGTCCTCCATCAGGATTGGCTCTGGTGAAAATGTTTCAGCATCTACAAACACAGATACATAGATTGGTCTGTGCTCAGAAAGGGGAAATGACATTTTCTTTAGAATAAAAGGTCAAAATTTGCATACCTTCTACATCATGATCACTCTCCTCTTCACTAGGCCTGGGACTATGGTCACTTTCCAACCTGTCATTGCCCACCAGGGGTGGCTCAAGTCGTTGCAAATGTTTCCGTAACATTTTAGTGTGAATTTCCTTCAAACGAGCCTGTAATTGCAGGAGTTCACTCATAAGGATTTATGCATAAAATTGTCCTTAATATGATAACACAATGAGGAACTGAGATGTAATTACCTTGGCCTTGTATATTTGGAGCCGATTAAGGACAGCTTCCCAATATTCAACTACCTTTGCAGTGCCTGAACTCATTTGTGATTCAATTTGGGACTGTAATGCTTCAAGTTCACTAGAATTTTTTCCTTCCAAGAGATTCCTGACATCTACTTCAATACTAGAATGCAGACCCCTCTCCTCAGCAAGCAACTCAGCAGGAGGTTCCTCACCACGTACCCTAGCCCGATCCAAGGCATCTTTCTTCTGTGCTTCGGCTAGTTCCCAACTACCAACCACCAAAAGTGCCTGTGAATTGTACACGTCAACACATCACACATTCATCTTCAAAGATAAACAGGATAAATTAGCAACTTTTACCCAAACATTAAAGACTAATACTGCATAATATTCAGGAACAGCCCTTTTGATAGAGACCATAACAACAAGAAGTTTAAACAACGGACTTAGTCAATGAAATTTGTGATTTTTTTTCACGCTAAAATTCACTTAACATAACAAAGGCAAATTCTTAATGTTGTTTGACAAAATGACAAATAGTGAAGGAGCATATTTAAATAAGTACAGTAAAATATACGTGAAGCTTCTATTAATTTCCCCTAAAAAAAGGAAGTATAAAGAAAAGCAACTCAACCTCAAGGAAAGGAAAAGAATAATACCTCCCAATAATCAATATGCATTTGCGTTGTCCTATCCATATCTAAATGCATTTTGATGTCATCATGGAGTTCTTCCATCTCTTTCACCGTCAAACCCTGTATCATGCATGTCAAATGCCCATGTGAACACCTAACTATTGCAACATGTCATTTACAATGTTAGCCTTCACCAAAAGGTATAGTTAACTGCAGGAAGAAAAGGGCAATATGTGTATTCTATATTTACCTTAAAAACCATGTATGGCTCATTTATTTCTATATCCAATTCATTTGACACATTGAGGTGCTTTGACAGAATATCAATAGGCTTCATTCTCCCTTCACGCAACCGAATTTCTGATCGGACTTTGCTTTGATCAAAATGAAACTACAGATTTAACATATGTTAACATCACATATTAGAAACAAAAATAAAAGCAGTGATGGCCACTGGAAACTGGATAGAAATGAAATACAATTAGAACATACCTCCTCTTCCCTTTCTCCCAGTCTTGGTACTCAGCCCTAGAACGTTCTCTGGCTAACATCGCCTGAAGCAAGAAATGATTACCAAACCAAAAGACAAACATTATATCAACCATTAAAGGAAATCAGGACAGATTTTAAATTGCATTTGGCTGTATAGCAAACAAAACATACCATTTCTTCCTCATGGCGTGCCTTTTCAAGAGCCCTTTCCTCTCTTCTCTTTTTCACCTTTTCAATCTCTGCCTGTACAGTGAAATTAAACAAATGCACATAGATTGATATCATGTTCAATAGAGGGGTTAAGATATTGAGCAATCAAGTATCAGCTCTCACTGAGAGGTCAAAAGAAAAATAAGTATCTAAATAAAAAATATGGAAAAGCCTTAAACAATTTGTGTTCCATGCAGGTCCAAACGTGCAACTGTTTACATTTTTTTTCTATTATATATTTCATGAGGTTCAGCCAAGAGGGAAAAGGGGAAGCTCACTGATGCACTCTGTTTCCTAGATAATAAGAGTTATCGACTCTAACAACCACATGAAATCCATAAAATAATAATAGTTCCCTAGTTTGTTAATAATGAACAAGTCACAAACTAAAACAACAGGTTCACGCCAGAATTACATAATACTTTGATAACACACAAGGAGAAGGAAACTTAAAAATTAATGCAGCTGAGAAATAAGGTATGCATACCATCCTTTCTCTCTGTCTCTGTCTCTCAGCTTTAACTGAAAATATTTCAAGTGGAGTGCCTTGGATAACATCACGTTCAATCTTCTTTCGCCAAACAAATCTGCAATAGAAACAATCACATTTGATAATTATATCTCAATCTAACAAAACCTGCAGTTAATTCAAATGTCAATCCATTGTGTAGGTTCAGTTACCTAATAGGACATGCATATGGGACAAGGAAAAAAGTTAAAGAATGCACAGCTCCAAACTCAATTTCCTTATTCTCTCCCATTTAGTCCAGAGAAAAGTTAGAAGGCACAAGAATTTGACACCATCTATTCCACATGATTGCATCACAAACACAACAGAAAATGTAGCAGCTGCTAGATTAGATTCAACCAGAAAGTCGGCCCCATTCCCCCCTCCCCTGGGGCCCTCCCACAGGTGGGTGGCAGACCAAAAAACTAGATCTTTCCTTTTGGTCTCAGAGTTGTCTAACAGAGCTGTTCAAACAAACCACACCAAATCATTGAGTACTACCTAAACTCATTAGGTTTCAGTGCCTAGTTCAGTTGTATACATAAATGGTGATTAAATTATGACATTTTTTTTTAGCACATTCTAATAAACAGTTAGCATTTGCAGATCTCTAGGGGTGTCTAAGATCCTACTTATTCTGTAGAGAGATGTACAGTTATTATCAACTTGCACATTTATCTAAACTTTCTAATTTCAGTTAGAAAAGCATGATACAGTCATCAAATTTCAGCTAGTGATTTCCCTAAATCTTTCGCTTCAGGCACAGATTGCAACTTGATAGCCTGAAAATTTTCGTCACCTTGTCCGAACTCACGAGGCTGGTCAATTTAACTGGAGTTAAGAAAAATTCAAGATTAAAAATCAAGTTCAAGATCATTTAAAAGGAAAGAGGAATGAATTGGCAGGTGGGGGAAGCCAAAAGCTACCTAGAAAGAGAGAGAACAGGAAGACAAAACCAAGGGGTTCCTAAACCAATGCCTCTAAAATTTAAGTTATCATAGCTACCATTTGTTAAAATAAACTTGAATTTACTGGCGAAACAGTCATTTGTTGAACCAAACCTAAATTTACAGTGACAAATTGCCATTCCGTTTGAACAAAAGCAATCATAAAGAAACCAAGATTATTTAAAGTGATTTTGCTTACTTTTCATTGAGATTTGAATCACCAAACGGATTGGAATCATTCGAGTAACCAGACACAGACTGCGCCTTCAATTTCTTTGCCACTTTCATGGCCTAAACAAACCAAATCACGCCATGTAATCAGATAGGAACCCTCGAAATCAACACAATAAATTGTAAAAAGAAAAAGAAGAGGACAAGATTAATACCTTTCTCTGAGCTTTCTTGGCCAAATATTCTGCAATTTCTTCTTCACTGATCTTCCTCGACAAGCTCTTTGTCTTCCTACCACTATCGCTTTCGCTCTCGTCTCCAGAATCATCGGAGCTCCGGATACGTTTACGGCGGCGGCTGCTGTGGCTGGTTCTGCTTCGGCTGCGGCCACTACGCTCCCGGCGCTTCCCCGAGCTCCTCCTCGGGGACGAGTCACGGCTCTCTGTATCTTCCGAGTAGGACTCCAACTCTGACTCTTCCGATTTTCTTCTTCTTCGCTTGGAAGACGACGCCGTTTCTTTGTTTTCCCTGCTATTGCTTCCCATGGGGCCGGCGAAGGGGAGGGATTAGCTTTTTGTTTCTTTAACGAGGAAGGGAACCAAATGGCGAATCGGAGCGGGTTTGGATCCGTATTGACCATTGACTGAATTAAACCGACTCGAAAAATGGCGGTAGCGAGCAACCGGATCCCGGTTGAATAGGATTAAGAGATTTCAAATGTGGGTCGCGTCAGTTATTCGAGAAAAAAGTCTGGGTCATGTTATGGACCACACTCAAAGTAACAGTGGACCAGTAAGAAACGATAGGCGACTATGAGACCGGCCCATCACAATATTTTCACGTTGTTTGATGGCCCAATTTCCAGTTAAGCTTAGATGTCTCCAATGAAACTAAAAAAAACCAAAAAACCGTTACTAATGCCGTCGTTAGTCCCGCCATTAATCCCACCACTTTACTCTAGTGTTTTCTAAAGTTTTCTATTCCTTATTCATTAGGGCCATAAACATTTTATTCAAAAACACGAGGTAAATTTTATGGTACCTCTTTTTATTTTTCACAGAGAAAAAAAAAAAAAAAAAAAAAACGAGGGTGAACTTTTAAAATCATCATCAGCTTGTATATAGGACCGAAACTTGCCATGGACCAATGTGGCACCTTTAGCGTTTGTGCATTGTTCCTGTTCGATCTTTTACCCCTTTCACATGCCCGTGAACACCCACAGAAATGCTCCCACAAGAGTCAAGAGTGCATGTATGGTCTGCATTCTCCTACAACGTTCGTACATGTTTTTTTCTCTTCCAATATGTAACAGCTAACCGCAAGGTTCTGACAGCCCAACGCACCATCCAAAAATGCCAGAGAGAAAAATAACAACTAATATCACGCGAAAACAGAAAAGGCAGCGATTGATATCCGAGATCCCGTTGCTAGCTAGCACTATTGATATAACTACTAAGATGAGAGTTTAATAACCTCTACTACAGATTTATCAGTCAGATTACCGTATGAGTAGTAGCACCACATAATGCCAAAAGGTGAAAATCCTATGTAGTGTAAGAAAAACAGAAAATGTCGTACCATAGGGCAAGGAAAATATAAGATTCGCTAATGTCCAGTATCAAAAATTTCTATTGAAGAGCTCAGCCCCACCTCAACCTCTATGCTTCATAAGTATGACTTGATATACTTTGTTGAATTTTCAATTGACTGCGACCTCAGCAGAGAGGCGACTTGGATGAAGGTCGTCTTGGCTAGATACCTTTGTCTTTGAGACCTTGAGTACCTGCACAGCTTCATCTACCTTTGCAGCAAGAGAATCTGGTGACTCCAACAACAGAAGCAGTTCTGAGTTGTCCATCTCAAGAAGCATCCCTGTAATCTTTGCCACAAGATCAGGCTGCAGGTAAACAGACATTCATTGCACATCAGTTTGGGGCTGATGTCATGATGCTCATTGTTTGCATGAGATTATAAAAGAATGGATCCAGTCTCTTCATGTTATTTCAAGAGGGAGGAAGGCAAGACTGCAAACTTTTAGCACAGAAATGCCTTTCATTTCCTTTCCCAAAGGTTCACGAATCATATCACTAGATTTTGTTACCTTGTGCTTCTGAACAAGTGGGTAGAGACGCTCTCCTAAAATCTGTTTCTGCTGCTCGGGGGAAGCAGCAGAAAGCATGCTACTCAGAATCTCGGAACCTTGTGATACAGATCCAATCGAATTAGAAGCAGCAGATGAGGCTCCAGAACCTTTGTTTATCTCATGTGTACGAGTACTTGGCACATACTTAGTCTGTCCAAACCGCTGCAAACAAACAACTCTTCAAATTATGATCCATAACATGTCAATTGCAAATTTCCTTGTAGTTTTCATTCCCTTGCATCAAGTAAAAGATCCATGATGTAAATAGACGTGTAAGTTTTTTATACTGGCAAGTGAGCTTAAGGCTTATTACATGTGGAGCAAAACCAGTACTGACATCGACATTCTATGAGCCAATGTTGTTAGAGGAACTCATGCTTTTTATTGCAATAATCATTTGCATAATGCAGGGTTCCTTATCCATATCTCATGTCAGCTTAAAAGGGAGGAAATGTGACGATCTTCAGATAACATTGGATCATAGTAGCTTTCTCTATTATTCAAAGCCAAACTCATTTCAAGCATGCATCATGCACCAAAAATCTCAATAATTAAACAAATCAGTGAATTCCAGCAGCACATGAATAAAACATTATTTCCAGTGGATCAAAAGATAAAAAGACAAAACCTGGTGACTCAGATCTTTTGGGTAACCAAATGTGGTTTGAATGTAGGAAACAGAGTGAGCTCTGGTCTGTGGAAGCATGTGCCCATTAAACCTTCCCTTGCCTTGCCTGTGCTGTCTTTGAGTATTGGGCATCTATAAGAAATGTCAATGGAGTCACAAATAAGCAATGGCTACAGTCTAAAGGAATGGAATATTCTTTTATCTCATAGATGCATGCAACTAAATGTAGCTATCCAACAAAGCATGTAGTCTTCATAGCAGATATAAGGACCGGTTTAGCCATTAAGAAGGCAAGCACTTACAGCAGGAAGCTGTGATGGATGAAAGGTTGGTCTAGTTGGAGGTGCAAAGCTATTGGCTCCCCAACCTGGCCTCACAGCCAAAGGCTGGTACATCAGCCCAGGTCGTACAGGTACTTGTGAAACAATGCCAGAAGAAGCTGTGTAGTAAAGAGGAGTATATCCACCGGGCATAACAGTAGTAGAATGTGCATCTAGTCCTGTCATTTGATGTGCATATTGTAGCTGCAATTGTGCCTGTCTGTCCTCCTTTCTTTGAGCAATGGCCACATACAATGGCTTGCAATGAAACATGTATCCTGTGAAATGATCAAGTGTGAGATATCATTAACAATTCCGAAGATGAAAGAACCAAACAAGTATGCAAAATATGCGTGAGAAAGCAATGCATGTAAAAATGTTTGAATTGTCATATATTCACGTATTGTATCTGCATATATGTGCATGTATGCATGCATTGCATGCTTAATGAAAATTTTGGGATTTTTTCAGATTTATTGTCTTGACAGCCACATGAAGATCATTTTCCACTTTCCGCTGATTTGCTTATGAGTATTGTAGATCAAACAGAGTGACACCAGAAACTGATTGAGACCCAATTTGCCAAGACATTTAATTGAGGGAATCTGCTAAGGAGAAAAAGTAGGCCTACAATTTGAATGAGGCCCACTACTTCTTCAATACAATAATAATAATAAATGGATGGCTTGGCTACTGGCTCGTGCATGCACACAAGGTCATAGGAGCCATACCATTAATTTAGATGCTTGTTGAACTTTAATTCTAGCTCCAGTCCAGAGCTATGTACACCAAAAAATGGACAAAATGCATTGCAGAACCTCATAGAGGCAAATATCCATCTGATCAACCATAATGCTGAAAATACCAATGTAGGGCATAACCAAATTGGCATTTAGCTGCTGGACCTCATGACTTTCTAAGCTATTCTTTTTGTCTATATGTGATTGAGTGCAGGAAGATAAAGAAATAAATCAATATTTGATGTTGATATTCCTTTTTTTTTATTATTTTTGGGGGTGTACATTGGAAAAGTATGCTGATGTCCCTTTGCATCCCAAAAAATGAGGAACTGATTAAGTTCATTTAAAAGAGGTTCCGACATTCTTGTCTTCACCTCCTCGAGACTAAAACTTATGTCAAGTACAAACAAGATATCTACTGTAGATTACATTCTTATATATAAATACATATGCTAAAAGCTATACATCAATAAGATTCTCAGTATCTGAAAATTGCAACAGAATAGAGGATAACTTGAAAGTTAGCCCACCAATTTGGGTGCGTTAAGATCATCTTTTGGGCTAGTAAAGTATTAAAAACACCATAAGGTAACAAAAGAAAAGTTACTACCATAAATATGGCAGACTCTCAATTACCAACACAAGCTTGTTTGCTTACCATGAAAAGTATTTACAGCTTTATTGGCCTCCTCAGGGCTGGAGAAACAGACAAATCCAAATCCCTTACTTATTCCTTTCTCATCTCTCATAAGTTTTAGAGAAGTGATTGTACCACACTGGCTGAAGTGTTCTTTCAGCTCTTCTTCAGTGACATCATCATCAATATTTTTGACATATACATTCAAGCCCTACAATTGGAAAATAATAAGTAAGCCAGTTGATGCAGAAGCAACAAGAATGTTATTACTGCACCACAAATATATCAAATCAGGTAGAAACCATGTTTTGGGCATTTTTAAGATTGAATTTATACCATACAATGGCTCAATTCATCTTAATTAGAGTTTTATGTTAGTTTGCAAGACCAAGCACAATAGGAGATGATGATTTTGATTATAAATTTCATTATCAGAAATAAGCATAACTAGTTTAAAGATTAAGTATGAAATCTGGTGCTTTCTCATATTTGGGTATAGCTTTCAGAGAATGCCATCTCTTTATAGTGTTCCTCTTTGTTTCTCCTTCTATCTTATTAATCATGTGGCTCTGATGCTAAATGATTTGTTGCAGCTGTCCATAAAGTGCCATCTGGCTTGGCTAAACTGTTGACAGCTTCAACATAATCTGATCCCTACAACACTACAATGAGAATCCAGCCCTGTTTCTTTGAGTGAGTTTCTCATGATAAGATTATCAAATTTTTTCAAGAGCGGAACTCCTTCAAACCATAAAATACAGTTGGTTGTTCAAAAAATAACCTTTTATTTGAAAAAAAAAAAAAACTTGCTGCCCTACACATACACAACTCACACATTCACATCCTTATTTCTGTGGGCACATTATACCTAACAGATTGAATCAGAACCTCTCCTGCATATAAAATTCAATCAACAAAAAAATTTGTCATAGATCTACCTTGTATTTCAAGATCTGCTCTCTACGTTTCTCCTCAAACTGATGGCGCAAAAGTTGTTGGCGCTCCGCTTTCTTCTGCGCCCTTCCTACATAAAGAACCTTTGAACCTGCTCAACATAAGGCACAGTGACACATGTAAAATCATAATTCAGAAATATGCCTACCAATCATTTTGTGAAATACCAAACTAGTCAGCATTTATACACCGAACAATTGTTGGCCTTTTTCAATTAAGACCAAACAGGAATATATCATACCAAGTTCTGATCCATTCATTGCTTCCATTGCTTTTCTGGCATCATCTGAATTATCAAAGTTCACAAATCCAAATCCTTTAGAGGATCCATCGTCATCCTTTGAGATTGTCAAGCTAGCAATTTTCCCAAATTTAGAAAATTTCTCCTGCAGAATCTCTTCTGTGATAACTGGATCCAAGTTCTTCACATACAAATTCGTATATTTAATGTTGGGACTAGATATAACTCGATCACTCTTCTTAATGAATTTTCCAACATATCTGCAACAAAATTTGACTAAAAGATCTAAATATATCAGATTTATCTAAGAAGTTGACCATTTTAACAATGTGACATATTTTTGATCAAGGCAAAACCCGACTTACATCTGCTTGCCACCAACAGTGGATCCATTCAGCTTCTCAATGGCAGAATTTGCAGTATCTTCTGACTCAAATTGAACAAAACCATATCCTTTACCCTTTCCATCTTCAAATGTGGCAACTTTGCATGACACAATATGACCAAATTCACAAAACAAGTTTTGCAGCTCCACGTTATTGATTGATTCATTTAAATTCTGCCATACGCAAATAGAATCTATTTTACTTGGTGCCACAACTTGGAAACAAGGAAACAAACTATGGTCACTCCAATCCAATTATCCTTGCATCAAATGGCCAAACAAAAATATGTGTGTGTGTGTGTGTACCTGACAAAAACATTTCCTATTCCACTTCTTCTCACATCAGGATCACGGTGTGACCACATGACCCGTATCACTTTTCCATTCAATTCAGTGTTGTTCTTTGCCTCGATTGCTTGGATAGCTACTCAAGTCAAAGAAAACAGTATCAAGCAAAAAAAAGTCCAAAGAAGTTCAAAAAATTCAAATATTTGAAATAAATGGACAAAAAAGCCTATAAAAACTAATCAGAGGACTTCATCAAGGAGCCACAAGTTTTGTGATGGAAAAGTCTTGGTTGAATTGTTCCCCACCAGTCTTTTGGCAACTAAAACATACCTGTAAGAGAATCCAACTTAAAAGAGCGCCTGGGGAAACCAAAACTATGATATAACACAATGCTTTAGAGATGATAGTTCTAGAACCAGGAATTGTGCGCTCAACCAAACATCAACTATTTTTTTTTCTTTTCTTTTCTTAAAAATGATTATGTACCTAAACAAGACAAACCAACAAAAGAATATACATATTGATAAAGAAAAAGATGTTCACTAAATGTCTAGTGGCTATCCCGGGGCCATTAAAGAAGTACAATGGAGAGAGGCTTGGGTTCAAAGACCCCACAAAGAAGATCCACACTCTTCTGATAAGGTCCCTTCCCTGGTCATTTATAAATACAATGAACACTCATAAAAATAGAATAAAGTAAACAACATTGTGCCTTGGACCTTAGACTTCTATATTCTCCACATCCAGATTTCTACTTGCAAATGTCAAGGGAAACAAGCCAAGTTATCATCTAAAGCTCAATGTGCGTTTTCTCTCTTCTTGTCTTCATTTTCTGTGACTCGAGGGTAGCCAAACAGAGGAGTAGAGAGACAAAACCTCAGAGATAAATCAAACAAGCCAAGACAATTAGGGACAAATTCATCCATGAAAAGAAAGGTTCTCTACTTCACTATTCAGTTTTTCACCAGAAAACTCTATAGCTACATATATACGTACATATGCACTAAATACATACATACATACATGTATAAATTACCTAAAGCTTGAAAAATTCAAAATTATATATCTGCAAGAAACAAAATGCAATGGATGATCAATAGGTCACGGAATAACTTAAAAATTAAAATTTGAAGAAAAAAAAAGAACTTTGAATTTCATTTTTCTTTGCCTAAGTTAAACAAATCGCAGTTAAGAAAAAAAAAAACAAAAGAAAACATATACATCTCAATAGAGTAAAACCTCAAAATTAGAACTCAAACATATACATCCCTATTTTCACTTTTCCAACACTTTCCCATGACCGAAAGGGATCAGCAAAGACAAGCGAACACAAGAATAACAATCCAAAAAAGAAAAAGAAATGGATGGGGAATTATCGATTAAAATGATCGCAGAAGCGTTACCATCTTGAGGAGAGATGAAGTTGACGTAACCGTAACAGAGAGACCTGCCGGAGGCGGAATCTCTACAGACGCGCACGGAGGCGAGGGTACTGAATTCGGAGAATGCTTCGAAGAGCTGCGCGTCGGTGACGTCAGGCTGCAGGTCCCCGACGTACAGCGACGCCGGCGCCGTCAGGGTCGAAACCGTCGAAGGAGGAGCCTCCATTATCCGAGAATGCAGTCAGGAGAGACCCCAAAAACAAAAAGAAAGAAAACAAGCCAAACAGGTTAACACTGGAGAGCGAATCCTAATGCCTAATGCCGTTTCCTTGTAGAGATAAAATGTAGATACACGTAAAGAAAGTGGCGTTTCCGTTTCAGTTATTTTATTTATTATTTATTTTTTTATTTTTTGACCTTTTTTGAGCCATTAATGTGCGAGTAATGAGATGAGGAACGAACGAAATTCGTTGGGGATTTGAGATAGAGACGAATTAAGAGAGAGAGAGAGAGAGAGAGCGACCCGCCGGGGGGGGGGGGGGGGGAGGGAGGCGGGAAGGGGAATGGAGGGCTGGCCTGGTGCGGTGAGGTGAGGAGAGATTTTGCATGGACGTGCAAGAAGGTTAGGGCCGTTCGCAGTAAGGATGCATTCGCGGGTACAAACAGCACCACGCCACTTTGGAACGCGTTACGAACAACATCAGGTATCCTTTTTGCAAGCCTTTATGCGAAAAGATATTCCACCTTGGTTGATCAACCAAAAAAAAAAATCAAAAACAAAAAAGCTAATGGAAAAATGTAGGCGCATGTGAAGCGTAGTTTTAACGACAACAACAAATCCGAGCCGTTGATTTTAACCACTGAGCGCTGAAATTGGAATTTTGCTCACCATGCTCTTTTTGCCCCAAAAAAATAAAAAATTAAATAATAATAATAATAACACCATTCATATCGGTGACTAAGAAAGTTTGCAAGGATCGTATTTGTATCAAATTTGTCACCATTCAATGCATCGAATTTGTCACGATGAATAATAATAATACGAGCGAGCTGTCTGGTTTTTAGATCGGAGTTAAGATAGAATTGGTGCTTCACTTGTGAGGCGGGAGCCATCCATCCCATTGATTGTTGCCATTTGCTTATTCTCGACGTAAGCAGCTGACGAGTCCTACGTCGAAAAAAAAAAAAAAAGGATTACTAAATCTTGTCGCAATAGGTTACTTTTCAAAAAAAAAAAATAATAATTCTATAAGTGATATCAAAACATTCTTGAGACCTTTAACTTCACAAAAAATACTAAGAATCTGGTTCGATGTATATTTAAGAACATATATGAGATCGTTAATAAATTTAAATATATATTATTTAATTTTTATATTATTAAAAAATTAAATTATATAAATTTAAATATTATATATTTTAATAAATTATTTTTTAAAAAAATTAATAAATAAAATAAATACTGATATATTCTAATCAATTATTTTTTAAAATTATCTTTTTAAAAGAAGTAGCACTGACGGAGTGCACAAGTTTTCGAGTTTTAATCAGCCAACTGGTCACGGACGCCCACAAAAGATGGTGACCCTACACTCTGCCTGCCAAAAAAGGCACAGAGCATCACCCGTCACATGGCGTTTCTTTTCCTTTGTTACAGATAGGAAAACCCGACTTTGCCAATTCACTAAGACCGGCGAGCGGTTTGAAACTCCCATCACGCCATCCTTCTTCGCCAGCTCCACTGGCGCGTGCAAGCAGACATACCGCACATGTGACTTGTGCCTGAAAAAGGACAAACCAAAGGAAAATCACGTGGGGCCCAATGTGAGGGCTCTGAAAACAGCGTCCACCAAAGTTGCACTGGAAAACGCTTCACGCTCTTACTCACCGCGTTTCATCGGCATGTTCCGTAGCCAAAGACCCCCCTAACAACGGCGACGGCCCGCTTTGCGGACGCGTGTCCTTTGTCTCGCTCTGATTTCCTTTTTCCCTTGGTCCATTGTCATCCGGTTATTTTCTTTTTTCGGTCTTAAAAGATGAGAGATTAATCTATTAGTTATCGCGAGTGATAAAGTTATTTACGATAAAAAAATTGTAAGGAATTTTATTTTATTTTTTTTTTTAAAAAAGCATATCCAACCACATTGTTGAAACTGTAGTTTTTTGAACGCAAAATTTTAGATTAAGATTTAGCATAAATGCGAGCACAAAAATTTTCTCTAGTTGGGGAGGAGCCAGTGGATGAGTGTCAAAGCCGTGGGTGCAGCAAAAATTAAAAGGAGATTTATGCAAGGGTGCGAAGGTAGAGAGCAAAGACTTGGGCTGCAAATTTAAAATTTAGAACAGCTAAAATGGGTAACTGGGGATTTGGATAATCATGGATCCAGTCCAGACTGGATCCAATCACTCTTTTACAACACCAGCCATCTCCATCGCAGTATCCACAGCGTTTCATTTTGGATTGGCCGAAAAGAATATCACTTTATTTACTCTTTTTTTTGTTTTTTCTTCGTACTCCCAAAGGCTACAAGACACAATTACATGTTACAGACATGATATACAGTTATGACAGCACTACAGAGAATGCTTTATATGCAAAAATTGCTGAATGCCCCAAAAGATGAATGGAAGACACCCCGATCACCAGCTATAACAATCAAAAAATATGTATTTAGAAGGATGCTACAGCCACCTGTGCAATGCGAACGAACAGCAGTATGATGGCTTGGCAATCACTTTGATTAGAGCTGGTCAAGCCAATCCTTCCTAAACAATGGAGCTTTAGGCCTCGGGTCTAAATTACAAAACTTGGACATTCGGCAGCCCTAATATGCTCATTAAGAAAGCTATAATGCTCAGAGGTAGTAGATTGAAGAGCATGTCTCTGGATGAGTTGCCCCTATTCAATTGTCTTGCATTGACAAAGCCCTTGCTAGAAGTTACAGAGACGTTTACGGATAACGAGCCTGGACAAATAGATAAAAACGTTAATCGTGACATGGGAGAAAAGAGTCCATCTCACTATAAGACCCACTATACTTACAGTCATAGTTAGCCCATCCAATCCGATGATGTGTCAAATCATAAACAAAAATCTTGTCTTTTAGAACAAGATCTGCAATTTGAGGAAACCAACAAAATAATTTAATTCCAAGACTCCAGAAGTCAAAAAGTGCTAGTAAAGCAATCAAACTCTTTCTTGCCACTTATTGGGGAAGCACGTGTGGTGCAATTAGAGGGAAAAATAAAATAAAATTGCTGCAATCCCAACTAATCCAAGCTATATCCTCCTTTGGAATTGATCAGCAAGGTACACTATATCACTTGACACTGATCAAGCCACAGCAAACGGCTGGTGACCAAAAGGGGTGAAGGGATATTGGCATATTCTCAATCAATTCACTGCTGAGAAAACATGGTTAATGGGTGGAAAGAGAGATTTGTTTTCCTGGGGGTGGAGTGGTGTTGGGGGTTGTGGAAGTAGTGATCAACCAGTAGTAACTGCTGAGGAAACATGAAATTTTGGCAGTTAGGGCAAATCCAGTATCTGAAACCTCACCCCACTGCAGGGCCCTGGCTGAGGTAAAAAAAAGGGGGGGGGGGGGGGCGGGAAATCAAAAGACAACAGTTTTGGAACAGACTTGATGAGAGTATGGAACTAAGGAAGGTAAAGTTCAGTGTCTAACCTCCTAAAATAGTTACTCCTGCCTCAGCTTTTTGAAAGCCAATGCACCACATTGCAGCACCATCCTGCTACAAAAAGGAAAAATGGACTTGTTACACTTCATGCTGGAAAAGTATTAGCATGCCGGATAGAAAGTAACGCAGAGAAAAATCAAATGAGAATTACATAAAAACCAGAATGTGTCAAGTACTCTTTTGGTTTCAACACCATAGATGCCCCACCGGCAAAGTTGAAACTGACTAAAGGAAATATCTGGGATATACTGCATAGAAAAGGTTAATTCCCACTCAGTTCATACAGAAGAAGAAAGGGGAAAAGAATAAATAGGAAATAGAGCCACAAAATCCTTCTTATTTGAGAATATTAATTTTAAAAACTAACTAGAGAATTAACCTGGCAGAGACGAAATAACATTGATTTCCTTTGAATATCGTGGGAGTTACAGATTGTGAGACAGTGGAAGTTACCTGCACACCCAGCTAGCAAATCAACTTAACAGCAAGTGAAATAACTTAAAGCAATTCCTTACATCAAACTAATTCACTATCTTTACCACTATCTTACATCACTACTAAGAAGCTTCAACTAACAAGTTGCTAACCTATTAGGAAGAATCTATTTATCTCATTTTCCTTGATGTATGATCTTCTTCTTGTCACAATACTTTTGTCCATCCAGAAAACTATCTTTCTGCGATGCAAAGTTAGACTTTGTACAAATCTACTTGACAGCTTCAAGTAATGCAACAATGTCCCAACTGTCCTCTAAAAGAGAATGGTACAGGAGAATATTTTCCAAAATCGTAACTACCATGCACACTAACAAGCAAAAAAAACTTACAGCACTGACAAAAGGATCATAAGCTTCTTCAACAAGGTACGTCAAGGTTGTTCCTGTGTCAACAATAGTTCCTTGATTATTTGAAGTTGTAAATGCTGCAGGATCAATTGGTAACAATTGCCCATTGACAGCAATGCTTTGCAGATATAAATTATAGTGAGGCCTGAAAATTTTGAGGAAACAGTCAAAATAGTTGTCAACTGGTGCTCACATATTCTAACTGATACTGAAATGACTGGGCAACAACTATAGTAAATAAGGAAAAAATAGAATCATCTGTGATCATATGAAGCCTTAGAGCAAAACTAAAAAGCTATGAAACTTTGGGAAGGTTCTTCACCAGAAGCTGACAAATAACTAGGCCATACATGAATTCAGTCACCATAACTCAATCAGGTTTAACATAACCTTCAGATGATAGAATAGGAAACCATGTGAATGACTTTCAATTACCCATAACAATCTTCAGTCAAAGGAGAAAGCAAGGAATTTCTTGACATTCCACAATAATCTAAAATGATCAAACTAGCAAAGATGAAATAACCTAATCGACCCTTTTTATCATGCACCACTCGACCATATCAATAATTAAGTTTCAAATAATTAAGGATGCTTCTAATGTAGTGAGAGATGGAGTTTTTGAGGGGTTTTCTCAAGTTTAAATGTTACCCATGATAGAAGAGACATTTGTATAACTGCTATGGATGCATTATCAGAAAATTTAATTGGTACAAATAAGATTCAAGTTCCAGAGTAAAAAGTGTGAAATGAATACCCGGGGTGGGGGAGGTCATAAAAAAAGAAAAATTTACTGAGTGAAAACGACATACTGCGAAGGGACAAGAGGACTATAAACAATGCTTGGCTCCAAAATCTCACCAAGGACCAATATACCACCACCGCTGCCCTCTCCCTTCAAGCAATGAGAGAATACTCTGGGAGTTATCCCACGGTATGCCAATTGTGATATAACTGAGAGTCCTCCTGGGCCAAATCCAAAAATCCCATCTATTGCTTTATCTGTCTTAGTCAAATCCCCAGATTGGTAGGTGCTACACCTGTTTCAATGCCACCAGCAGAAGTAATAAACAAGGCTTAGGTGAAGAGAAAAAGGGCACATGAATTGGCTATGATCAGGTAATGCTGAATACCCGCCTACTGTTTTATAGTAAAGATCATGCCACGCTATAATTAGACCAACTCTGCCTACTCTGACACACCTCATTTTGTTTCCAAATAGAAAATCTTACCCAAAGACAATAAGAGCCGAAGAGTTGGCAACTACTGAATCCCCCAAATTAGCATCAAAACTGAATATATCAGATACATAATATCCTGAGGTTCCACTCCCATCTCCATATTGGAATGAGTAACTGCACTGATTACTCTGGGGAGAACACTGATTTGCTGTTGTTTGAACTTCTAAGGAGCAGAATGGGTCTGAACAGGAAACCAGCCCAGCAGTTGAAGAGCCCATGGAATCAAAAGAATTCAGCTGAATCTGCAAGCCGTGTAATAACAAAATTAGTTGCAAGTCCAAAGAGAATTAACTGAACAAGTAAAGAATAGGGTTTACTCCAAGACCAGTAGACTCTGGGCAATTACTGCAAGAGCTGCAAGTAACCCACAAGACATCACTTCCAGTATCAATCTGCACATTGAATTCTCTAGGAGGAGAGCCCAGTTTCACTTTTGTAAAATAAAGTCTAAACAAACCCAAAAAAAAAAAAAAAGAGTTAATGAATATAATATGATGCCCCGAATTCCATAAAATAAAGCACCTAGGCATCAATCTAATTTGAGAGCGAGAGCTAAACAGCACAAAAACTGAAAGACAGATATATTACAAGGGCGTTGAAGATCCACCGACCCTGATTGAAAAGTACACCAGCAGAAGGAGAACGGAAACAAAATTAGTCAATACTCCCTTGACATAGTAATAGTAATAATAATAATAATAAGCAACAAAAATGAAAGCAATGAATTATTCACTACCGAAACCCCTAAATTCATAGAGAAAAAATATTTTTAGTGTAAAAAAAAAAAGGGAAAAAGAGGGAAAAGACTAAAAGCACCAATGGAAGAACAAACAAAAGCGCTTTCACAAACTTGCCACTTGCAAAGGAAAAGCCATTAATGCAATATCAATTAATGCTCCGATGGTGAAAATCAACCATAAAATGCAAAAATATAAAGCATAACGCGCCAAGCAAGAACTCGAGAGCTTTCCAAAGTTTCTCAGTCTGAACGAAACAAGCAAATCAATGCAAGCAGATAAAAGAAGCCAAAAAGATCGAAAAACTGGACACCCAAATAAGCAAAGAAAAGATATGAGAAAGTTACCCGACGAGGTAGGGATCAGAGCTTCCTGCGACAGAGAAGTCGACAACACCACCAACGAGGTCCTGCAAGAGGCGGGCGTGCCTAACTCTGTCCCGGGCCATGAATTTCTCCAGGTCGACTCGTTGGCCCAATGGAAACGTTCTCTCTAGAGGGAGAACACTAGCACAGTAAACCGCCAACATGCCCATTAGTGTTGCTATGATCAAGACGGCCCAAAGAGCCCGCATTTTTTGTGGGTCGGCTTCGGCGGTTCTTGTTCTCTATTTCTTTTTGAAAAAAGAAAGACCGAAGAAAGATTTCAAGGTGGTGCTGGCGGTGGCGCTGGCAGCGGTTCTTGCTTTAGCGCATTGAGAGAGAGAGAGAGAGGGAGGGAGGAGAAACGTGGTGGGGAGGAAAGAAAAGAGATGAGATGAGTAGCACTGTTACACGCGGGGTCAGGACGGCAGCCAAATTTGGGGGATGATCAACAGTTAAACAGAGGCTTTTAAATGGATTAACTTGCCGAACGATGGCTGTTATATATCATCTGCAACGGGAATGTACTCAACTTAAAAACGGACTTGGCTCTTAACAATTCAAGATTATTGTGTTCATTTAGTCAGTGAGATGGAATGTCGAAAACACCCTTCTTCTTTTTCTTTTCTTTTCTTTTCTTTTTTCCCCTTAATCACTCTTTACTTCCTTTTCTTGCACGCTAATTTTGTGTACTCCTGTCAGATCACGATTGATGGAAATAAAAAATGCTGTCACACATAACTTTTTTTTATATATATTTTATGAATGTAGGTATGAAATAATTATTGTCTTATTATTATTATTATTATTATTATTATTATTATTATTATTATTATTATTATTATATGTGATTTTATTTATAATTAATTTTTTGTGGTATGGGAGTCAAATAGAGGATATGGACGCGGTTCGTGCGAGTGTACTTAAATTATGGTCTGGTCAGCCAAATTGAAAAACGAGCGCTATGTTGCCTTAATATTTTAATCATCGGCCGACGTCAAAGTTACAATCTGGCCTCCGTCAATTTCCAAAAACAAGAAGAAAGGCACGGGGAGCCATAATATCTTTTCATCTAAAGACAGAGGCATGAGATGTGCCAGTTAAGCAAATGCAACTGATCGAATTACACAGAAATATAAAATTACATTTCCTACTTTGATTTCGTTTCTCTGAACTTATAATTTGATGGCAAGCATCCCACATCAATGAAACTGTTGATATCTAATAAAATCCCACAAAGCCATCGCGTAATTTTTATGTAATTGTGCAACGCCCACAATTTTTATTTATTTATTTATTTATTTTTGTATTGAATTATTTGTGTTTCAAATTATTTTCAACATTTGTAAGGCGCTGGATGATGAAGCTGTTGCTCCCACCCCACCAAATGACAATACCGTGTAGAATTCTGCCAAAAGAAAGGACACGCCACTGTAGCATTAGATTTCAAGCTTTTGGCGGTTTTTGCTCTTCCGGAAATCTAAAATCGCAGACGGTGATGCGTATAAACCACGCCTTTCTTCACCCGCCCACGTAATTACTGTTTTGTGTAATATTTTTTAGAGTGTGATTGTGATTTGAAAATTCATAATTTGAATTAAATATGATGTTTAATATTAAATTAATTATGAATTTATATTTAAATAAAAATATACATAATTTAAACTTATGTTTTAAAAACATAATATTTTAATATAATTAAAATATACAATATATATATATATATATATCGTAATTTGATATTTATTTAAGATAATAATTTTTATATAAAATAATTACAATTTAACTATGTAAAAAAATATAATCACTTTTATTTTATTAAAATTTTATTTTATTTTAAAATATAAAAATAATTATTAAATAATTAATCATCCTTTATTAATAATTAAACTTATTACAATTAATTGATAATCAACGAAAGCAAAATTTAGGTGTAATTCAAAGAATCACATCTGCTTTTGAGCCGGGCGAGACGCTAATGTGGCCGTTGGCATAAAAAACTGCTCGCTCACGGCGCAAGCAGAGGTGGCAATTTCTGAGCAATCTGGCGGGGCCCGCTGTTGCCAAATTTTAATTTATTTTCAGATAACTGCAAAAACGAAAATCATAGGCCAATAACCACGAAATATTTTATAAGCGTGCGCGTTTGTACAATTAAATTGAATGAAGATATTAACAATAATTTTTAATTTTAAACCCCAAATACAATAACTGGTATCTATAGTGTACGACAATTTTTATTCAAAAAAAAAAGAAAATTTTGATTTTTTTTTCCGTTGAGCAGTTGATCGGATACCATACAATGAGATAAGCATATTATGATATTAATAACAAAGACGAATTCAATACAATACCAGAAAAAATGCACAAATTTTACAACCAAGACACATATGAAGCTTAAAAAGCTTTGCAAGTGTCTCCCCCACTTAGCAACTGTCTATAAGTTGAGGTTTATGTGGCCAATCTCATGATCCCTCTTTTCTAATCTATACGAATTAATTATCTGTTGGTACAACAAAACATAATACGCAAGGCTTCTAGACCTTAACATTTATTTATTTATTGTTATTATTATTTTAACGCGACCTTAGGATTTCTTGGTCTCGACTTTAACTATGTATTAAAGGTTGATTAATAGACAAGAACCTTTCTATTGGATAAACTTGTTCTTCTCATTCTTAAGATACCCGAGAATTACAATCACCTAATTTTTAGTTCAAAGGTCCTATTCATAACCATAAATATATATATAGAAATCCAGCTTGAAATGAGAGAAACTTCTCGGGCACTTTCCAAGAAGCGAAGGGCGATGATGATGGCCGCACCGCGTCACGTTGACGGACGCCAATTTTCAATTAGACTAGGGAGAGAAAAAAATTTGTCATTGCGTGCATGCATTTCGTTCAACAATTAAAGAAAAAGCAATATGGTCATGCGTGCGTGGGTATTATAATTGAGGATGATTATAGTTTATTAACATGTCAACATTTCTTTTTTTGACTCAGCGATTTTATAAGCTTGCCCCCACACCCCCCCCCTCTTTTTTTTTTTTTTTTTGTGATGATCTTGATAAGTTTGGACTTATTAATTGAAGCGAAAGAATGATAAAGGCTTGGAGAATGGAAGGAACTTCGCGCTGCACCGGCAACTCCTGTACTTTTCATAGTCACGTCCCATGGGCCCGACAGGCCTGCTGCGCTTTCAGGAAATCTCTGCTTTCTAACAAAGAAAGGTATGTTTTGAAAGTAAAAGAAAGAGATTGCGACATGTCTTTTCATTTTGATGACACTTCCAACTTCTGGGACGCACATATAATTCCATACACTAGGTGGAGCAATCACAGTTCTCTTCCCTTTTTTTTTTTTTTTTCACTATACAATTTATCAAAGATTGCTTTTTTTATATATATATATAAAATAATTTATGTTTGTTGGGCTGGGGGTAGGGTTATGTGGTGACCTACGTGACAATTGATGTGCGGCAAATATTCAATCAGGGTCCATCACAATCATATGGTGCTTACCAGAGTCCAAAGTCCACAAGAGTTTCCAATCAAAATCAAATTGAGCCCATGTTGGTCGCCCACCAAGAACTCCACCAAGCAATGATTAATTTACGTAGGATTAGAGCGAGGCGTTTTGCATTTTGTGACGATAAAGGAAGCCACTGCTAATTTTTTTTTTTTCCTTTTTAAGTATTGTTTTTGGTGTTGTTATCTGCTCTTCGTATGGCAAATTAGTTCTGGGATTGGAAAATATTTGTACTGGATAAGTAAGCGGGTTTAGATTTCGGCCTTGGAATTCAATGTTGACGACCAAACATCCATGGGTTGCAAATGTCCACTCTCAACTCTAGCGCATAATTTGATCAAACTCTGATACTCCATCTCCTGTGTTTACAATACTGTTTGTTGGCAGAATGTTTGGGTTTCGGAGAATCCAACTTGGAATCGTGTACGTATGCTAGCTCCTTCCAACATTTCTCGACCAAATACGTCCGAAGAAAAAAAAAAGCAAGAAAAAAGAAATATTCAGTAGGATTACAAAGACCCACCGAACCAACATAACCAACGAATATTAACATGCGTCGGATTAGATTTTAGAATCTATATTACACCCCTACTTTTAGGGAGCTATGAGATTGCCTTCGAAGTCGAAGAAGTTTATACCAGACTAGTGAATTGGCTGCGAGCCACCGCTCCTCCGAGAATTCCGCTCAACATTCGAGTGAAAAACAAAGAAGACGACCTGGTGGACCTATGATCGCAAGATCAGAAATACGAAAGACCGAGGCCTTTCATTGAGTTTATTTGTAGGGATAATCGGTGAAAGCTCATTGTTCAGCGACTATATGGACTCCCCAGGCCCATATCTAATTAGTTGCTCCAACCGTCTTCCAAGGTCCAATCAAATGGTTTCAGGCCTGCTTCTAAAAAAGATAACCTTAGAGTCGGTGTTCTAAATTGCCACCTGGCAATTCTCCAAGCAGCCAAGCAGACGGACAACTTCTTTTTCACTTTTTCCTCCGGAATCCTCCAAAAAGTTCTCCTAACGGCTCCGCCATGGCGGTCAGAAACGCTGTCCTTATCCTCATCCTCATTGCCGCTAATCAAACTCATCAAGAGACATCGACGACTCATAAATCGGCGGTCTTGGGCAGCCATAGCGTGCCCAAGCCGAAGTAGCTCAACAAAAAATTTATAACTCTCATAGCTAGATGGCGCCCCCCTTGGAGAGAGCTTCGGTTCAGAAAATGCAATGGGACGAATCTGAATGGGCTGACCGTTCCAATAAAACAGCAATTGAAGATGGCTATCAATGATGAGGTCGGAATTTGTCCCCAAAAAAAAAAAAAAAAAAAAAAGAACAAAAGAAAAAGAAGAAGACAAGGTCCGCTTTTGACTCCATTAAACCAAAAGAAAAAGGATACGGTCAGCTCGGCGTACACTTTCCCGGAATAGCTGTCTATTAATTGCGGGTTTTCAGATGTAAACTCATTGTTCATTTTGGCTATGCTAAAATCATCTCAATAAGTTATCATAACATATCATACAAAATATGACAGCATTCAATGGAGGATACAATTCACAGGTCCAATCCAAGAAAATTGCTCACGCTTTCAGAGAGATGGTTGCAACATGACAGCAACCCAGATGAACCAAACTATTTCTATATATGAATGGGTCAGACCGGATAGGCATGCGCACGTTCATGTGCATGATTTTGATACACGGAGTAGAAACATCATTTCTAGCATAGACATCAACCATTCATCCAGTGGTAGATGTTTTGGCCGCAAGCTGGATTAGCGCCCGCCTGTGGTAGGTGGTACGGAGTTTCTTGTATTTTTGCACGAAGGTTCCAAGGTCAATCTCCCTATCAAGCAGCTCCCTATGCAGAGACTCAGAATCCTCATCTGTCTTACCCATAGCCTCTAAAACAAACACATACTTTAGATCACAGTTCAAACATTCTTAATTTTAGTCTATAACCTTAGTTACTGAATCAATTATTCCGTACCATGAAGCCTTTGCAGGAGAGCAGCAGGAGAGCGTGATCGCAGCAGCCCTTCTTTGTGTTTTTCCAGCTCGTTTAGTTTCTCCTGAGCAGTGGCCAACTCAGTTGTCCGTATAATCCTGCACTGTCAACACAAAAAGGGAAAGGAAATGGTGTGAAATTCAGTGGTCATATAGGTATACAATCAATTAATTAAGTGTGTCTCAAAACCTTACTTGGTTTCGTAGCTCCATTATTCGCGGTTCCTTCTCCAAGTTCTCTCCTATTCAAAAACAAATATTGAGTGCCAATTTCCACGCATATGACTGTTACCTTAAACACCAAAACCAGAATCAAATTGATAACTTACTGGCAAGCTGTAGAGTTTCCTTTTGAAGTTCGTCTCTTATCTAATGACAGCAGCAAAAGAAAGGATTTCAGCACTTCTCAGGTTGACCAAAAATATTAACCTTAATAAAATTCTATCAAATGGCAGAGCCAACAGCAATTAAGCATATCATTGTGTAGAAAACAAAGCCACATGATTGTCAAAAATGAAAATGTACATAAAGGTAGACATGCTGGCACCAGTGTACATTAGTCTCCCCCTTTCTTGCAACACAGTGATGGTAATTCAGCCATATATGTGCCAGAAGAGGGGACAGGGAATCCATGAATATGACTATTACAGTGTAATCTTTAGGCCTTCATCATTCATTGACATGTGAAATGAACAGAAAAGGCAGCCACTTCAAAACAAAGGATTTCTTTTGTCCACTCTTCTGCAAATTGGTGTCATGTCTTTAGAAAATACAACAGCACGATACACTTTCAAAGCCCTAACAAAGAGCTTATTGGTTTGTAGGCTGGATAGGTCTTAAATACCACAAATTTTTCAGGCACCAGCTGTTTCTCCTTTAAAGAAAAAGCACATAGATAATATCCAATCTACCATTGGCAAACTGTCACAAAACCACCAACAGACATTTTGCACACCTTCCCTCCTAAATACTTTTTCTTGTTTATTTTGGAGGGTGGGGTAGGTGGGAGGCTGGGGGGAGAGGGGGAGCAGTGGGTGGGCAATTGAGACAGACTGCAAGGTAATTAATGGTGAATGGTGCCATGAGAGCAATGACCCCAGTAACTTCATTTCTAAAAGCAAGGACATTAAGACCAGGAATGTTAAAACACTCAACAAAATAGAAGTCTCCAATATATACTGCTTACTTCAAGAGGACACAGAGAAAATAATCAACTTACATTGTTTTGAATTTTAACCTGGTCAAGTGAAAGGAAAAATTGATGGTATGCATCTTTGTCAGACAATAACTTCCGTAACTCATCAACTCTATCGGTAGATCAAAAAGAAATATGTAAGAGTGGATAAATGCAGGAATATAGAACATGATATCTTGCAACTCATTGGAATAAATAGGTACATTGATATGTTAACATTTGATTTGAAGTCTCAATAAAAGAGCTAACACAAATATCTTAGAAGTTCAGAGTACAATAATGGTTTATCAAACAAAGACCTCAACAGGATCTTAACAGAAAATAATAAAAAATCTTCGAACAAACTCAGATCCACACCAGTATAAAGCCACAGTTTCTATTGTTAAATGAATGCCCTCACTAACTTTTGAAATGATCACATAGAAGACAACTCAAGATCCTAGGCCCATGGAAATCAGCAAACAGTATTTGACTTCCATTATTCACCCTTCATACACTCAGAACTTGCTCACTCCCCCCAGCTCCCCTCTCTCTCGTGTGGAAAGGGTAATGCCACATACAACTTATGTAGGTCGTAACATTGAATGGCTAAATATATGTGATGTTAAGCATTGGTCAGAAAATTACATCCCAATAAAAAGTCAGCCCTTTTGGCACTCTGATCCATCCACTCAAGGCTTGCAACACACATTTTCAATTTCGTTCAACAAAATTGGGTGCAAACATCAACTGCAGGTGCTAAAAGAATTTTCGTTACTTAATTCATGAGCAAAATTTGTCAATAAAGTCATAAGAGTACTAAATTTCAAAAGTAAAAACTGACAAAGGAACAGATCTGAAATAGTACAGGGAAGCATGAAAAAATTGAGGAAGAGACAAGGATAATTATATGCCATGGATCAGGCAACTTACCTTTTATCCCTCAAAACAGCAATAATGCCAGCAGCTTCAGCGGGTGACACATGTGAAGGGGACTGAGGTCGTTCTGCTGGCCTCTCTAGACTGTAGTTACTAGAACTGCTACTTGGTGTTGCAGGGCGGGAGGAATTTGGGGAGCCAAGTACAGATGGAGGGTACCAAGACTGTGAAGTAACATCTTGTGGCCGTGGCTGAGTTTCCTGCTCCTGAGAACCCCTGGGGACCAAAATGGTGGGTGCATCACTACCAAGTAGAATATAAGTAATGCATAACATGAAAAAGGGAAAAGGAAGCGTGCAGGCATATGAAGGTTTGCGCAACTCTGCAACAAATTGGATACCCAAGCATAGAGAAGAGTGAAATACAGAAACTAGAATCATGATTCAACTCCAATGAAACCTATATAGTTAAAACAGAATTGCCATCGTGCCATATCATTCACACATCATACACATTTTTATCTTCTATCAAATCAATGCCCACAAAAGAAAAAGCAATGAAGGTTCAAAACAAGAAGAACCGCAATCATTTCCAACTCATACCTCAAAGGATTAGCATATAATAAATGGATAGACAGACATCATAAGCCCTGCTTAAGCATGCATATGACAGCAGAGAGCACATGACAACGTGGGAGATTAACAGAAAGTTCTGTTAACACCCAAACCGAAATCCATTCAATGCATCAGCATCGGGAGAGATTAATGGCAACACTTTAGCAAAATGATAAAAGCAGAATTGTTGCACAGTGCCCAGACCGCCACATAAATCACAGGCAAATGAAACCTTATTTTCACGTTATTATAATAACAATGAAAAACCTATGATGCTCGGTGTCAAAATCCTTTCCGGTTCAACACAGAGAAAAAAAAGGATAAATTAAAACCAGAATTTTGTTTTTCAAAAGTAATTTTCAACCTGCGGACGTTTGTAATTTCGAATTCGAACGCAGAAAATATAAATAGGTAACCTAAAATCAGACTATCTATTCATCCATATTCAAGAACACAACGTATTCCACCACTCAAAAAAAGAAAAACAACACAGATGAACCGATCGCGCATTAAATTATGGTACTAAGATGGATTACGATGAATTGTTTTGACAGAGAAAACAAAGATTAAAGAGTAATACCAGAACTTGAACATAACTCGAGCAACTCTCTCTCTCTCTCTCTCTCTAGCTCAAACAATCGACCGATTAGTAAATGAATTGAACCAAGAGAATCGAAAAGAAAATTTCTGTTTCGTCTCCGGTTACAGTGGTTGCGTTTGCGAACGGTTCGCCTTGGACGTTTCCTTTGTGCCCGTGGCGTGTTTCTAATCGCTGAAGAATCCTTGTACGAAATTGCCATTTTTATTTTTATTTTGATAAATCTGTATTTCTGACGCGTGTCACTTTCTTAATTTTTTTTTTGGCCCCTAGTCGTCGGGTTCCGTTTCAAGTTTCAATTAAAGAAGGGGCATTTTAAGTAAATATTGCAATTGTGTCCAGTCGTAATTCCAAAGGGACAGCTGGACTCTAACAGCGAAATCAATCAAAGTCAATGGAGGAAGTTTCGCATACAAAATTAATTCCATTAATATATAACTTGAAAAACTTAATAAGATTCTTCACAATTAATCCATCTTAAATTCCCACTCTACGTTATTTTTTACATTTATTTATTGGAGACCGCTCTTCCTCATTCCCAATATTTCTCGCTTTTTATGCACTAAAAACAATAATTATAATAATAATTCTTGCTCTTTCATCTATTACAAAAATTTTTCTATTTTTCATTTAACTAATGTTGTCATGTAAGAATTTGTTAGAAGATGCGGACTCTTTCGATGCTCACAATGGCATAAGGGAGCAGGGAATACTAAGATTTTTAATACCCTAACATGATACAATTACTTTCCAGAAAATTATACTCTTGTTGTACTGTGCTGTTCGGCCGAACCAATGTTGACATCGGCCACCTCAACGGCCTATTGATGTGAGCTTCTTAACTACTCGAGGGCTCTGTCCATTTTCAATTTGCTGTTAAGAAACAACTTTTTCATGCACTTATTTGTAATACTAATCATTCCAGGAGCTTCCTGTATTTGTTATCCATTCGTAATTCGACGCCAATCACTAGGAATAAAAATGCAGAGATTGGAAGGCTGAAAAGAAACCCGGGGGGGGGGGGTGTCTCTGCAGTTCTAATCCTACTAGCTTCTTCATCCTCCAGTCGTTAATCAATGTTATGGTCTAAGGGTGTAAATAGATCGGATTGCTGATGGACCAAAGAAAGATAAGTAGGTACGTTAAGTTCCTAGGTTTGAAGCAACTGCTAGATGCCTCAAGGACTTCACTTTCCAGCAATGATAGATTCAAGCTTAAAAAAAGTTGATTGTTTGGATGATGTGACATGATAATTTGGCGAAGCCAAATTTAGGACATTTCGTTACACGTCGACTGTTTAAGCATTTCCAGGCGTAGGGTTGCTATGAGATTCATTGTCATGCGAGATGCGTTTGAGTTTCATCACAATTACGAGGCACATCCTAAAGTTCCAGTCCAGACTTCAGGTTTAGGAACGAACTAGGCAAAGAAACAATACTCAATTATCACATGAATGAATATAAGCCCCCCAAAACTGACCAGTGCTGTGACCAGGAAAAACCAGGTTAAAATGGCTGGCAATATTTGCCCGTCGTAGCCAACTTTCAGTTAAACGTGGCCCAAATTGCTTTAGTTGATAAGAGGCCAAGTATCGCTTAAATACTGCAACTAGGGGAGGTTGTCCAAATGGGCAATTTGGTTCTTGGACATGAAGTGAGGATAACCGATCGGCGCAATCTATATCCGATTCCGAATAAACAAAATGATGTCAATAGGGAAATCTTTCCATAACTGCAAAACAAACATCTGCTGGTAAAATACTGAAAGTCTATCTCATGGAATCATAGGCAGTCAGGGGACAACGACGAAAACATGAGATGAGACACCGTGACAGTCCAATTTGGCAATTTATAACATTTTGAAGTTACATTTTTTCAACATGAAAAGAAATATTATTTAGATGTAATTATAGTGCAACGTAGTGAGTTTAGTATAGAATCATCTGTTAATTTACAAATTCAACCTCTCTTATAAAAAAGACCAACACTACAAACATTGAAGAGTTCACGTGGTAATAACTGCATCTTGGATACACCCAAAAATCAAATGTTCTTGTCATATGATATCCACATGTTTTTCTCATAATCTGAAAGAAGGTTGATACAAGTGTAGTGTGAGGTGTGACGCGCTGATAATCACTCTAGTCGCAACTGAGCTAGTAAATATTTGAATGAGTTGGAAGGTGAAATTTGTCCATCACATGTTACATAAATTGGATACTCTTTTCTTCCCCGATGGTCCTCCGTTCAAACCCAATTAAATGCACTCTTATTTGCCTGTTGGAGTATCAAACATTGGCAATAGACATAGGTGGGGCCTTAATGGGGCCTAAATGAAGTTAAAAGGTCCTTTTGATTGCCTTATTTCAAGGAAGATGCGTCATGTTAAATGCCTTAAGCAGGACCACACGCTTTCTATCTTTGACAAACAGGAACAGGAATGCAGGGTTCAATGGCCTTTGGAGTGGGATTGGACAATCTCATTGCTTAGGAGAATATGACCTTTTTCCGGTACATCAAAATATATCAATTTATAGTATTTTTAGTTTAAGAATTTAGATATCTATCTAGAAGTCTTGAGTTATAATTTTGTAAAGGAATATGAATTTATAAAAATAGAGAAAATTATCCATTATATAGATGATGGGTGATGGTTCAACAAATATTTGAATAAATCTATACATATGTGTATATAGTAGTATTCCTCGTGAGAAAGAACAAATTCACCTTCGGCAAGTGAACATCTTTGCAATTCTTCAAGGGCAGTCACGTTTTCTAGGGTATAATCAACGTGGCTTGCGGAGGGGAATTGCCCTAAACTTCTGTGCACGTAAGAAGGATACCAATTAATTGCTGATATCGGCGAAGAGGACCCCGTTAGAAGCTAGAACAGGAAAAGGGGTCAACAGCTAGTACAATTGTAACAGCCATCCAATTAAGACATTAACAGCAGGTTAAAATTTGCGGCGGTGAGATATTTGTTTCATATGCTTTTAACCTCTGGCCCGTCATGCTGGCAAAACATTAACAAAATTGCAGGAGTTTCCCTGCGTGGATCAATTTGATTGTAAACACTTTACAATTGACATTATGTTTCTTTTTTTTTTTTTCGTTTTTTTTGGTTGCAGGGTTTATTGTAACTAATCCTCCATTGGGTTTGATTAGATGGTCCGCAGAGAGAAACCACAGTGATTGGAGTGAGTTCCATTTTTTCTGATGGTTCTTAGGAGTTACATGATAGCCAGTGTCTTGCAACTACAATTTACGAATGACGAAGGAGATGCAGTTAACATCTTATAGAGATTTAATGTACTAGGGCTAATCATTTTTATTTTTTATTTTTTACATTTTATATTTAAATCCTTTGAGCTAAAAAAAAAGGAAGGGTAAAAATTATAATATATAAACTCATAAAAGCTATAATTTGGAAACACAAACTCAAAATCAAATACCCGTAACGTGTCAAACATTGTGGGATATGGTATGATGTATGTTCCTTAAGTAACTTAGAAAGGAAACCGAGAGAGTCTTCTTTATTTGATTAATAATCGAAATAAGAATATTTACATCAAGCTATTAGGAATTATGTCTTACCAATACATTATTGAACGGAATTTTAGAAATTTGTCTCGAATGGTCAGCCAAGGAGCCTCGCAAACCATAATTTATTATATAATGGTTTGATTCTGATTGAAGAATACTACCTAATAAGTCTATTGAATGGATGCCGCAGCACTCTTAAATAGCTTCACTATTAGTAATACACAATAGAGACAAATTTCAAAATTAATATGTATAGCTGCTTCGGATAGGATATTGCTGGCAGCTGCTGTAAATTAATTTACCCATCAATCCTCGCCGTTCATCAGTTTATGATTGACACGGGAAAAAGGGTTTGAGAAAAAAAAGAAAAGAAAAGAAAAGCATAATGGTACTTGCACAGCTGTTATCGATATCATGTCACTCTAGGGATCAACTGGGAGCTCGCATATGTGATTTGTGTTTGTATACTTTGCATATTCTTTTAGATTTTCTATTTGAAAACAAATAAACATGCATGATAATAAGATGAGAATATATATATATCTATAGAGAGAGAGAGAGACAGAGAGAGAGAGAAGCTGGCACGTAATTGCCATATGGCAGCATATGAATTAGCCATAACTGTAGGTGTGATTTTCAATGTGGGTGGATTTGTATACAAGACGACTTTTATTAAACCGTAGAAGTTGTATGCAGATTCTTCAGGCAATATTTTTGCTTGAAAATTAATGAGAGTGCAGTCCAAGCTTATTCGAGTTCCCCTGTTTGGCAGCCTCCGTCCTTACACAAAGTAGATTAAATTTCAAGAGAACTCGCAGAAGGCAGCATACATATTAGCTAAGAAATATTTTCAATTACCGACTAGAATATAGAATACCAAGAAAATTAACTTCTCTTTATTATTATTAAATTTTTTATGAGAAAAAAATGAAAAGGGTGACCAAATTTAAGTAGATAACAAGATAAAAGAGAGAACAATTGAAGTTAATTTAAAATTTATTTATTGAAAAAAATTAAAATAATTAAATATTACCACCACCATAATTTATAACAGAATAATATAATTAAAAAAATATTTATGTAACCAATTCAATTATATTTAAGATTAAGATTTTGTTATTGTTTTAAAACACTTAAATCTTCGGCTATGGATCGAGTTAATTGAAGGTTATCGGTCTACAAGGAAACCATTTTTATTCCGGAAAAATTGAATCCACGGTCTCTGAGGAATACACCGGAGGTCGCAGATTCTTTGTCAATCATTGAGTTAATCCCTTCTGGTAAAGAAAAGCATTTCTCCTCGGCAAGTTCTTGAAATGTGCTCTCCCATGGGACGCTCTTTTTTCTACTTTGATGGGGTGCAAATTAGCCTTGGATGATGGATCTCATTTCACCGCATAATTGACTTTCATTTCACGTCAGTGTCTCTGCCCTACCTTTTCCTTCTCTCACAGGAAAATTGCGTGATGGCCCAGAAACCTTAATACCATGTCTTTCCTCTCTTCCCATTATTTGCTATTCTCGTCTATAGCCTCGTTTAAAGCCAGGAACATTGGTAGTAGAGCGACCCATACTCTTTGGTACATGTCACATGCATCATATTTTCTTGAGAGTTGGACATGGCAAAAGATTAGGTTTAGATCCCGAATCAAGCTTTGATCCATCTTTCATTATTTTTGTTACTGTCCTTTTTTTTTTTTTCTGGACTAATAACTGTTGTTTAGACTGGAGACCTAGATCAAGTGAACATATATGTAATACAATAATACATCGATACGAAAAGATTTATGATATTTATTCCTTTTCATTTTGGAATTTTCCAAATGATGAGTGTATGATGAAATGATCGTCATTATCCATATTGAAGCTTAAGCCCTAAGATTTTGCTAACATGTCTTGTTGTGACAGGAGACTAACCCACACAAAATGTAGTTTCCTTTTGCGAGAAGAAGAAAATTAAAGAAACAGAGAAAAAACTGGAGGGAAACAATTTACTGCTGGCCACATTTTGGGGTGAATAGCTTTTGATCCACTGTTATTAACTTGGCATCAAACTACAACGTAAGCGTTTCCTTTCTGTACAGTTTCGCTTGAATTATCAATAAAATCCTCCTCCTGTTGCTGTGCCAAAAGAGAAAAAAAAAAAAAAAAAAAGGAAAGAAAGAAAGAAACAACGTAAGCGTTTCCCATTCATCGAAAAAACTATGAACTGCATCAATAACTTCCCATGTGACGTTGATTTCCTTTGCCCCCAATAAAAAGATTACCGTTTTTGGATAAGTGGATGTTTAATTATCTAAAAAAAGAAAAAGAAAACTAATGCGAGGGCGCGCTTTTTTAAAAAAAAAAAATTATTTTATGATGATTTTAAAAGGCAAGGTACTTATTTCTTTTGAAATTTTAATTTTTCTTCATTTCATCCTGGAAACAAAAACTAAGTGTTTTCATTTTATTCAATTTAACTTTTCATGTTCGTTTCTAGATTTTTAGTTTCATTAGTTGTGGAAATTAACGAGGAAAAAAAATGGTTCAATTACATTTAACAGCATTTTCAAATATAAATAATAATATATTTAAAACATGCAATATAATTTTCTTTTCATAATATTCTATCTTATATGGATCGATTTTGTACGGTGCAAGTATACTAATATTGTTGCCATGGTATGGTCATCGGTAGTATGTCTTTTCAAGTAAAATTTTATTTATTTTCTATTTAGAACCCAAAATATGAATGACGGGTATGTTGTAAATCTATCTTTTTCATGGATTCCCTTCATTGAATGTGAATGATGCAACCCCATTAGTTGCTATAGATTTTACGCACTAAAGTAGTTTATATTCCAATAAACAACAATTCACGCAATTAAACTACAAAATAAATAATTTGCTGGTTTGTATGATTCTTCCGATCCGGAGAACTAAACTTTTGTGGCAATCCAGCTCAACATTGTTCATCGTTACTTTCGATGTGGTTAAACGAATCAATTTTGGTTGCATAGCGCATTCACCCCCCCCCCCCCCGATGACACGCTGGAACCCACCCACCAGGAAATGGAGGAGGCCGGCAATGGTGCATTATCATCGCAGCAGTAACAGCTAGAGAATGTTTTTTTTTTTTCTTATTTAAAACTTTTATCTAGTTAAATGGTCATGGGTTCATTCTGATATTTAAAATTTCGCTTGACATGAAATGCCACCTAAAATCAAGCATAAATCCCCCTCGTGGCCAAGGGTTGTAATAGTGGAGGACATCCAAGTGACCATGTGGCGACTTATACTAATAAATTCCAACTTAATTACTAGCACTAGAATTGTCTATAATCGGCAGTCTTCAGTTGGTTTCTGTCTCTCTCTCTCTCTTTTTGTTTTTTTTTTCTTTTCAACTTCCCGGCAGGAATTGCGAGGCTTTTCTCTTTTAACGTTTCTTACTGGTATCAATTGAAAAGCTTTTTCCCCTTTTGGGTCCGCCATTAGTCCTTTTCTGTCCCCAGAGTTTCCAACCCTTTGATCTTTTTTTTTTTGAGATTTTCTTTTTTGTCAATAATTTTTTGATACAATTAAATCTCACTCCGGATTTCTGCTTGAAAAAAAAAAAAAAAAAAGAAGATGATAAAGCATTGCCGTGAATTGGACTGGACTAGCAAGTCAAACCCGAAAACCGGAAATTACCCTAATCTTTGGTTTGGTTGAGTCATAAATTTTTTTCTTAAAAAAAAAAAGAAGTTAAATTTGGTCAAACGTGCTTGAACCAGAAAATTGGGAAGATATCAGAAAAAATGGGTCTAATTCATTTTCTGCCCGATTTTTGATTTAAAAATTACAAGAATTATAATTTTAACTAATAACATTGTTTAACTTATAATTAAATTTTAAAATTTATTCAAACTTTCAATTGACTTAAGAGGATTGAAAGTAGGAACGCAAGGATTGCACGAAAGGGAGGTACTTTGAGTACACTTAACAGCCCTTAATTTTAGAAATTCTCAATTTCACCATTTCAATTAATTTTGCTGTCACCACTTGAGCTTTAGCTAGAAGACCGAACGGTTTTTATCAAACACCTGAACCCAAGAATGTCAACAAAAAAAAAAAAACCCGAGTAGCGTAAGTCCAGCCGCATATCCTCATGTCTTGATCCAACGGATCTGTGTAATCTTCAGCCACCACAATTGATCTCAGCCATTGAAAGGCACATTTGTTTTATGAGCCTTGTCCTTTGGTCTAGGCGTTTTCTTCTTGTTAATTTCTAAGTTGCAGGTCGCTTATGTTTCTCCTCCCCCTCTTTCCCTCTCTCTCTCTCTCTCTCTCTCTCTCTCTCTCTCTCTTGTTTATTAGTCTTTTCAATCTCCTCCACTATCATCTAGTGAAGTTCAACAATTCTTTTACCGGAGAATCACGTTCTTTCAAGAACCCATTGTTTCGAATTCCGCTTTGGAAATGGTAATGTTGGACTTGGCCATTCACCTTCTCTCAATTTCATTCCATGGGATGGGTACTGGGTGATGTATATATTTGCCTGATTCTTGTGTTTTGCCTAACAAATATGTTTTTGGGTTATTGTTTGTAACAGGACACAATGCTGGTGCCGCCGTGGCTAGAGTCGTTGCTAAGCACCGACTTTTTCTCTGTCTGCCGAACACATGGAGATGCTGCAAGGAGTGAATGCAACATGTATTGCTTGGATTGCCAAGGCGACGCATTCTGTTTCTATTGCCGTTCTTCCAAGCACAAGGATCATCAAGCAATTCAGGTGGGTTCATTTGACATTTTATGTTTTCACCTAATTTTCCTCCTCTGGTCAATATTACTCGTTAGTATCACAGGTTCTTGATTAAACAAGGAGCTTTGTTGTTGAAGGTTGTCTTAATTTCTTGTAACGTGCCATCGTTTCAGTAAATTTTTTTTCCCTCCCTTCTGATTGAGTAGATAAGGAGATCGTCATATCATGATGTTGTGAGAGTTACAGAGATTCAAAAGTTATTGGACATTACTGGAGTTCAAACCTATGTGATAAACAGCGCCAGAGTCTTGTTCCTGAATGAGAGGCCACAGCCAAAATCTGGGAAAGGTGTTGCTCACATATGTGAAATCTGTGGGAGAAGCCTGTTGGACACGTTTCGTTTTTGTTCATTGGGATGTAAGGTTGGCATTTTGCCTCAAACTCTCTCTCTCTCTCTCTCTCTCTCTTTCTTGCATCGCTCTCATCAAACACAATTCACAACTCATCGCGCAGGCACAAATTTTGTTCGTCTTGAACACACACGCACACGCACACACACGAACCACATTCACACGCCATCAACATCATAACAACCCACCATTATCAGCCACCTTAACTTGCCCATCACATATGATGGCTTAACGTTCACTAACCCCCCATAGAGACAGCAACGCCATCGCCTTTCTTTATTCCCAATGGCAGTGAAAAACTGCCCATCATGAGAGCCGTGAATGCGACATTGCAAGTTACTAAGTCATTTTGATGAGGAACTTAAATGGCGTGTATAAGATAAATTGATCGAATTTTGGTGCTTTATAATTGTTTTGACATTTTCCTTTTGACAACATAATTAGCTTGCAGGAATAAAGAGAAATGGCGATGCAAGCTTCAACTGGGAAGCTAAGAATGAGGCGTTAATGGAAAGTGGAGAAGGAAAATCAAAATTGGTCTCGCCAAGAAAGGGGGGTGAAGAATTGCGTGAAGGCTCACAACAAGACATTTACCCGCCCACGCCGCCTCCACCTCCTTCGAGTGCAAGAAGAAGAAAAGGCATCCCTCATAGGGCGCCTTTTGGGTCCTAGTTTGCCCTCAAAACAACAGAATAGTACATTCAAACCCATCATTTCTTGCACAAACTACTCCTTTGTGGGTCATTGTCGTAACCAAACAAGCGGGAGGATACCCTTCTTCTGGCTTTGGTGTGTCCGAAAATCAAAAGGGGTGAGTTCCTTCTCTTCCTTTTAATTGGGTTTTGGGCCCCATATACAACAAATTTCTCTTGTCAATGACTAATAATGCACAATTGTTATTGATTGTTGCAATGTGTATGTTGCCATTAAAAAAATTAAAGCAAGTCTTTCTGGAGTCTGTTTATAGTTTTCATGGGGCCCGCCCACCACATGGGCCGTTCACATAAAGAAACAATGACTTTTATTGTTTGATGCTTTATGTATTAAATGAATTTACCAAAGAAATTGTGTCCTATTAAACTATTGGTTTTGAAAATAAAAGTCGAAATCAAACAATTATGTAATTAGATGGGTTAGTTACTCTCTCTCTCTCTCTCTCTCTTTTTTCCCCCAAAACGGTAATTATATATTGCCTTTTCATTTTATTCTATAAGAAATTTTAATTTGACTTTCTTAAAAAGTTAAAAAAATTAAGTCAGTATTATATATGAAATGGAATAAAAATTTTAAGTGAAACTCACTTAAAATAATAAAAAAATGTATAATTCAAAATAATAAATTTATTGTATTTAAATAAGTAAATAAATATAACAATTTCTTTCATTCATAGTTAACATTCTAATTTAGTTCATTTGAGAAGAGGTTCAATATGGGAAAATTGGACTGCCCTTTTTATTTTACCAAAATTGACCATCTTCACCAATATACATATCTCTTCCATTGCCTTTAAATGTAGTTTTTACCATGAAAACTATCTTCGCGATAAAAGGGAGTAGATGAGCGTAATTCTTTTGGTGTACCTTCTACGATTTACCCAAATTAAGAAGCTACATAATTAGGTGCACTGGATGTTGATTGATGGCAACGTAGGGTGGGAGTTCTTAGGGTGCATCTTCCACGATTCAGCTAAAGAAGGTAGGTGAATCCCAAATAATCTTTGCCAATATTAAATAATAGAATAAGGCGCGCCTCAGGGGTCCATGATCGTGACGCAAAATAATATGTCCAATAATTAAAGTTCCTGTACCAGAACCGGTAAAAAAAGAAGGAAAAGAAGAAAAAAAAGAAAGGAAAAGGTGTTTTATATGTTTTGAAATCCCCCAACTTTGTTTATATATAAAAGGTGCAATGTTACAGAAAGAAGTTGCAACCTCTTCAAGTATATGCGATAATTCTTTCAAAAATATTAATAAAAGCATGACTATATTATTGCACCGAAACTAACCCTTTACCCTAAATTTGCTGCCAATCACGGTAATTTGACGGCTACGAAACATTCAAGCGAAAAAATTATCTTACAAAAAAAAAAAAACTAGAAAAACAATTGGGGTACAAGTCTATTTCAATGAAGTTCGAATATATAATACAGAATGAACATAGCATGAACATTTGAAATGTGTTTATCCCCTGACAAGAGCTTCAAACGTGAAAATTAGAATTATTTATGACATCAGAAGACGCCAAAAGCCATAAATTCTATCAATTTTTCAATTCTCACCGAGAGTCCATCGGTGTCGTTGCCCTCCGTGTTGGGTGTCTTTACCCAATTCAGGTATCATTCCATTGGATATTGATTTATGAATGCCAACGATGAATTGAATGGACTTTACTTTAGATCCATTGCGCAGCACCTGGACAACAATAACGCAATATTCCCTCGACAGTTTCGAAAGGCTCCGATGGGGAAAATGTTGCGTAACAGATTATCTCACCCTCTCTCTCTCTCTCTCTCTCTTGGAGGACTAAATAGAGAGCCAAAGCCCAATAGAGCAAATGCAATCACTATAGCAAAGCTTGCCTTGTCAGAGCAACCCCACCCAAATCCCGCCAACAGAAAAAGCTGGCCCAGGTTTGCACCCGGCTCCAGTAAATCTATGCAAGCCCAGGCAGTGAGAAAGCACACTTGCAAATCCAAAATTCAGAAATGGACCAACAATGAATAACCTTAAAATTTCTTAGAAATTTTCGTCATATTGTATAAACATCATGTAATATAATCTATATTTGTATGATATATTAGTGATCATGAATTGTCATTCAAGTGTGCTCGCGCAGTGGAAATCTAGTCAGCAATATAGGCCATCGACCAAACTAGATCACGAAGAAATCATTCAGATAAAAAGAGAACCAACTTTTTATAAAGGTAGAATTCCATTAGCACTAGTAACAAAAGTCCGCGACTGCGAAAATGTCCTCAGTAACCTTGAAGACATAGAATCTAACTTCATCCTGGAAAATGTGCCCTTCCAAGAAGGGGATGAAGAAGAACAAGAAGCATTTTCACCCCCTGTCTCTGCGTCAACAATAACAGAAGTTTGATCCATAGATAAAGATCGCTTCAACCCCACTAAGTGCTGCCCTTTCCTTCCCGTAGGCAACGCTAGTGAAAGGCTATGTCGCAGCAAAATATTGGATTGCTGCGAAGTGAGAGCACTAACAGAACCATGGCCACCACCGCCACACGCACCTCCTTGTTCAAGAAAACGGACTGAATTTTGAGCCTCCCGATCACTTACTAGTTCACCCGTAGACCCGTTTGCTACAGAGGTTATTGGAGCTCGGCAAATTGGGCAGCTTTTATGTGCTAAGAACCAATTATCGATGCAGGGGACATGAAACAAATGACCACAACTAGGCAACAAGCGTATATTGTCTCCTTCCTCTAGCTCCCCTAAACAAATGACACACTCAATTTGTCCAACTCGAAGCGAGTTGCTGTTTTCCCTGGAGTAGGAGTAGATTGGAATTGCATTAAGGAGATGTCTTTCAAGCCCTTTTTGCGTTTGACCTCCTTGTATCGGCCGGGAGGCAGAATTGGCACTTGTTCGCCGTCTTACGCAATATCTGACCAATATTAAATGGTATGCCAATATCGCCATAGATGTGATCCCTACACCTGCTAGGGAGACGAGTAAGGGAGTGACGAACGATGCAGGATCTGACGCCTGCCTTGTAGATCCCTTGTCATCCATGGCGCATCACTCAGCGGAAGCCTTTCCAAGTAGAAGGGTCGATACTTGTGGTTTAAAGCAAATTTGTTTTTAGCTTTGCCATTAAATGGCAACCAGGCTGCGGCTTAAATAAGAAACATAAACAAGGCTGTGGTTTAAACAGAGTGCAAGACAATTCTTGGTTTGTTCCTACGACTGTGCGGCGTGCAGCATGTGTTGAATTGATTACAAAGGGCTTCTATACACGTGGCATTCCGGGATGCGAAAGCTATGAATTGTGGTTCAGAATTTGACAAGTACCACATCAGTTGCCAACAAAGTGCGAGCAATCCTTGCATTTTTTTAACTGACGACGTGCCAAAATAGACGGCCAGGGAAACATGTACCACATCTTTGATACGTAGTTGGCACAAAAGTGAATGCACCCCGCGTCAGCGAGCAATACGATTCGAACAGGTTTAGATCAGATTGACCAAAACCGGACGAGTACGGCACCTAAACACACATACACACACACACAAAAGAAACTACAAGATTCAGGAAACATCGAAAACTGCAAGAGCTCGAGTTGCGGGAGAAACAAGAGCTCAGAAAGTGGACGTGTGGGCATTGCAAGATTTACTCCCCCCCCTCTCTCTCCCTTTCTTTCAATCTTTCTCTTTGCTTGGCAAGAGAAGTTATTTTTCAGAAATTATTTAGATGTTTTTTCCCTGAAAATCAGAAAAATTTAAAAACATTTTCCTGAAGATAGATGTATTCTAATATTGCAGTGATAAAATTCAATCCACCAGAACTAAGAGTTCAATATTGGACTTTTCTAAAATTTCTCTTTATGAAATTCCTATTTCCATGATATAGGGTCTTTTTTTACGCAAATACTAGCAATAAAAAAAAATTGTAATTGAAATCAACATACCGTTGTCTATTATGCTGATGTCCCGCAGTTCCTGAACGCTTCTCTCTTTTCTTCCACTCTTCCCTTTCTTTTCTTTACATTTTCTCTCTCTGATGGTTGAAATTCAGAAAAGGTCCCTAATAACATATATATATATATATATATATATATATATATATATATATATATATACACACACATATTCCTTTCCTGTAACCGTTACCTTAAATAAAAAGATCCTTTCTTTCTATAATAATTATCTTAAATGGAAAAATATTCCTTTTCCTGTAACGATTATTCTTAATAGGAAGATACTCCTCTTCCATAGGGAGAGTGAAGGGATTTTAAACCCGATGAACCAAATTACCGTTATGCCTAACCGACCATCATATTAAGCCTTTTATTTTGGGTCATGCTTTAAATGACATGGACCACTCATGTTAATTAATTTAACAATCTCCCACTTGACCCATGTCATGACTTGATGAAACAATAACAATTAAGTGCACACAATTCTTAAAGATCATCAAATCACAATGCTTGATTGAATTAAATGATTGGATCATGGCAGTCACATGTCTTAGGGCGACATGATTCCTTCCATGTATCACATGATCATCATAATTCATAATAACTTTACTGAGGAACATTGAAACTTTAAACTGTCATTCTCATATATGCTATTAATTATCTCACAAATCATAATTGTATACATCTAAACAGAGATAACAGAGCACAAGTAAAACCATAACTTTAATTGAATTCACGAGTTTCACAATGATATGAGCATCCTAAATATTGGCTTTCAAGTGTATGAGGACCTGTCCATAATGCCCATCTAATCAACGTGTCCAGTAAATGTTTTCGGTGGCAAACCTTTAGTTAACGGATCCGCTATCATCAACTCAGTGTCAATATGCTCAATGGACACTCTTTAGTTTTGCAATTCTTCTTTAACAGATAGGTATTTCAAAACCATATATTTCGCACCTTTAGAATACCTATCATTCTTAGAAAAGAAGACTGCTGCGGAATTATCACAGTAAATTCTTAACGGGTTTTCTATACTGTCGACCAAACCAGCCTTAAGATAAAATTCCGCAACCATAATGCATGAACAGTAGCCTTAAAGCATGCTACAAATTCAGCCTCCATAGTGGAAGTAGCAATGACAGACTGCTTCCCGCTTTTCCAGGAAACTGCTCCTCTAGCTAGGAGAAACATATAACCAAATGTAGATTTCCTCGAGTCTACACATCCAGCATAATCTGAATCCGAGTAGCCTACTACTTCAAGATGACTTGATCTTTTATAAGTAAGCATATAATCTTTGGTGCCTTGTAAGTACCTAAGTACTTTCTTTCCAGTTTTCCAATGATCTATTTCAAGATTACTTTGATATCGGCCTAACATTCCAACTGCGAAACTGATGTCTGGCTGAGTACATGTTTGTGCATACATCAGGCTTCCAATCAGTGATACATAAGGAACTGATTCCATCGCTTTCCGTTCCAAATCATTCTTTGGACATTGTAATTCACTGAACTTGTCCCCTTTTTGAATTGGAACTATTCCTGTTGAGTAATTTTCTATTGTAAATCTCTCTAATACTTTATTGATATAGCCTTTCTGAGATAATCCTATCAATCCTTGTGATCTATCATGGAATATTTCTATTCCTATCACATAAGATGCCTCATTCATATCTTTCATTTCAAAAGTTTCAGAGAGAAATTTCTTTACATTATGTAACAAACCTATGTCATTAGCAGCCAAAAGAATGTCATCGACATATAAGACTAATATAATGAACTTGCTTCCACTAACCTTCATATAGATACACCGATCAACGGTATTTTCTACAAAACCGTATGACGTAATGGCATTATTGAACTTAATATACCATTTTCGGGAGGCTTGTTTCAGTCCATATATCGATTTCTTTAATTTACACACCAAATTTTCTTGCTCAGTGGTGATGAAACCTTCAGGTTGGTCCATATACACTTCCACTTCTAAGTCACCATTCAAAAAGGCGGTCTTTACATCTATTTGGTGGAACTCTAGATCATTATGAGCCACTAAAGTCATAATAATTCTTAAGGAGTCTTTTTTAGAAACTGGAGAGAAAGTCTCCTTATAATCAACACCATCCCTTTGAGTGAAACCTTTGGCTACAAGTCTGGCCTTATACCTTTCGATGTTACCATTCGAGTTTCGCTTGGTCTTGAAGACCCACTTACAGCCAACTCGTTTTGATCCTTTAGGTAACTCTACTAGCTCCCAGACTTGGTTTACATCCATTGATTTCATCTCTTCCTTCATGGCATTGAACCACCTTTCAGAATCATTACATTCTATGGCTTGTTTAAATGAGACTAGATCTTTATTAATGCTCAATTCTGATTCATACTTAAGTGAGTAAACCACATAATCATTTGAAACTGCTGGCCTTTTCTGTCTTGTAGACCTCCGTAATGCCATTTCTTGTGTTATCACTTGTTCATTTGTAAATTGAACATTTTCACTTGGTTCATCTCTTATGTGTTCACTTTGCGTATTTTGAGTATCAATTTGTTATCCTTGCATGTCACGTGACTGTGATGCAATATAAGGAATAACAATTTGAGTAGAAACATTGGGTGTGGGAATACCGACGTGAGTAGGAGTACTCACTGTGGACCTTTCATTTTATGATTCTTTAATATCCACCTTTCGTGATTCCCCACTCCCACTGAACTGACCATTTTCAATGAACCGAGTATTACCAGACTCAATTATTCTAGTACTATGGTTAGGGCAGTAGAACCTATACCCTTTGGACTTTTTAGGATAGCCAATGAAGTAACCACTAATGGTTCTCGCATCAAGCTTTCCTTCATGTGGATTGTATATCCTTACTTCTGCTGGACATCCCCAAACATAAAGGTGTCTCAAACTGGGTTTCCTCCTTGTCCATAACTCGTAAAGAGTTTTAGGGACAACCTTACTAGGAACCCTATTCAGCAGATATGTATCAGTTCTTAATGCATGCATCCACAAAGATAAGGGTACAGTACTGTAATTCAACATGCTCCTAACCATATCCATAAGTGTGCGATTCCGTCTTTCCGCTACACCATTCTGTTGTGGTATACCAGGCATTGTATACCGTGCACATATGTTTCGACTTTCAAGAAGTTTTGCAAATGGACCAGGACATTGTCCACTTTCATTGCATTTTCCATAATATTCACCACCCTTATCTGACTTAATCACTTTTACTTTTCTATTTAACTGCCTCTCTACTTCATTAATAAACACCTCTAGGATGTTTACTGACTGAGACTTTTCATGCAGTAGATACAAGTAACAATACCGTGAGTAGTCATCTATAAAGGTTATGAAATATTTCTCACCACCCCATATTGGGATATCAAACAGGCCATAAATATCAGTGTGTATCAATTATAAAGGCTCATTGCTTCTCATGGCTGGATTCTTTGATGTATGTTTTTTTTGTTTCCCTTTTATACGATCAACACACACATCCCAATCAGTAAAATCCAATTGAGGCAAGACATCACCTTTCATCAACCTCAATATCCTTTCTTTAGATATATGACCCAATCTTTGATGCCATAAGACAACAGAACTTTCATTATGCATATTACGTTTGTTACGTATACCATGCTCAACAAGAAATATGGAATCAGCATACATAACATCAAGATTAAAACGGTACAAATCATCAATCAAAGTACCAGATCTATAATAGTACGAATGTCTATATAATGAAAATGCACCATTTCCAATCTTGAGATTAAATCCTTCTTTATCCAACTTTGCAACAGAAACTAAATTTCTAGCACATTCAGGAATATAGACACTTTTCTAGATCCAGATGATACTTGGTGTCCAAGATCAATCTGTACGTCCCAATCCCTTCTATTCGTACCTTCATTCTGTTTCCCATATAGAGGAATTTCTCAGTTCCTGTTATGGGCTGGATTGAAAGGAATCCCTACATAATATGTGACACATGAATAGTAGCTTCAGAATCTAACCACCAAGTATTATTGGGCACTTCAATTATGTTTGATTCAAAACATACTGATATACAGTATGTACCTTTCTTTTCGAAACCAAGCCTTTCTTTTTGGGCAATCATTCTTGAAGTGACTCATCCTTTTGCAGAAGAAGCATTTCTGATCCTTCTGGATCTGACCTCCAGTGACTTTTATAGAGGTTTTGTCCTTCTTCTTACCTTTCTTATGTGGTTTAGACCTGCTACCACTAGCATCCTTACAAACGATGAGATGAATGGAGTGATCCTTCATCTTCTTTAATCTCCCTTCCTCTTGAACTAACATAGTCTTAATTTCTTAAAAGTTCCATTTCTCTTTAATAGTGTTATAATTCACTTGGAACTGGCCAAATTCATGAGGCAGTGAGTTTATGATAAATTGAACCAGAAATGATTCACTCACATCCATGTCCATTATTTTCAACCTTGCTACTAGATTAGCCATACTGGTCACATGATCATGAATGGGCTGTGATCAATCAAATTTCTTGGTCGCCAGCTCACTCATTAGGGTTCCTACGATGGATTTATCAGTTATATCTGATTGAGAGTATTCCTTAATTCTCATTAGAAATTCCCTTGCATTTTCCATCTTAGGCATCGATGGCTTGACGTTTTCAGCTATCGTCATCCGCATCAAATTCAAACTCAGCCTATTGGACCGTACCCAAGCCTTATAAAAAGACTTATCAGATTCTGTACTAGTCCCTGTAATGGTTGCAGGCTTTTCATTCGAAATGACTGTTATGTCTAAGCCCAATATACCCAAATGAAACTGAATTTGCTCAGACCATTCTGCATAGTTCAGCCCATTGAATTTGATCATTGAATTGCCTAAGGCGAACACATTACTGGAAGCTGCAAACATAATCCAAATTTATACGTTAATGCTTTAAGTAAACTCTAATGGATTCAGATACATTACAAACTTTAATCATGTATTTAAGTTCACCTTTAGGTGATCCTCAAATACATAACTCTAATCAATAATGATGCTAATTTAAATATACTTTAATAGATCAATAAAACATACTAAAATTAACATGAATGTCATCTTTTACTTAGTATATTAATTAATCCCTTTTAGTATCATTAATTACAAGCAATGATGATCTCCTAGCTTTATAATTAATGACCATAATTGTTCATTTTAAAAAATTTTATTAGCATCAAAAAATGAACAATTAAAATTCACAATCAACTATTCAAATCCTTTCAAAGCCAGACCACTTTGGTGACTAACAAGCTTTCAATATTTGACATATATTGATGTGAATTTAATAAACTTTAAAATCTTCAATTATGAAGACCTAAATTATCTTTTATATGGGAGTTTTCCAATAACCGGTCCCTTTTTCACGTAGTATCCATTCGGACCCGAGCACCACCATACTGTAGGTGGGACCCGCGTACCAGGCAACTCATGACACGCTCCGGTCGCACAGTGGCAGCACCACCGTTCTGCCACCTCTGGATAATCGACCTATGATGGCGGTACCATTGTGCTGCGGGCAACGCCCGCAGCATACTCCAAGGCCGATCGACCCACTGCCTCCGATCGAGCGACCTCCGCTGGTAGCACCACAGTTCTGCAAGCGTTGCCTGCGTGCCGCCTCTGAGTGTCACCCCTGTTCGACCACTGGCATAGAATCCAGATCGGCGTCGCAGTTCAGATTTGCGCCCAATCCGGTCATTCGAAGGGTCTTTGTCGGCAACCCATCCTATGCGTCGGTTCTCCCCAACGATGCTTCTAACGGACGAACGTGGGGTGAACCAACCCGTTCGGGTCGGATCTCCGAAGCGCTCTGGGTCCGCAGCGTGACCCAAAATCGCGATTCCTCGGGAGATCGTTCCGCCGCACTTACCCGCCGTACCCTGATCCATTCGGATCGGTGGCTTTAACCGGAAGCACGAGGCCGATCCGCCATACCCAAATCCGTTCGGGTCCGACGGCGTACTGTCTTCGTGCCGGCTTTTCCTTTTCCTTTCCACGTCGGTCTTCATGGCCAACATTTCCCCTTTCAATGCCAACCGTTTCGACGTTTGTCGTTGTGACAAAAGATACCAAAAAAATTATTTTGCGCGTATCGTTTCATTAAACGCAAAAATAAATAAAGTAAAATAAAATATTGTACGGCATAAACAATTAAAAAAGATCAAATTGCAGTATTCGCAGACCCGCTCTGATACCAATTGTTAGACTTTTCTAGAATTTCTCTTTATGAAATTCCTATTTCCATGATATAGGATCTTTTTTTATGTGAATATTAGCAATAAAAAAAACTGTAATTGAAATCAACATACCATTGTCCATTATGCTGATGTCCCGCAGTGGAGATGAGAATCCTCTTCTGTTTCGTTCCTGAACGCTTCTCTTTTCTCCCACTCTTCCCTTTCTTTTCTTTACGTTTTCTCTCTCTGATGGTTGAGATCCAGAAAAGGTCCGTAATAACATATATATATATATATATATATACATATTCCTTTCCTGTAATCGTTACCTTAAATAGGAATATCCTTCCTTTCTGTAATAATTATCTTAAATGGAAAGATACTCCTTTTCCTGTAACGATTATTTTTAATAGGAAGATACTCCTCTTCCTGTAACGTTTATTCTTAATAGGGAGAGTAGAGGGATTTTAAACCCGATTATCCAAATTACCGTTATACCTAACCGACCATCATATTAAGCCTTTTATTTTGGGTTATACTTTAAATGACATGGACCACTCATATTAATTAATTTAACATTCAACAGTTAGTAGTATAGCATTAATATTACTCATATATCTTCATAGAAAATTTTTTAATAATTAAAAACATATAGAAGTAGGGTTATTTTAGAGATCTCATGGGCAAATACATAGACGGTTATATTATATATATATATATTGAAAAAAAAAAACAACTAGTAGTTGGGAACGTGACTAAATGAAAAGGGAAGGAGCATTTATTTATGCCAATAAATTAATGATTGGCGCGTACAAAATTAGGACTTAATTAATGCTGCTTGACAGGTTGTTATTAATGCACTTGCCATTTTGGATTTAATAGGGTAAAGTATAATTTTTACAGACACAATTACATTTATCTAAATCGACGTAAATTATATTTATATCATAATAATGACATTTTATATAATATGCAAAAAATATATGGCAGAATAATACAAAATTATACAAATATTTTATATGTTGTCTAAAAATTATTAATATAATATCAAACATCTTATATATTATATAAAATTATGCGTCAATATGATTGTTCTCGTGATGTAAATTGAGTGCACAACGTTACCGGTAGTACTCTGATCTTCCCTAAACCTCTCTCAAAAAAGAAGATAAAAAAAAAGACGACGACGTTGGTTACGCTATGGTCTATTTGCTCTTTATCGATGGAAGTGGGCGTTTTCGGTTTTTTCCGTTGGGACTGGGAGTTACGAATTTGCCAAAACACACATGGGGTTACAAGCAGCTTGGATGGGGTGGGCTGTAAGGACCAGTCCAAATTAATCAAGCTGGAAGGGCCATTAGGCGGTTGACGTACCTGCTCGAACAATTTTTACCTTCGGAATTCCAACTCTACCGAACCGAAGAAAAAAAAAGGGGAGGAAAGGCAGGGGGTTGGGGGTGGGCGTGGGCGTGGGGGCAGGAGCGGGAGAGAGATAGATAAAGGAATATTTCGTTGGAGATAAGAACAAAGAGAGGCAAAGCCAGCCACACATCATTCTATCTTGAACAAAAGCCGGAGATTTTAATCTTCCCCTCCAATTAGACCCACCTGGATCTTTTTAGTTAAAAATGATTATGTTGTCCAAGTGTTTCAGCTCCCATCTCCATCGCCACATTTCTATCACTTCTGCAATCACTCCCTCCTCCCATGGAGTCCTACACTTAACAACTACTACTCCTTTACCCCCACCTACTTCGGCAACCGAATTCAATGTCAAGCAGTCTCATCCTTACATTGCTGCAAGAAAATGTTCTGTTTTGATCCCCATGGCATCTAGCCAATCCGAAAGTAACCCAGAATTCGATCGTTTCGAACCCGATTCAACGCTTACCAATGATGATCTCAAGCCAACAACGGCTGGCCAACGGAGTTTTTCCGGTTGGGAAATGGCTAGTCTTTGGATTGGTCTTGTGGTGGGTGTCCCATCATATTACTTAGCAGGCAGTCTTGTTGATCTTGGCATGGCTTGGTGGCAAGGTATTGCCACAGTTGTTGCTGCCAACATAATCCTACTAGTCCCACTAATCCTTACAGGACATCCAGGCACCCGATACGGCATCTCTTTTCCTGTCTTGGCTAGATCTTCCTTTGGGATTCATGGTGCAAATGTTCCCACCTTACTTAGAGCCTTTGTTGGCTGTGGCTGGTATGGAATTGAAACCTGGATCGGTGGCGAGGCAATTTTCATTCTTTTACCAAAATTCATTAAGGAATCTGCATTGTCCCAATTTCTACCTTGGCTTGGCACTTCACCCTTGGAATTTGCTTGTTTTATTGTCTTTTGGCTGGCTCAATTGACTGTCGTTTGGAAGGGCATGGAAGGAATTAGAGAGTTTGAAAAGTATTCTGCTCCTATTTTAATCATACTTACTTCTTGTTTGCTTGCTTGGGCTTATGTAAAAGCTGGTGGTTTTAGCCACATGCTTTCCATATCCTCCAGGCTGTCTTCCTTGGAATTTTGGGCCCTTTTCTTTCCTTCACTTACAGCCAATATAAGCTTTTGGGCAACTCTTGCACTTAACATACCAGATTTTACTCGATATGCAAAGAGCCAAACTGATCAAATTATTGGTCACGCGGGCCTTCCAATTTTTATGGGGGCATTCACTTTTGCTGGCTTAGCTGTAACCTCATCCACCAAAGTGATTTTTGGGCGAGTCATCTCTAGTCCAATTCAACTGCTTGAGCAAATTGGAGGGCTCACAACCATGATTCTGGCTATCATTGGAATAAGCCTGGCAACAATTACAACGAATATTGCTGCTAATGTCGTGGCACCGGCTAATGCGCTTGTTAATCTTAGCCCTTCAAAGTTCACGTTTAGGAGAGGAGCACTTTTGACAGCATTACTTGGTATTCTTTTTCAGCCCTGGAGGCTTCTCAAATCAAGTGAGAGCTTTGTGTACACATGGCTAGTTGGTTACTCTGCATTATTGGGTCCTATTGGGGGCATAATTCTGACAGATTATTATCTCATTCGAAGGAAAAATTTAAGTACCAGGGATCTGTACAGTTTAAGTCCTTCTGGGGCGTACTTTTATTCTGGGGGTTACAATGTGGCTGCAATGACCGCTCTTGTTATTGGGATTTTGCCTGTAATACCAGGTTTCCTACAGAAAATTGGAGTGTTGCCAACAATATCAGGAATATTTGTGGCCATCTACAATAATGCTTGGTTCGTTAGTTTCTTCCTTGCAGGTTTCCTCTATTTGGCTTTATCAAATATAGCCAAAAGGCAAGAGAAGCCATTCCCCAGTGATCCCCTCTTGCCCAGTTCAAATTAACTATTTCCGTCATTTATTATTATTTTTTCTTTTTTTTTCTTTTCTTCTTTTTTTGTGGTTCCTGGGCGAGGGTATTTGAACATGGTATTCTGATGTAAATTCCCATTATGTACACGGACAGTGAGGAATAAATGTTATCCCCATGATTGGAAGTGAAAACGAGGGAAATATTATGCCAATTAAAATGCCTCGATTGACTTCATGATTGGACGCCGTCTAGGATATTATTTTTGTCCAATTTTGCTGAGAAAAATATAACTTAAAAAATGAAGGGAAGGAAATAAAAAAGACAGCGGCTGTAGTGTCTGAAAGATCGCCAAGCAAGTACGGGAAGAGGTTGAAAACAACATAAAGAAATCTACGAGCAACCGGCATGTTCGCTCTAAATAATATGATAACGAATAATACTGTGGGGCGGGATGAGGCTGCAGAGCAGGGGTTTACTTTAAGCCCAGTGGGTAGCCCATTTAATTATTAAACTAAACTTAACTTGGGCTTCTTAGGGTCCAAATAGTTGGGCCGAAAACTTTCCTTCAATTTGTAAGCCTGTCCCAGAGAGTTGTGAAAAATGAAGTACTGGAAAATTCAATCCACTGCATAAGAAGGTGAACTTGATTGTCCCTGGTGCCCGCCTCCTCTACGGCGGTTGGATCATTAGGCTTGTATTCCCACCCCCCACCCCTCACTTGTTTTCTTCTCATTATGGTAGTTAATAACGCAGATTCAATCTAAAGGTAACAATATTTTTTGAAAATTTGCTTTGCAATATGATGCCTAGCCTCTATAGTCTCTCTCCTACGGTCTGCCTGAGTATATATCTGACACACTTATAATGCTTCACAAAATTGACATCTTCAATCCATAGTCAGAGATCTACAACGTTAAAAAATAATAATAATAAATTATTTGATATTGTGTACGACGAATGAAAGTGCAAGTAACTTTCATCACGTTTCTTACTCTTGGAGGAGGAGGAGGAGGAGGAAAAAGTAGACATATTAATTAGATACAACTTCAACTAAATTTAGCTAGAAGATCAAATAATAAATGAATTAATGTCTTTTCTATATGCATAAAAAGGTACAATCAGACGGCGTTAATGACGAGAAGACGTGCTCCATATGCGATCCATGTAAGGAATACGGGGGAACAAACTTGGAGGGAGAACTGTGCAGAGAATGTGGAAGAAAGGACAGACACAATGCTTAGATTCAGGGAGCTCTAAACCGTTGAAACAAATATTGGCACGAGCCTCTGCCACTCTAGCTAATACCTACTAATTAGATTGACTTGAGGATGGCTCATAAATATTGTAAAGTATAGGATTAATATATTTCAATTATATATATCTTGATATTGGGTCAAAGGGCATATGCCCGTTGGAATTAATTGGGAAAGAAAAACCCGTTATACCATGAAGCATTTACTATTTAAAACTGTTGTATTTTATTCAATAAAATGTAACAGTACTGTGAAATTAAAAAACTTTTATTTCTCATTGTGGCTAGCTTGTACTCTTTTACAAGATGTTAATCAAATTCATGTTCAGGGATCTAGTGGCAAGGGCCCTGCACAATTAATCCCTAGAAAATCCAACATTGGTCCCGCCAATTTAAAACTAGTTTCGAGCCTTTTGGTCATCAAGAATATGTTACACACACGGGCCTGCATTTTTACATAATAATTGATTCGATGTTTATACATAATTTTTGAGATCAATAGCTATTTCATTGACGATAATCCTAATTAGCTATAATTAACCCGGCGGTAAGTATAAACTTAAAATTACGTGGATTAGATATAAGGTGTCAAGTTAGAATCCCCACATGATAATTCTATTTGTCCGTCATCCCGCATAAAAAAAAAACAAAAAAAGTGTTGTTATTTGTTGACTTTTTGTTATTGTGTTTCTATGGTGCTTTCGTGGAAAGAGAGGCCAGAACAAGTTCGCTTTTCGTTGTACGAGCCAAAGCTTTTGGGATATGAATACTACAGGGTCTACCAACTCTCTCTCAATAGTGAATCGACTTCCTTTTAGCTATGACCACAATTCGATGCCAGATGGCAGATTAACAAATTTCGAATTATTATTTATTGAATGTAATGAATTAGAAATGCCAAAAAAAAAAAAAAATCAATGCAAAGAACCTCATCCAAAATACATTTGACAATGTACTTTGTGAATTCAAAACACACGCACCTACTTCACCCAAATTCTCAAAGAAAATTTTAAATTTATAGGTGTTAACATTGGCTATTATAATATATTCTGTCGAAAGTCAACATATATTCATGTACTAGTCTTTTTTTTTTTATTATTCAAAATCAACGCGTAAACAAAGAGGTCATTGGTTGGTCGGCTGGCCCAAAGTAGCCGCTGTCTCATATGTTAACTAACATTCATGAACCCTATGTGGGCAGAACTGAAAGAGCAACAGATTTTTTCTTCTTTTTTTTTTTTTTTTTGAACCATTAACAAATTATATGTGATGTACATATGAAACTCAATATTGACTCATATTAAATTTAAAGTCCTTATAAACTTAGGTTTCTTATTCTATGATTGTAATAAGAAAGGATTTATCAATATCTACAAATAAAATCAACATATCATCTATTAATTTTTTCAGATAGAATCTACTGCATTTTTGTAAAAAAATAAAAAATCATATTCTATCATTTTTTTTCAACAAGAATTCAGGTATCAATAGTGGAAATTTTTGTAAATAATTATAATTAATCAAAATATAGTTAAATTTTATGACAATAAAAAGAAGATGAATTCGATTAATTGAATTAAAAATTATTGGATGAAATTTAATATCTACATGATATTCAGGAACAATATATTTTTTATAAATTTGGGTCCATTGGATTCTAATGACATTAAAACTACATTTGACTTCTCTTGCAAATTCTTGATTCATCTTAGTGCTTAATCTGTATAATATATTTTTTTTTGTGACAATTCTTTGTCAAATTCTCTTTCAAATAAAATATGATTGTAAATAGTTTTTTATTAATTTCAAAATATTATTTGAAAAAGTTAAAGTCAGTTTTATTAAAAAAAAAAAAAAGATCTTGTTATTCACGTGTATTTACACAAGCGAGCAAAAACTAGTCCGTTAAAATGGTAGAAGGAAGCCATACGACCGACTCCTAGGTTGTTTGGTCCCGATCACGAAAATCATGTTTAAGGAACCTGAAGCTTCCAGGTAATATCTTGAATATTAATAATCAATAACAAAATCTACAACGTGATTGAATTTGCTCCATCAATAAAGTCATCCACCCAGCGGTAAGTATAAACTTAAAATTACATGGATTAGATATAAGGTGTCAAGTTAGAATCTCTAGATGATAATTCTATTCGTCCGTCATTCCGCATAAAAAAACAAGAAAAGTTTTGTTATTTGATGACTTTTTGTTATTGTATTTCTACGGTGCTTTCGTGGCAAGAGAGGTCACGTGGACTAGTTAATCGAGAATTATATGAATAAGTAAAAAAAAAAAAAAAAAAAGAAACTACAATAAATTTCAAAGTTAAATACAAAGGACTTCTTGATAAAAGAGATTTTTTTATAATTTTAGTTAAATTTTATAAATTGTATATATATTCTAGAGTTTAGAGGAATTAAAATAATATGTGCTTTTATTTAATTAATTTTTTTCTGAATATTATTTGTAACTTTTATACTTTAAAATTCAATCATTATCATTAATTTTTTTTTTTGTTAATCAGACTTTCTTGCAGTGTAAAGGTACAACAAGTTTGCTTTCCGTCGTATGAGCCAAAGCTTTTTGGGATATGAATACTAGGTCTACCAACTATTTCTCAATAGTGAATCTACTAAGACCACAATCCGATGCCAGATGGCAGAATAACAGATTTCGAATTATTATTTATTGGATGTAATGAATTAGAAATGCCAAAAAAAAAAAAAAACAATGCAAAGAACCTCGTCCAAAATACATTTGACAATGTACTTTGTGAATTCAAAACACATGCACCTACATCACTCAAATTTTCAAAGAAAATTTTAAATTTATAGGTGTTAACATTGGCTATTATAATATATTCTGTCGAAAGTCAACATATATTCATGTACTAGTCTGTTTTTGTTTTTATTTTAGCCAAAATCAACGTGTAAACAAAGAGGTCATTGGTTGGTCGGTTGGTCCAACCTAGACGCTGTGTCAGATGTTATCTAACATTCATGAACCCTATGTGGGCAGAACCGCAGGAGCAACAGATTTTTTTTTTCTTTTTGTTTTTTTGAACCATTGACAAATTATATGTGATGTATATGTGAATATATATCCTGATATAATTCTAAAAAAAAAAAAAATACTGCAATTTTGCAACCCGTACGTGAGATTTTCCACCAAGAGGACATTTGAAACCAAATGAATCGTTATCATCTTATCGTATTCTTCAACTATTTCACCACATTGTTAAGCATAGCTACAATGTGATACGACGCACCCAATAAACCTTATATGCATAGCTATCTATGATTGAGGTGGCATTTTTCTGTCTCCATACCATTTGTGTTATTATCACTGGCAACCTGGTTAAGGCAATTATTATCTATATAAGTGTAATGGGTCACAAACTTTTCTTACCATTATACCCTTATCATTTTGTAGTTTATTGACTAAAATAATCTTCTTAATTTTTTGGGTGACAAATTTTATTAAATGAAACTTAATATTGACTCATATTAAATTTAAAGTCCTTGTAAACTTAGGTTTCTTATTCTATGACTGTAATAAGAAAGTATTTATCAATATCTTCAAACAAAATCAACATATCATTTACTAATTTTTTTCAGATAGAACCTACTGTATTTTTGTAAAAAAAATAAAAAAAATCATATTCTATCATTCTTTCAACAAGAATTTAGGTATCAATTGCGAAAAATTTTACAAATAATTATAATTAATCAAAATATAGTTAAATTTTATGACAATAAAAAGAAGATGAATTCGATTGATTGAATTAAAAATTATTGGATGAAATTTAATATCTTCATGATATTCAGGAACAATATATATTTTATAAATTTGGGTCCATTGGATTCTAATGACATTAAAACTACATTTGACTTCTCTTGCAAATTCTTGATTCATCTTAGTGCTTAATCTGTATAATATATATATTTTTTGACAAGTCTTTGTCAATTTCTCTTTCAAATAAAATATGATTGTAAATAGTTTTTTATTAATTTCAAAATATTATTTGAAAATTTTAAAGTCAGTTTTATTAAAAATATATATATATTGTTATTCACGTGTATTTACACGAGCGAGCAAAAACTAGTCCTTTAAAATGGTAGAAGGAAGCCATACGAACTCCTAGGTTGTTGGTCCCGATCACGAAAATCAAGTTTAAGGCACCCGGAGCTTCCAGGTAATATCTTGAATATTAATAATCAATAACAAAATCTACAACGTGATGGAATTTGCTCCATCAATAAAGTCATCCATAACGCGAGTCAAAAATGGCTTGAAAAGTGAAATCAAATACACGTTTATGATTTCTGGGGATTTACAGAAGGCTCTAATAAAAATATGAACTAACAACTGTAGTAATCCCGTGACCCCACCCCCCAAAAAAAAAATACAAGGATTTTTTATTTTTGAATACGATTATATACATCAATGCTTAGCAATTAGTGATTAGCAGAAGTTAGAACGAGTCCTTAAAATATCTCTTCAGTGACACCATAATACTTACATTTTACAAATTCTGGATGGAGACCTATCCAAACCCACGTTTCTTTCCCCGAAAAGCCTTAGGCATTTGGCACTGACCAGCCAAGGTAGATTGGCAGTCTAAAAAAGACAACAATGATCGAAGATAAGAAAAGCTTGCTATCGACTTAATTAGACCGCAAAAAGTCAGAGAGGAAACAAGAGAGCGGTAGCTTCAACGTCAAGGGTAGGGGGCCTTTAGAAAAGAAGACCAAGTACCACAGTTTGAAGTCCACGGTGATATATTGTAGCTTGTCCATACTATCATCATTTCATGACCTAGCATTGTGGCTCAGACTGAATGTTTGTCAACGGTTTCTCAATTCCCTCCTTTTTATATATGTAATCATTCTCTCTCAATTATCCATCTCTCCAGCGCAAAGCAGGCAAGTACGTATTTACCATGGAGCTGTTATTCTTTTTCCTTAATTAGCCCATGGCCCCGGGGAATCATTTTTTTTCATCTCAGGTGCAGTGCAGGTATTCGATAATCACATACCATCATGTCTCCTTCAATGGCAACGGCAGAAGCAAATGACGAAACCTCGCAAACCCAATACCAGAAAGGCGTGAAGCAGCTGTGTGAGGAAGGTCTTGACAGAGTTCCCAACAAGTACGTATTGCCTTTTCAAGAAAGACCAAGTACAACTCGAGCAGAATCTGATTCTCTAGCCAAGCGTCAAACTCTCGAGTTGCCCATAATTGATTTGGCTGAATTGCAAGGTCCAGACAGGCAACAAGCGCTTAAGTCCCTCGCTAATGCTTGCGAGCAATATGGGTTTTTCCAGGTTAGCGTTCATACCCTCTTTAACAATTATGACAGTCAATATTTACCCTATAAAATTATTGAGTTCTGTTGCAAAAACATAGTTAAACACACAGCTCATGTCACTTAATAGTAACCATTGATTAATATATATATATAAACCCCGCCTCTCTAATTTTTTTTTCGAAGATTACTATTAACTATAGCACAATGGATCTTAATTATAATGAACTTTTTGCAACGGACGCAGTTAGTAAACCATGGCATTCCCAGCGATGTCATCAACGATATGATCCGTGCGGCCACAAGATTTTTCGGGTTACCCTACGAGGAAAGATCAAAGTACATGTCCACGGATGTGCACGCACTGGCCAGATACGGCACTAGCTTTAACCAAAACAAGGACAGCGTTTTCTTTTGGAGGGATTTCTTGAAACTTACGTGCCACCCCTTGCTAGATGTCCTTCCCCATTGGCCTTCTTCCCCCCACGACTTTAGGTAAACATTATTGAGTTTAAGAATTCTAATTATTTTTATCCTTCCATTGTTTAAGAATACTTCCATTTTAATAAATAAAAGAAAGATAAAGAACAAATCTGTAGTCTAACTACGTACGGATTTACCATAATGCTATAAGAAATTAAGAATCGCTGTCATATGCTAAAATAGGAAATTGGTGGCTACCTACGTGAAAGAGACCAAATACTTGTTCCTAAAGCTAATGGAAGCCATACTAGAGAGCTTGCTATTGGGAACCAACAAGAACAAGACAGGAGAAGACAACGAAATGATCATTACAGAATTCAAAGATGGAAGCCAGCTACTGGTTGTCAATTGCTACCCGCCATGCCCCGAACCAGAGCTTACGTTGGGAATTCCGCCCCATTCTGACTATGGATTTCTCACACTTCTTCTCCAAGATGAAGTCGAGGGTTTGCAAATTCACTACAAACAAAAATGGGTTACCGTTGAATCGATCCCCAATGCTTTTGTCGTCAATGTTGGCGATCATCTCGAGGTGGGTTTTACGTTTTATTACATAATTCAAGTTGCTAATGAGATAATTCTAGTGGAAGTTTACTTGAAATCTTTTGATTACCTTACAGATATTTAGCAATGGGAAGTACAAAAGCGTGCTGCACAGGGCTGTAGTGAACTCGGCTAAGTCTCGCATGTCGGTGGCTTCGTTGCATAGTCTTCCCTTCATATCCACTATCAGGCCGTGGCCAAAGCTCGTTGAAGAAGCGAATCCAAAGCGCTACAAAGACACAGATTTTGCAACTTTTCTTGGATACATAACATCTCGTGAGACCAAGAAGAAAGAGTTCTTGGACTCCAGGAAATTGTACTGAGGTTCTTACAACCTTTGCCTATCGGATTTTGTCTATTGGTCTGCATAAGATACCATGTCTCTCTAAAAAGAGAGAGTTTTCTATCGTATCAAAACGAAAATTAAATGTTATTCACATCACTTAATGTTAGTTATATTTGATCTATTATTGATTATTAAAAAAGCCATTAGCTAAGTATCTGTTGCATTGGTTATGAAAGAAATGGGTGCCAAAATTAGAGGGAAAAAAAAAATACTGACTTCTGTATTTGATAGAGAACGCCGTTCTACATCACCATTGTATTTTAGCATAATTATATATATATAGATATATATCAATGATTTGTTTGGGTTTGCTTTGCTTCTTCTATTTTTCATTTGACCCATAGATATTGGGCCGATTGAATCGTAGATTCCACCGATTATAGCGAAGATGCAACAGTTGGTACGAATATTCCTATATGTCCATTCCCACATTCTTTTCAATTCATATCTGAAGGTTTCCGTATATACTTGCCGAGCAGTGCGGTCAATCGAGAATTCATTTTTTCAAACACTCAAGTGATAATTTTCTCCCTCGTTTGTCACTTGAAATAAATAATTCATCCCATAGAAAGCCCGCAAGTCGGAAGATATCATGTAGGACAAAATGATAACAGCAGCAATGGGAGATATCTCTGGGCTATTATTACAATTTCAATTTCGCGGAATATCTGTTGTAGTCAATGTGAGTCACAACTAAAGGACCACAGCCTACTCTCCGAACCCCGATGAATCGAAAAAGAAGAAAAATAAATAATAAATAAATAATAAATAAAAAAGACTGCAGCCTAACTGAAATAAAATTTGGGGACCAAGATGAAAGTGTGCTTAATATGTGAATGAACAATGAAATAACATGAGCATGAGCAGTCCTGGCTGGAAAACGACCAAAGTTTGGGAGGCCGACACAAATTTTACCGAAAACATAACCAGAGCGACATTTTGAAATTTACGGATTAATGGAGATCGAGAGATATGGGTCTAAGCATCTAAGGCCCACTTTCCGTCTTATTCATTGAGAGCCAATGTTCTCGGCTCCAGCAGATTGACGTCACCCAAGTCCCCAATTTACTCACTAAAATATGCAGGTTCATAAAGTTAGTGGGGAAGACGATGCTGGTGCAGTCAATTATCAAGTTACAGCTTGAATTGTTTTCTAATTATTATTATTATTATTATTATTATTATTTTTGCACAAAACTAAGATTATTTCTTATTTTTCGTAAAATCTTATGATCATCGATTCAATTCAACGATTGGATCCTAGACACAGTTGAATTTGAATCCATCAGACCTAGGATTCTGCAATTCTGCATGCGATAGGGGTCTGCTGATTTATTCACTCACCTGGGTTGGGTGTCCACCTGATTGTCGCATGAATAACGATTAGGCTATATTTGGTAAATCAATAATCAAAAGACGTAATGTAATAATCTCCAATGCACAAATTGACTTCTAGTGTTTTTGGTTTGGTTGAAGCAGAATGCAAGAGAATCATTAATTATGTACATCTCAATTTGCTACCCTCGCCTAACTTCGTCTACGTCGTCCGGTCCAACCAAATTATATTTTTCGTATACATCTCAACTAATTTCAGAAACATTCCCATGTTACAGGTCTTCGGCCATCTACGTTTAGACTAAAACATCGCAAAAGGAGGAGGAGGTTCGTTATTACAACTCATAAAATTAACGTTTTTTTTTTTTTGACACAAACGTAAAAATTAATGAAATGTATATATAATGTAAATAAAATACGAATGATAATTTAGAAAAAGTGTAATAAAGATAATTTTTTATGATTTTATAATTTTTAAAATACAAATTTTGTTCAATTTATTTTGTGGTATATTTTTAAAAAATAACAATAACAATAATAATAATAATAATAATCAATTATTAAAAAAGATATTATTTTATTTACATCATAACGTCGCCCGTATCCTCTAGAGAGGAGGACAATGACGGTGACCACGCGTGGCCGACAGCGACAAAAATTTCAACCTCGATACTCACGCGGTGGGCGGTTTGGGAAAAAATCATATTCGTAGGGCAGCAAAGTCATGACGGGAAAAAATGTAGCATTCAAATATAATTGGAGAGTATGCAGCAATAATAAATAAATTTCATTTTCAAGCTCAGATCTGAACTTGTGATCCGAGATTTTCGGTGGGATAAAAGCACAATTTCTACAATTTCACTCTCAGATAAAATATTTGAGTGGATCGGTCCAATTTTATTTAATTATTTTTTAAAATTAAATATTATAATATCTGGAATTTTTAATAATAAAATAATTAATGTGGAATTCTATTGGTACGACATGTGAGCCACAAAATTAGTCAAACCCTTAACTTCACTTCGAGTCTGAAAAAATACCGCAATACCATTACAAATTGTGGGTGTATGGGACCGGTAAAAATTAGATTTGTCGTCCGCATGATTTTTTAACTGGAAAAAAATTACCGAAAGCGCTTTGCCTTCTTAACGCTGTTCTCAAACTGGTAACTATCGCCTCTTCAAAACCCCAAATTGCCAAACACGTCCATCATCCCACCCGTAAACAGAGAACACAACGCGAGAGAGAGAGAGCGAGCGAGCGAGTGAGCCATGGAAGATGAGAGCTCAGAGAGCAGGAACAGAGCAAGGCTTGGCATAATAGGGCTAGCAAACCTGATCAGCATCCCCATGTCCCTGCAGGCTATCGTGCGCCTCAACGTTGCTGACGCCATTTGGCAAGGCGGTGCCAATTCCCCTCTCTCCCCCTCCGAGATCCTCTCATGCGTCCACCCTACCGGCGGAGATCCTGATAATCTCCAACGCATTCTCCGGATGCTCGCCAGCTACGGCGTTTTCGACGAGCACCTTAGCTCCGACGGCTCCGAAAGGAAGTACAGTCTCACGGACATTGGTAAGACACTGGTAACCGACGGCGATGGGCTGTCCTACGCAGCTTACGTGCTCCAGCACCATCAGGTATATACATCGCCCTATCTCACAAAATTTGGATTTTTAATTTCCTTTTTTTTTCCTCTTTTTCTATTCCTTTGTTTTAATTATTTTCCTTTTTTTTTTTTTACTTCTCGATTGGAGATTTTAATAAAATAAGTCTGGATATTTTTTAATTATGTTGAGTGGTTATTTTTAACTGAAATCCAATGTGGGACACGATTTAATAGGATGAATTGATGAAAGCGTGGGCATTGCTGCACGAGGCGGTGCTGGACCCCACAACAAACCCATTCGTGAAAGCCAACGGAGAGGCGGCGTACATTTACTATGGGAAGCAGCCGGAAATGAACAGCCTCATGCAGAAGGCTATGGCGGGCGTATCCATGCCGTTCATGAGGGCCTTGTTGGAGGGCTATGATGGGTTTCAAGGAGTGGAGAGATTGGTTGACGTCGGTGGGAGTGCTGGGGATTGTCTGCGGATGATCATCAACAAATATCCTGGGATCCGTGAAGCAATCAACTTTGACTTGCCTGATGTGATCGCCAAAGCACCGCATATTTCTCGTACGATATCTTATCTTTCTGGTGCTCTCTGATTTGTTATATAATATTACAATAAATATAATAAAAAATATAAGAAAACTTTAAAATGAAGAAGTGTAATTTAACGAAATTCAATCTTCGTGCACCTGTCGTACGTGTTGCACATTTTGATTATCTTCACACACATCTTGTGTTTTAATACAAAAAAATTATTATTTTAATGCTATTGCCATTAAGTATGCTATTTTAATAGTTGTTACTTGTTTTATTTTATTGGCTAAATTGGAAATGCTATTAGAAAAACGAAAACAAAACCTTTAGCATCAATAATTATCTTGTCCCATTCATAATTTTCAAAAAATAAAAAATAAAAAATCTTGTCCCATTCCTAGACCAATTTCCAGCGATTATTTTGTGAGAATGGACGTAGGCTCAGTGTGTTGATTTGATTGGAAATTGGGATGATGAGGTTAAGTATAAGATGATGATTTGCATTTTTCACACAAAGTATAGCTCAATTTGAGTTGTTTCTATGATGAACGATTCTACTGTTCATATGAAGGGAACACAGCAGCGTAAGATTAGAATAAAGCTTATATGTGCTCTATTTTGTCCTTGTTTTTACGTATAAGTTGTTTCTTCTATTACATGCTGCGGATATCGATAATAAAGAGTTGTAGCATGTAACCACAGACAGTGTTTAGTCGTGCTTGCTGCAGGACTGTTTGGTTGAAGAGTGAGTGGTTTTGAAATGGGCTTATCAGATTCTTAATTGCCTCCAAAGGATTTGTGATGGGGTTCTTTGAAATGTTCAATGCTTTGCAGGTGTTTCTCACGTGGGAGGTGACATGTTCACGTCAATTCCCGAGGGAGACGCCATATTCATGAAGGTTTGGTAGTTTCTTCCGCTCAATTATATTAGTTCTCAACCCACCCACCTACCACAGCATCTATTTGTTTACGCAAGTCAATCCTCTACCTCTGGGCCAGTGGCTAAAAAATTTCCGAGTCAAAAACAAGGAGCACGTGAAAGATTGAATTTTTATAGTACATCTTTTTTTTTTTTTTTTGATGGGAGAGTGGGTGTCAATCGAGAGGGCTTAAACCCAGAAAGACAAGCTACTAAAGCTCTTATAGTGATAGCGTCAATCAGTAGAATTCCTGATTAATTGATTCTTCGCCTTTCGGGGACATACCAACCGGTAAATATCTCAGCAGGATTCTCTGGTAGAATGAATGTCTCGTTGTGAAACAAATTGAAAATATTTTCACGATTACAATTGAGTCCCTCAACTTTAGTTTAATTCCATTATTGGGCAAAAAAATTTTCGGTTTGTGAAGAGAGATGAGACCGACTCTCATGAACCCAACGCCGTTGGTCCATCACTTTGTGGGCTTTTCCCACTTTCATTTTTTGGCGGTCTTGCCTATAGGACTTTGATTTTGTTTCTGATGAATGCAACAATCCGATGGGCAGTGGATCTTATGTACGTGCAGACGATGAATGCAAGAAAATCATGAAAAACTGTTACAAAGTGCTTCCCGCGGGAGGGAAACTGATTGCCTGTGAGCCGGTGGTGCCGGAGAATTCAGATGACAGTCACAGGACGCGAACACTCCTTGAAAACGACATATTTATCATGACAATTTATGGGGCGAAGGGTAAGGTCAGGACTGAACAAGAATACGAGCGGCTTGGTCTCGCAGTTGGATTCCCTCAGTTCCGTGCATTATATGTTGATTATTTCTACACTGTTTTAGAGTTTAAAAAATGATAGCACCTGCAGAACTTTTGTCTACTGGATGGCTTGTAGCGCCTTTTTCTTCACTTTGTTGCCAAGGTGAAAGGAGAATACGGATGTGTAACAAGGGGTGATAAATAAAAAAAATAAATTGATTAAGATAATTAGACAAGTCCTTCTATCTTAAACTGATTGATTATAGAAAGAATCTCAAGTCATTGTGGACAACATAACCTTTCTTTTGAGTTAGAAATGATTTCTTTTAAAAAAAAAAAAAACAAAAAGGAAAGGCAAATGATTTCAGTAGAATCTGAAAAATTATTCAACTCCAAATTTTATGCTTAAACCACTCTTCCCCACCCCCCCTCCGGATGGATTGTTCCTGACAGTGAGCATCGGGGGAAGCAGTATAAAATGCTTTCATCCTGAAGCCACTCATTCCCACCGATGCAGGAAATACTCGCGTAAGGCGCTACTTCACAATCTTTTGGCCATATTCCATAGAAGCCCTGCGTGTTTAGTTTGCTCATTGATAATGCACCACCGTCGTACCCATCTTGTACCAGTCAATAAGTTATTCCCCGATCAACCGTGGCCCACAACTATTTGTGGACACTTCACTCACGTAAAAATTCTCGCCCTTGCTATTAATTATTCCAGTGATTTGCAACCCAACCTCCTTTTTCGTCTTGGTGGCACAAATTTTTATCACATTGAAACAGACAACGGCAATTACTTTTGCGTCTCCAAAGGATCTTAAAAAAATTTTTGGAGGACCGAAAAACGACACCATTGTTAAAACATTTTGATGCACCACCGTTTAATTCGGAGACCCAGTTTTCCGTGCTTTCCCATCTAACCCGTTATTTACCCTCCCCGACGCTTAGGCATTCTGGCACATGCTAGAATGAAAAGAGACTTCTTTGATCTACTGGCGTTGGAACAAAGGAAAGATACGGGTTATGACCCCTGACTCATTAAGGCTGGCAGAAGAAAATGCACATTTTATAAAGGTCAATATCCAATTATCAGTAAAAATTTGCGGCACCTTACCTTTAGAAACTCCTTGGGATCGTCAGCACGTGATGCTTATCAATCGTTCTGGATCACCAAAATTGGAAAGGGCTAGACATATACATACCATATCCTTCTCCCTGTATCTGTCCTATACACAAATTTCAAAGGGGATAGAGGAGAGTTAAACAAATGAAATAAATGTCAGCGAAGCAATTTGGCTTCTTTTCGCTCACACCAGAAGACGGCTCCTCATCGCACTTCTCTACGATACTATAGACTCTGTACTCTGACTAACAATTCGACATGCAGGAACCGGTTTCTGTAACATAGACGTTCCTTTGAAG